>VXBA01001338.1:104553-180874 GCA_013399895.1 Serilophus lunatus
CCTCCCTGCACCCCCCCCCCTCCCTTTTCAACCCACTACAGCCTGAGAACTATATAATCAGAGGATTTCCCAGTTTTTCTCTCTCTCTTTGCGTCCGGGAGCTGGTCAGAGAAGGAGCTAGTTCAGTGCCCAGATTTCTAGCGTCTGCCATCTTGAAACCACCATTTGTTTTTCACTGGTCCCAGCCACAGCCACTGCTCTGCCTTGGATCTCCTGCTGTTTCCTGCCACGAGCTTGGCAGTTTCATTGGTGAGCTCCTGGTTCCCCTTCCCATCTCCAGTGGCCACTCCCGTGGTGTGTTCCAGAGACCAGCCAGCGACATACAACATCCACCATCACTGCTTACCTCCTACAGCCTCTATGGCCCCCTGTGGTTTACTTCAATTAACTGCACTTTAGCACACTGAAACGGAAGTAAGTTTTTCTCTGTTTTGTTTTTGCCTGGAGGGGGTGGGACTTGTGTGTGTGTGTTCTTTTGTGAGGTGTTTTGGGTTTTTGGGAAGTGGTTGTTGGTTTTTTGTTTTGTGGGGTTTTCGTATTTTAATATTTTTTTAATTTTTCTACCTCATATAATAAATTCTTATTTCTTTAATACATTTTGTACCCAGAATTTACAAATTAATATTTTGCCCACCAAACTGGGACAACAGGTTTGGAAAGAAAATGAAGATGACTTTCAACATTTTGGGAGGTAAAGGTAAAGGCAAGTGTCTGTACTACTTTGAATTGTTAGATTAAATTTTAATATGCCAATGATTGGGGGTTTTTTGATTATTTCTAGAGCTTCTTTGGCATAATGACGCCTATTAGATGCCATCGGTGATAAGTGAAAAGTTAGGAACAACACAGTGCATCCTTAAAAACTTTATTAGTGTGGCACAGTGCAGACTGCAAGTAGCCTTGAGTCTAAATATCCCCAACTTCAGTCTCCAGGCTGCCTCTGCCTTCAGGGCTTCACAAGAGAGTCAAGTTTTGGTATCAGAACAAATACTGGTGTGACCTTCCTCCAGCAGCCAATGGTGAAGCTGTTCATGTGTAAGGATGTGCAAAAGGATGTTCTGCAGGGCAGGAAAAGAGGAAAACCCATCGAGGCAGTTGTCACGACAGCCCTGGCTGCAGTAGACCTATAGGAGGTGCCTGCCTGCGCCTGTTCTCTTGCAGAGCAGAAGAATGTGACATTGTTCCCTGCAGCAGCATCTTCAGCCCTGTTTCTGCATTTCATGCTGGAGTGCAAGGAACAGAAGGATTAGAAACAGTGTAAAATAAGATAAAAAATTAAAGAGTCCACCTGGAGACCTCAACTTTGATCTCTGCCATGGCTCAGAGAGCCTTTACTTCCCCCTTGTGTGAGGGTAATGGTGTCACTGTTACTCTAGGATTTGTGTTTGTTCAGTCCAGGAGACTCCTGAAATTGAGATAACAGTACAGGTACAACTAGGGGAAAAAAATAAAAAAGGTCCTGTCCTAGTGTGTATTAACTACAGTTAAGGCAGCATCCCAAATACCTGCTTTATTACCAGATGTGCTGGATGAAGCAGCTAATCCCCAGTTTATCAGTCTTCAGCTCCTCACAGCTGGCTGTGGTGTCCTGCCAGGAACTGGCCTAAGGACAGCCCAGCTGAAAATAACTAAAGCTCACTATATTCCAGAATACTTAACACATTCACTGCAATGCTAAAATGCTAGCACATAGTAACTCTTCAGAGATTTATAGGCACTAAGTGGAGATCATGTGCAAAAGTCTGCAGAAATTTCTTTTTGGCATTGCTTTTCATTAATGAAATATATTTCTTGCAAATAGAAGCATTCTTTCCTTCTGAGCACTGAAGGAAATTACAAAAAAGTCAGACTATTTGAGTCTAATACACTGAATGGCTACGGGAAAGAAACAAACCACCTGAGTCTACACTGGGGAAAAAAGAAAAGATGAAAAAATGTCCAGCAAGTATCACTGTACAAAAAGCACCCAGAATAACCACGTGCTTTCAGCATCAGCTTTTGTTCTTCAGGAATAATTATCCACCCACAGAAAGAAGATGTTTTATGCCATGTGCCAGGATCCTGGGGGGAAGAAAACAAAAAAAAAGTCAGAGCCTTCATCTTCTATAACTTGGAAATAAAACTCACAATATAGATCTGGGAAGAATTACAGGACAGTCCAACTCTAGTGACCAGGAAAAATCCAGGAAGATGTAGTTTCACTCTCCTTCCCACCCCAATCTGACATTCTTGTGCCAATAACCAAAGCAGTTACATGAAGATTTCCATGAACTGATGGTGATGAAGAATGGCTCGAATTACTCATTCTGACATGAAGGGTGTGATCGAACCAAGTACAAGGAGCAACAGGGTGGTAGTGGAACTGTGCACCATACTTGGACAGCTGAGAGCAGAGCCAAAACCTTCTACTCCTGCCAGCTCAGCCCTGGGGCTTTTTTACATTTGCTCTAGCCTCTGCTCCAAAATGGGCCCAGTGCAGGGACAATGACATAAGCTCACTGTCCTCAAGATCAAACCTCTAAGCTGAGATGTGCTTGGTCCTCATAACTCTGTAAAAAGTTCTTACTAGAGGAGCAGCATGTCACACCTTGGAATGCTAAGCTACACTGGCCTGAAGCAGTTCAGCTACATGAAGTAGTTCTGTACAAACTCTATGGACAAAGAGCGTGGAAAAAGGCCTTTTCTGCCTGGGAACACTGAAGTGCGAAGTCATTCCAAGTGCTGTGTCTTAACAGCAGCTCTAAAAATATCTTGGTTCAGTTCAAGGATGGCCAGCAGAACTCAGCTTTAATTATATGAATATGGGTTGTCTTTGTGATAGCCCAGAAAAGAAAACTCACCTGATAATGTTAATGCTTAGCTTGTTTTCTGCTTCTCAGATTTGCTGCTGGAGGACTGTCCCCTTGCCTAAAGAGAGAATGTGACAGTGAGATACTGTGAACTAATCAAAGTTCAGACTGTGCCTGTGGCAGCTATAGGCACGTGAAACTGAACTCTTAGGCAAGCAAGTCTTGGAAGAAGCCTGTAGAACATGCTCTGCAGAAGACCACACTGTCTGAAAGAAACATATATTTTTGCCCCCCTTTCTTGCCAGTTTCCCTTGAAACAGACAGGAGCCTTTGTCCTATGTGCCTGTTTACAAAAATGAACCAAGTTTGACCTATTGATTTCCAGTTCTCCCCTGAACAATGACCATGTGATAACAAATCTCAAATCCAACTTCCCATTGTGTATGTTTGCCTGGTAACCACGACTGTCCAGAAATAATATGCATGTTTATACCGTTTTAGGGTCTCTGGGTTTTCCTTTGTCCTTTGAGGCTGGTTTAGTCGTGGTGGTTTCCTTTCCACTTTTGTCCTACACTCCAAAGAAAAAAAATAATTACAATTACAAAGAGAATAGAGTATTGACAGCTCCCTACTCTGACACCTGCCATAACACATTCTTTTGAATGTGGCTGGCAAGGTGAGAGAAAGCTCAACACAGGCAGTGTTGACGGAGACTGGGCACAAGAAAGCATTCACAGATAAAAAGCTGGTGTAGGTGGGCAGATTTTGTATTTACTATGAAGCACTAATGTTGCAGCAGAAGATTTGGTTCTGAAGTTCACAACCAAATGAAGCAGCACTTGAAGCATCAACAGTCTGACTTCTGCTGCCTGAGGATTTAGTATCAAGGGAAGCACTGCAGTGACCAGAAGAGTTGTCTGGAAACATAGCTATTTGCTCACATGAAACTACAGCTGATTTTTGTCAGTCTCAAAGCTGCTGCTTCTCTGCTCCCCAGGTCAGGAACAAACATAAAAACAAGAACATAACCAACACCTAAGGATGAACAAATTCCTAATTCTTGGGAACTGGGTACCTTGCAGTATAAGCTTAAAGAAGGTGCTGCAGAATTTCATTTGGGATCTGGTTACACTTAGACAGCTCTATCTCTCCAAGGGATTTAATTTTTGATTACTAACATGCTGGTGTGTTCAAAATTCAAGCTTTTGTTAATTCCTTCTCCTTGGAGGAAGCAGGAGTTCACTGCTGTAGGAAATAGGGAGGGATGGGCTGTCAGAGGCCAGCAGCAGGTGACTGACAATGGCAGCTGCCTTAACTAGCAGAGTACAGAAAAAAGCTGTGAACTATTCCCTCTGCCTGCAGGTGAGGGACCAGGGCACACACTAGAACACATCATGGGGCTCCTCTGCCAAGACCTCCTACTCTGTCCAAACTGAAGGCAACAAATGCCAAGTTTAAGAGAAAAGCAAAAGCAGATCTAAACATGATTCTTCTGAGTACCAAATCTCAGTCCCCTTTTTCATATTCTCTTCCCCTAAAACCATCCTTTCTCAGAAACCATCCTGATGTTGGTTACCTCCAGATTTATGTACTTCCACTCCTAATTCATCCCATGGAGCCTTGCAGGTGCAGGACTGCTGCAAAAAGTCTGACACCTGTTTGTTGGCTGTTTTTAAGAGGAGTATATGACAAATAAAAGCTCAATTCTTCATTGCAAGGCCTCTCCAGTCCATTTCTGCTGCATCTGTTTGGTCAGCTCTGCTATTTTCCCTAGCATTTTTCAAACTCTTTCCCACTCCCACCATTTCTCTCTACAAAACCCTCTTGAACTGTTGTTCAGCTCCAGCCAACCAGTGCTAGGCAGGGCATACTATCATTGATGAGGGGTTCTCTACCTCTCTACAGTTTGTGGACACTCTAATCTGTACAAAAACTGTTACCACATTTCTTTGCTCAGCTTAGTTCTCAAAGCCTGTCTTACTAAAATACCCCTAATACCACAAACCCTCCTTCTAGCAAATAGTTAGTACACAGCAAAATGCATCAAACTTCCACTGCAGTAGTAAGATGACCCCTAGATCTGCATAGGCTTCCTGTAAACCTAAACTGAGCTACTACAAAGAAAAGTGAGGAGTGAAAACTAGTTTATTTTGCAAGTTGTTAGCGAAAAATGTCCTACCTTTAAGTGCTGTGGTGCAGCAGGAGCCTTTGCACAAGTATCAAAGTCACCTGATAGGGCATCAATAGCTGCACTATCATCTGTAGGCTTCTGCAATAATTTTAATTCTGAAGTCATACAATATGCAATACATCCCACAGTCAAATTCTTGGTTGAGGCATTTATGTCTGTTTTAATTACCCTTCTTAAAAAATACTACACCTGCACTCTACACATACATTATAGAGACATTTATTTGAGGTTTCCAAGAGGCCCTTTTTTTTTTTGTGTACTGGACCCGAACACTCACAGTGCAGCTGTACAGAAAAACTATTTATTGTGTAGAGTTACTCCTCACAAAAGTTTTATTGACCACACTGTTACTATTACCAATTGCATTCATGACCATAAATTCACTGCACTTATGATCATTTGCAATGAATCATATCCTAATACTACAATGACACTACTTTGAAACAAAACCACAGCCCATCATGAGACAAACACAGAATAAAGATCATGAATATATATTAAAAAAATTCTCAGTAAAACCCAACATAAATAAAAACGATCATCATAAAACCCACCTTCTGTCCTCTGTGTTTCCTGTCATCCTTTGCTGATGGCTTTGCTGGTTTACCCTTGGGAAGAAGAAAGAGAACATCCTTATTTTGAACTGCTCAGATTAGTTTTAAGACACAGGTATTTACATACAGCACTGGGAGTTCACGGATTATCAAGAAAGCTAAACAAATTTCTTTATTTCTCATGGCATCTATTCACAGTCAGTTCAGTTCATGCTGTGCTTTCATGGACTGGCACTTTGATTATGCCCATGGTATCATCTTCCCATCCTTGCAGTCTACTGAAGAAACAGTCACCTGACCAATAAAAGATGAACTTACTGGCAAAGCAGCCACTGGCAGCTCCACAGGGCTTTACCTACACCACTACACCAACACCTGTACATACAATTTGCCCCCAAAATGGGGAACAAAACTACTTAGAATCAATAAGCATCATTGCCCACAGTCTGTGAGTATCTCCTGCTTAAAAGCAAACTATAAACCCAAGTTGCTGAAAGGAAGACACCCCATTTTTAGACCTCCTTTTCTAGAGCACCTAAACCACAGAGCCAGTGTAATTGGAATCTTTACTGCAAAATTGCCAGGACACTGGTTGTTGCCAGGTAGTTCAAAACAATTTGTTTGTTCAGACTGCCCAATTCAAAAAAAGAAAACCAAATCCTCAAAAAACTACATAAAACTCCTTTAATTAAATGCATGCAAGAATAGAGCTGCTCTCACTACAGGATAATTCCATGTTTAACTCTAATACATAAATACAGTACAGTCAGTTCTTCACTTACTCATCTTGTAATTCCAAGGAGGACAGACTGGCTCATATACTCAAATTTCCAGTGTTTCAAATAAAACCTAATAAAGCTTTTCCTTACCTGCTCACCCGACTCCAGAAGTTTTTGATAGTCAGGTGGGATAGTATCATCTCTTTCTCCAAGTTTGTCTCTGTGCTCAGATTTAGCCTTTTCCTGGAAAGGAATACTCATGTTAGAAATATTAGCAAAGAGTAAGTCAGAGGGCTTCTTAAACTTAGGGCAGGTCCCCATTTTGACTTAAAAATTCTAAAATTACTTAGGGGAAAAAAGGCATATATTAATTTCACTATGAAGTGTATTTCATGCCTGAAAGTTTTAGAAGTACTAACTCTCAGTTAAGTGTACAGATTTTGTAGGTAAAACATATATCAACACAGTAGCATCCCAACATTAAAAATAAAGTTATGTCAACTTTCTGTTCTGCTTTTCAACAATTTGACCAAAAGGAGTATTTTCCATACTTCCACTGAATCTCACACGTGCACTGAGGCTCTAACACCCTGCAGTATCTTCCCTGTGAAATTATCTGAGCCTTTAACAGACTCACCCCCACGACTAAGCTTCTTCCCAGACTCAGAAGCCAGGGTCAGCTTTAAATGCAACATCACTAGAAGGCAGAGCACCACAAGCTTCTGCAAACTGTATCAAGGACAAAACCATTCCTTCCACTAAGTTTATTTTTCAACTTATATTGCTTTGATTTTTGGCAACATACCAGAAGTGTGCCACACAAAACACCTGGTTTAGACAAAAGGAAGCTTTTAAGCTAACTCCTGGGATCTCCTTTGTTTTTATTATTCTAAATATATCTGAAGATATATATATTTTAAATATACAGTGGGCTCCTACAGCTCCACTGAAGGGCAGGAGCTGCTGAGATCTCACACATCAGGTGTTCACACTACCTAGACTGCATAAATCTGTTGCTAAGGCACCAACAATTTCCACCTGGGAGCCTGGTCTAAGATTAGGAATTTCCTTCTTGATTCTAGCCTAAATTTATTCATGGGCAGCATAAGACAGGTTTGTTTCCCCCAGTAATGTTCCTTACCTTAGGTATTTCGGATTACAGTTTACTACTACTACTATTACATAGAAATTAATTTTCTTATTAACCTAAGGGTCTTTATAGAATTATATTAAGAAAGGCTGAATAAAGACAAAACAAGTGGAAGCAATCATTAAGTTTGAAAATATGACTGATTAAACGAACATGCCTATTGATGAACTCGTTATTTGTGGTTATAAAAGTCAAAGCTTGGTGAAAAATTTGGCTAGAAAATTAATTTTAGAAACTATGGCCCAAGAAGACACATGAAAAACAATGAGAATAATGACAATAAAAGGCAATGAAATCGGTTTCAAATTTCCTGTAACACGACCACTTGCTCCCAAGTGGCTAAAGTACATTAATCAATTTAACATTTTTTACAAAACACACTAGTAATCCAGGTGACTGAAGGGTGTTTGATATGTTTTCATGTGGCATAACTTTACAGTATGGAGTTTTTTCTAATAACCTTACTCTTACATCTAAAATCCCATGCCATAAACACTTAATAGTACACATGAATTATTGCAGATTTGGGGGGTTTGGTGAGGGTTTTTTTGGTTGATTTATTTCTACATTGTCCCCTTCACCACTCCATCTTCAAGTTTCAGAATGCCTTTTGTTACCTTTACTTTATCCACAACTGGTTTGTTATCATCAGGGTCAGGTTCCCTCTGCCCCAGGGAATCAGACAGGAGATCCAAGGCTTGATCCACCTCTTTTCCTCCCTAATGAAGCATAAACACATTTGTGAGAGTAAATCTGCTGCAAAAAGAATTTAATTCATTGGGTAATTTAAGTAGTGACTAATCAACTGCCAACCACAGTGAATGAAGAGCTCTCCTTTTGCAATTGCAATGTTGTGCAACGGGGGGGGAAATCCCACAGAACATTTAGACCTACAGAAAACATAATGCTAAGAAAGGCTTATGGGATTTATTTTAATGGCTTTCTTACACATATGCCTAACAGCCAAAATGAGAATTGGTCTAATGACTGTTGTTTGGCAACTGACTTTTGTTTTGCAACATCAGTTTTATTCAAAACCTGGTTAAGGAAAAAGCCCTTAAAACTGACTAACACACAGTTGGGTGGAGCTTATGGAAACATAAGTGGAAGATCCCTCTGCATGGATCAAAATGGAGAATGAATAAGCAACATTACAATTAGTGCCAGGGTGGAAGGCTTCCTTTGTACTCCAAAAAGGTCACGTCCCATTGCTCCATTAACCTTGAACTTCTTGTATTGGCTTAACTTATGACTGTGCCACAGTGGTAGTGACTATATTGGGATTATTTCAAATGTTCTTATTGCCTAAGCAGGAGGGAAAATGGGAAAAGAAGGAAAATGGAAAAGGAGGGAAGAGAGGAAAGGAAATGTAAAAGGAAAAGTAAGAGGAAAAGGCAGGGCACACAAAGAGGAAGGAGAATGGAAACAAGAAATGAGGGAAAAGGCAAAGGGAAAAGGCAAAGGGAAAAGAAGGGGAAAGTCTCAGGCTTAAAACTGAAACCACTTGCAAACACGTGACTGCCTGTATCAACCTGCAGAAAGCAAACACCCACATTCCCCAATGCCTTCAGTGACTCTGGAGGACTCCGCATGGGATGGCATTCCAAAGGCAGCCGGGAATGTGGCAGTGAGCAGAACTCAGGCAGAGGGGGAAGGCCAGTCCTCACAGTCTCTTCAACATGGGAGTGTCCTGAAACCCTTTTTTTTTTTTTTTCTTTTCCCCCCAGGGGGTACATTTTCCCCACAACAGCCAGCTATCAAAAATAAATTATTGAACTTTGCAACAGCCCATACTGGAGGATCCAGCCAGACCATGCTGCTCGATCTTCACTTCATCTGAGATAAGGACCTACAGAAGAGGTCGCTTACTGAGGTAGAGGATAGAGGAGCTGCTGAGTGCACTGTAGAAACTGTAGCAGCAGAGATAGCATCTGAGGAGCCTTCAGGCTTCACACCCTCCTTGATTTTCTGGAAAAAGATACAGTGTCATCGCAAACATGGGTGGAAGATATCCAAGAAAGTCCACACATCTAAGACACAATGACTGTGCAGTTTATTTCTAGGACTTTATTTTTCTTAGAAGCTTTACTTATTTCAGACTGAAACCCCTTCCATGTGCAACTGTTCTGCATCTCAGCTCGTTCATATTCTATCTTCCATCTCAACCATTAGGTTAAACCTTGGCATAAACCTGAAGCCAGAAGCATGCAACTCCAGAAGAACTAAGATTTCACCAAGCCCATCTATATTCCCAAGTAACACTTTTAAAATTCTCAGCATTAGTTATGCAAGCAACTGATAAAAAGACTGAACAACTAATTTGACTATGGGTTTTTTTCCTGCTCCTCTGTTCATTTATGGCAAAAAGGATTTTAAATTCTTAGTTATTGGATTTCATTTTAAAAACTTGACATAAACTTCAAAGAAAACATATAAAATACCAAGATTACTCAAACAACTTGAAAATAAAACAAATTTTCAGAAATCAAATATATCCACCTTTAGGACAGTTGCTGTAGGCAAAGGTGCAGGGGGTGATGGAGAGCAGGAAAATCCTTCTGTCAAACCCTCTAAAAGATCATTTTCACTCATAGGCTACCATTGAAAAGACAAAAAAAAGAGGCTTTTAGGTCTCTTCATCTTTTAAAAAGTGAGTAGGCAGCACAGTCCCTTTTTAAACTGAATACTGGGTAACCTTACTGACATTTGGTAAGCAATTCATGAATGAAACAGTTATCTGAATATTCACTTTTTTTTTTTTACCTGCAACTTTTCTTCTGGTTTTGGTAAAAGTGGTTTTCCATCTTTATCCTACAAAGAAAAATCCCCTGTATTAAACTGAGCAGTCCTTAAATAACTGTGCCATTCAAGTACTCTGGCAGCATTCACTATACAACAGAGAGTTACAGAAGAAAGTGATCAGAGTAGTACCCTCCCGCATTTACTGCTGTTTATCAAGGTGCCTCTCAAAAAATCTGGGTCCTGTAACTTAAGAACACCGGAGTGCAAAGTGACTCAGTGTGAGGGACTCTGAGCTTCCCTGCTTTGTGCTTTGATTTCCATGGAAAGAGAACAATTGATAAGGAAAAATCCCATCTGTGGCATGTGTTGTGCAAGCCTTGGCTAGACCTAAGCAACCCATTTATGTCAAGTGAGTGTGGTGATGCTTGCAAAAATATTACCTTCAAGAACTGGGGGTTTAAGAGCTTTCACTAACCATAATTTTTTAAGTTCTAAAATACCAAAAGCTAATGAGAGACTGCAGTGCACCAATCTCAAACAGAATTACTCATCTGCACTTGTGTGCCCATGTGAGCAACTAATGATAGATTGGAGATATTTGAGAACTAGATATTTCTAGATACTATAAAAATGGCTGAACTAAACATCAACATCTGAAAATTATATGGAGTTTCAGTTTCATCCACATATTCTGAGGAATGAAAGGAAAATAACACTAAGACAACACATTAAATACATTACTTTAGCTTCTGTCAATCTGTACTCTGGAGGAATTGTTTTTTCATCTTCACCCAGCTCTTTGTGTTGTTCCTTTTTGGTTTTCTCCTGCCAAAGCAAAATAGAAATCATAGTAAGAAAATCAGCTGATTACCTCCCAACAGAAATGCACATGAGCAAGCCTTCAGTAAACTGATTCAAGTTACTCTTCCTTATTCAATCCAGCTACCTTTCATTACAAGAAAGCATTATCTGCTGAGAAAACATTAATTTCGTTGCCTGTTTCTTCCTCTGTATATCGGAAGTGGCTCTACCTATTCAAATGAAGGTAATAGAGTTAGTAAATAGACAAGCATGGACCAACAACAAAAGAGCATTACGCCTCTAGGTCTTAATTCTTGACTTTTTTGGAAATCCACTCACCAGCCCTCTAGTCTGCAAGCAATGAATGCTAGACAGAGAAATAAGAGGCTTACTTCAAAAAGGACTGCCTCCTCAAAGTTATGTTGGAAAATGATAGCTAAGAAAAGTGACTAAAGCCAGCTTTGGAAACCTTTGCTTCATAGAATTCCAGCCATCAGAAGGGTTGTCTTTTCTGGTTTTTGATACCAGTCAGCTCCACCTGGTCCACAGTTTAGTGTGGCACTGAGGGCATTTGGACTGTCTATGAACAGCATTTCCTTAGACAGAATACACATATTTCAGTGACCCATTTACGGCTCCCTATTTCAATAACAACATCAGTGACGAATCCCAAAGTTCTACGCATCATCATAATTTAAACCATTCATCCTGTAGAACAAGGACAACATACTCTGTGCTACCTCTCAGGTGCATCTCAACTCCATATTGATGCAGTAGCAAGACATGAAGAAAATGCAGTTTTCAGAAACGGAGGGAACTACTACTGTATTGCAATAGTCAGAATTATTAAGGAAAGGTACTCACTGTGTTGAAATACTACTAGTACTTCCAAAGCAGAACAGAACTGGTATTGGCAGTAAATTTGGGGTTTTTTTTAAAAAAATTGAACTATTATGCCTCTATTGTTTCCAGCCGGAGGAAATACAATGACACCAAATGCAATTATATCAACAGTCTATTTTTTGAGGTCTAATTTTTGTCCTCTACCTTAACTTTGTCCACAGCAGGCTTTTTTTCATCTGGATCAGGCTCCCTCTTTCCTAGGCTACTGGACAAGGCTTCCAGTGCTTGACCTGCTACGTGACCAACCTGTACAGGTGTTGACAAAGCAAAAAAACAATTCTTAGTTTCAAGTTCAGCTGCAGCTGAAGAAACCTGTTTTTGTCTTTTCCTGCAGTACCTAATTGGTTCACAAACAGCATCACCTTTACAGCATCACGAGCTGAAGGAGAACACATGAACTGTCAGTTTGACTTCCCCTATGAAGAAGGTCACTGACCCTCCTCAATTCAGTTCAGTTTCTTTGGAAACCACTAAGCCTTTGTGGCTTAACTACTATGGAGGAAGACCTTCATTAAATACTGGAATAAGCATCCTGACAATTTACTCTAGCACTCCATACATGAAGAACTGAAGTTTTGCTTTAGCTCCAGATAAAGTAGCTCCACTACTTACGGAAGACATGGCTGATGGAGCTGAAGATTGCACAGTGCAAGCTGTGGCACGAGGTAACACCTTATCCTCAGTGGTTTTTGCAGACACAGAAGCTGAAGGCTTCTGAAACACAAAAATTACACTGTATTTTATTGAATATGCTTAGAAACAAAAAAACCCAGTATCTGTTAAATAGCTTTTTTCCCTAAATACAGTACTAAATGAGACTGAAAAGTCTAAAGATAGAAGCTGCTCAATTAAGAGCTGAGTACCAATATTGCATGTTCCACTACTGGCAACAGGGAGGGAAAAACAGAAAAAAGAAAAACATATTTTTCTTGAAAGAACATTAGCACTATACAGTCTTAGCAAAACTATCAGTGTCAGCACCCTCAGTGAAGTAGGAAGACATACTTTGGACATGCTGCTGGGCTTTGAAGGTTTGGATTGTACTGCAGGCTGTACAGGGCAGGCAAAGTCTTTTGAAAATTCATCAACAAGATCAGATTCACTCAGAGGCTGCAAAAAAAAGACATATGATTTACAGGTGACTCACTACCTCTTTTACTTTGTTCAAGAACTATATTTCAACTACTCAGAAAGAAGGAAAACATTTGTAGCCTACAGTGAAATAACCTTGAACAGTTATGCGCAAGAGAACAGCATTAATTTTTAAGCCCATTAAATTAAGAAAACCACACTTCAGAAAAAGCCAGTTGCTTTGTTATATTGAAAGTCAGTATAATGTAGAGAACTGTACATATAAAATATAATACTAGAAAAACAGATACAATGTTGAACACTGTTTACAGGGATGAAAAGGAAAATACAACCTCTTAATTAGAAAAAAAATGCTAATATTTACTAGCTAGTATTTACTATAATAGCATCAAGTTGTTATCATTCAAGTAGAAACTACTTACAGAGAGTGGAAAGCAGCTGCACTGCCACAGGCACTGTCACCTAGGAGTTTCCTTAGTTTGTGCACTGACTGCTGACACTCAGTAGCTTTCACTGTGCATGTTTTAGTTAATAAAAATGCAGTTTTACAGTCCTACTGTGTGTCTATTACCATTGATTAATACTATGTGATCTAGTACGATGAAATCTATACACATATACCTGATGCTCCTAGGAACCTCCAAACTAATGTTTACAGCCAAGTATTTAAATCTTTGCTAGCAGTGAATGGCCAAGTGATGGCCATTCACTTGGTATGTGGAACTTAACTGATTAGTGATAGATTAATAATGAAAAAAATTACATTTCTGAAAGAAGGGTCTCTTACTTTACCTCCCTCATTCCCATTCCCATTCATGGTGTCTGAAATTCTCTTTCAGACACTAAAAAAAGGCATTCAGGTAAAACTAAATTTTCTTCACAAAAAAAGTAATTCACAAAGTAATGCCATGCAAATGCTTAAGGGCATATAAAGTGGAGGCCCAAAGCAAAACAAGCCCAAGCCAAAATCCTTAAGGAAGTTCTTCGCATTCACCAGAAATCATGGAAGAACCATAAGTGACTGAACATTTCCAGTTATTAACATAGCTTTTTTGGTTTTTTGTATGGCTGATTTTGGTATCACAGATCTGAATTAGTGGTGATACCACAGGAATAATTGAGAATACCTCTTACTCAAAACCACGTTGTTTAAATTACCAGCAGTGAAGAGGTGCTCAGAAAAATACTGCAATATATGTCTGCACTACTCCTTTGATTCACTTACAGAACAAATATTCAGCTGTATTTGTGTCTCCTATTGAGAAAGGCAGAAGAGCATAGAAGTATTTATTTTTCCACTAAGCAGTTTAATTTTTTTTTGGCAAAAGACTCCATGATTCTGAGCTTGTCTCCTGCCTTGGTTTTGTACAGGACTTTGGTCAAACTATGAATGGACCTCCCTTAACTTATGTCACATTCTCTTCTGGAGCTTTTGCTTTGTATATGCCCTCTCTTTTGTGCTCCCTGTGGAACAGGAAGGATTATCTCCTGAAAGCAGGGCCACAGCTGATCTCTTTTTTAACTCATTACGTGCTTGGCACATGTTCCCTCTGTGTAGCTCTCACATATCACACATCCTCTCAAGACATGTCTTGTCTAAGACTGGACATGCAAATTTTTAGAGACTAGAGGATTTTTCATCATTGCTTTTTGTTCCTCCCCACCTTAACCTTAAATAATAAAAGTGACTTCACATTTCTGCTAAAAAGGCACAGTGTCATTCTCAGATTGGTCCTGACCTTCACACTCATTTCAGAAGAACGGAGGTTTCCTGTACTTTTCCAATTTTGGCAGCACTCCTCAACACACAGTATTTCCATAGTGAAGCCCTCAGTTTCTTCAGTGCACAGTTCCTTTGCTTTCTTCCTGTGTATTTTAAATTAATCTTTGTAACTTTCAGTATTTTAATTCTCTCTTGCACTTTCTATGCCACGATGGATGCTCTTTGCAAAGTCCAAGTTGTTCTCTGTGATTAGGAAAGTGTCCACAGCAGCTTTTTTTTCCTTCTTTCCAGTCATGTTCCTTTATATTTGATCACTAATGAGAGGAAACTGTCAAGAAAACAAAAGATTTTCCTGCTTCACCTCTCTCTGTCCTTCAACAGCTCCAACAGACCTCTGCAGAATACCTTGTACTAACTCCCCATTACAGCCTTGGTTTGTGTCAGCAGTAATCTCAGTAATTCCCTCCTGTCCTGGTACTGTGTAAACCTTTTCCTTACTATGAGCTCTTCATTCACAGCCAATGAATTTCAATAAAAGCAACTTTTCACTTGACACTTTAGATCAGCAAGTTTTGTGCAAGGAAGTAAACACACAAGCAGACCAAGAGACTTACAAAATGGCAGAGAGAGAAGTGATGACAGAGAGGGAGAAAACAGGGTATCTAGTCACACTCCTATAATATTGTCAGTTTTCTACAGGATATCTAGTCACATTCCTATAATATTGTCAGTTTTCTAACCTTTGGTTTTTCTTCAGGCTTCAGCAATATTGGTTTTCCATCTTTATCCTAGAAAATAAATTAAGTATTACTACTGACTTTTTTCTGTTCTTATAAGTGCCATGGTAAGTAATCACCAGCAAATAATGTAAAAAAGATCAGATCAGTGACGTAGTAGTAGGAGTTCCCCCAAGTGTAAATTTTTTACATATCCAAGTGATAAAAGAAGCAAACATGATGTCAGCATAATACAAGAGACCAAAACGAGTTCATTTGTATTGCCATCAATATCTAGCAGGAATAATTCCACAGTAAACTAGCAAGATTTCATCCAGCAGCAAAACAAGTTTTGAGTGCAAAAGACGAAACTTTTGCACTTAAACAAGGAAGGGGTGAAATTCCATCTGTATAGTTGAGCTGGCTTGAAATCTCTAAAAAGGGGTGTAAAGCTGCTCCTTTCAACACCCAGTATTAAAATTTAGCTCCAGCCGGCTCAGTTTATACAGCAACCTTGCTAACATCGGTTATCTAATAACCATGGCAGATACTTCCAATTCTGAACTTCATGGGAAACACATCTTAGTTCCGATGTTGTTTTGCTTAACCTTAAACAAATACTCATCACTTGAAGTGACAATCAAAAAAAAAAAAAAGAATGTATTTTTCCTACCATTTCACATTATTGTTTCAAGATTATATAAAACCTCAAGGTTATGATAAAGTGATACCAAAGAGCAATTCTGTAAGGGGATGCATTTTACAACATTGAGATTTAATGCTAGAAACAAGAAACACCACTCCTAGAGAAGGAATGTATGACTTAAGAAGATCAGATCTTTGTTCAGAATCCCTGATCATGCCCACAAAAGAGGACGAGGAAATTAGTGTTACAGAAAACTTACCAACTCTGATGTTAATCTGTATTCTGGAGGTATTGTATCGTCACGCTCTCCAGCCTTTTCTTCTTTTTTCTCTTTAGCTTTTACCTTAAAAAGAAAGAACACAAAAAACATCACTTATAGAAATTAAAAGTACACTCAACTTCATTATCAGGATTCTTCAGCATCCTGTGTGCAGAAGAATCAGCAACAGATAAAATAATTTCATGTATCAAGATACTAAAATTCCTCAATTTATTCCTATCTAATGTCTGTGGTAAAATCATGATAGTTTAAGATTCAATGCCATATGTGAATATGGCTATATTATTTTAAATCCTAAAAGACTTCAGACGCTATTCGGAGCTCTAACTTTGTGGCAGGTACTTCTAGAATTTTTTTGTGCACAAAACCCTCTGGTTTACTCGCATTTATCATCACTGTGACTACACAAGCTGTAATTCTGTAACTTTTTTCTATCACTGGTACTGAAACACAGCTTTTAATTCTCTGGGCCACCTTCATGAAACAATGCATCCACTAAGTTATCTGAAGGCCCAGACTCACTGAATCTGCAATAAAAGAAGCTCTTTTTTTTGTCAAAACTGAGCTCAGCCACAGAAGATTTCTTTATTTCCTATTTGTTTCCTCTAAGCTATAGGTGAAGACATGAAAAAACCTGCTATTACTATGGTTATTGGCAGAATTTGCAAAACTAAACCATGAAATAGAAGTTTAACATGCAAACACAGTGTTACTGTTAAAAATCTGCTGAAGAAAAACAAAAACTCTTAAAAGACAGTGAAAAGCAAGACTCAAACTAGAAAGAAAATGGGGCTTGATGGAAGAAAAGGCCAACATGCACTAAAAGTCCATTAAAATTCAAACGGCAAATATATGCAAAATGAAAGCTGGCTATAAATTGTCCCCAGTGCTGGGTCAAAAAAACACAAAGCAACTGTATTTACCACAGGGGAAGGTGCACGTAGGTAAGCTTGTATAGCCAAATTATATGCTTATCATTTCCAGATCATCTTGGACCATGTTCTACTCTACCTGAATCCAACCAGAATTTCTTAATTTTTTAATTTCCTTAATCCCTGAAGACTCACACATCCTTTAGGCCTTTGCTATGCTTGTTATTTTACACATTTGTACAGGATCTAATAAAGAGACCTTGTGATTTGATGAGAGAAAAAAAAAAAAGCTGAGGTAAAAAAGAGTAAGATGCTACCTCTGACACCTCTACAACAGGGGTAGGATCTTCTTCAAGTTCAGGCTCAGGTCCTTCAAGAGTATCAAGAAGAGCATCCACCGCATCTTCCTTAATTTCCTGTATTTAAGAAAATATGCAAAACCATTTCATGATTTCTTTAAATTGGCACAGATTTTACATTATGTATTTTTATACTGTATGTGGAGAAAACAGACAGCACCAGATTGGTCATTTTGGTTTGGCTTTACCTGATTTCCTCAACATCAAATTACATGATAAAGGTAGCACAGTCTAATCACAACATGGCTTCTCTTAAGAAGACGGGGGAAAAAAAAGTAAAACCCCTCCAAAAGCCGCACAGTATCACACTGTCATGTAACACAATTACCATATGGTTTGACATGGCAAATCAAGGACATGCAAGGTCACACTTGCTCTATACAGAGGAAAAAAGAAAAGTTTGTAAAACATTGGGAAATTACATCATATCCAAGTTTTAAATATGCATCACATAGCTAAGAAAATATGTCTGCTAATTTTTTTTCTCTACTGACTCTGGTCTGAAGAGCCACAGTTATTATGCATAAAAATCAAGAAGGAAAATCATCTGACCCACTAAGGCCAAATCTTTAAGACACAATGGAGTCTGAGCAATGGTAATTCCTGTTAATCCTACACTTCTATTGTAAGGAGGATTTACAACTGAAAGTCAGTTGATGATCAGACAGTGATGATCACCTTTATGAGATCAGGAGCAAATATTATGGCATATGCTTGTAAATGTCATTTATAAGTTAATTAGTGAAAGAATGACTATGTATACCTCATTTGATTTTGTTTTCTTCTCCTTAGGAGGAAATGAAGTCTTGACTGAACTTGCTGCTTGTGCTTGCACGATTTCTCCTTCCTTACTTGGTTTCTATGAGAGATGAAATTACAGGCAAATTTGCAAAAGTAAAAAGAAGCAAAAAACTGTCAAAATTACTTTAAAGTGAAATATTAAGAGAATGATGGCAACGTTTCATGGCAATAAAGGCCACAACGGCAGGAAAAGTATCAATACCTCTGTCAGACTTGTCTTCTTTTCTTGAAGAGAAGCAGTACTACAGGTAAAGTCAGATGACAGGGCCTCTGCAAGCTCATCATCTGTCATTGGTTTCTGAGCAAGAAATTGTAAGACAAATTATGACTATTAAAGTCCAAATATCAACCCTGTCAATCTGAGTGTGCTCCATGCTTACTCACACAATGACCTCACTGGCATATGTGTCTCACACAACAACAACAAAAAAAAAAAAAACCAAAAAACACTCTCCCTCACTGGTTGATTCATTTTTTCATATAAGCTTTTAATATGCTAAATTTATAAACAGCAAAATTAAGTGGGCTGATAGAATTATATTTTTGAATTTATGAGTAGAAATCCAAGTAGTGTTCACTAAAGACATCATGAAGAGACTTCTGCATGCACTTACTACTTCTCCCCTTGATCTTAGTATGCCCAGTATCTCTATAAGCATTTATTTGACTTGTTTCAGATTCAGTCCCCCGAAAATTCCTACACCTTTATTAAAAACATCTGAGCCAAGTTCTATTTAGTTTTATCAGTTGCTATTTATCTGGCACCCCACAGTCCTCTCCCATTTTCTGTGATTTCTGGAAAACAGGCAACATTTACATTTTCCTAGGAATCCAGTGATAATTGGGTCATTTTTCATCTGGGTTACATTCACCTTTCAATATAAAAAAATTAAGTCTTACTTCATCTTGTTCATGTGTTTTCGGAGGGACTCCATCTTTGCCATTCCCTTTGCTCTAAAATGAGATTTAATTTTGTAGTAAATACGCAAGAAAAACATGCAATATGAAAGAAAACAACATTAATAATATATTTTTTAGCTCACTAACCTTCAATAATTTAACATACTCTGGAGGAAGACTACCTTCCCGTTTACCCATTTCTTCCAAGTATCTTGAAGAAATATCTTCCTGTGAAAAGAATGCGCATATTAACTTTTGTGTAGTGTTCTTTACTGAAATAGATTTCTAATGTAGAACTACATAAAGTGATATTTCTGGAAAGAAAATGCAAGGGCTGGCTGTGTCAGAGGGCCAAACCTGGATTGTGATTATATAGTGTTTGTCAATACCCAATGTCATGCACGTGCCTTTTGACCACCTTCAACAGTGCTCATCATCAAGCACAACTCTGCATCTTCATTCCCAAATTCTTTTGCATTAAGACGATCCAGTGCCTCAGACCATAGGATGTATTGTTGTACGTAGATCAACTTTTAAATATTTAAAAATTCCAAGATTTTTATCACTGACAAGTGCTGTACTGGGACACTGGATCTTGTCATCTTAATCCTTCTTATGTGACTCTTCCATTCAGACTCAGAAAGGTATGTGTTCTTCTCCAAATTCTCAGTGTTTTCCTCTTTCTCAAGCAGAAATTAAATGTAGGTTGATTACACTCCCTGCATCACAGCCTTTTGCAAAACCATTGGAGAATATGCTTGGAAATCAGCTCAAAAAGCAACAAACCTACCTTGTCAATACTTCACTATTTTCTACTGCAGTAGATCAAAAACTGTGTAATTTCTATAATACTGAAAATAACATTAAAATGCAACTGTGAACACTCTTTTTTAACTCTCAGCAGATCACAGCGACAAATACTGGATCAATGAAGTACTAACCAACTATAGACACAATTAGAAATGAATCTTCTAAGAAGTAAAGATGTAAAGTACAGAATACCGTAACTTCTGGACCAGTGTAAACGGGAGTAGTGGGCACATCTTCCTCAGGTCCACCCAGGGTATCTATCAGGCTATCAAGTGCTGACTCATCCATACCACGCTGCAAAATAAGCAAACCATTACAGAAGTTACTACACTGTTCACAGGAAAGAAAAAAAATATCTTGAAGCATCTGGTGAATCTGTAGAAGACTCCTGGAAACCAAAACAAAAGGCTTCCTTCAGCAGGACATGCACTTGACAAATTTTTTCAGTGAGAAGTGTTCTTAAACTTGTTCCTAGCATCAGTAACAAGACAATATGTATTTATATATCAGCTGAAACATGCATATATACACAAACATAACTGAAGATAGAGGTAATAGAAGTGATTCTAAAGAAGTCCTATTTGACAAAACACAAATGACAGGCCACTAGTTTTTTACCTATTCTTTCACATGGCCCTTTACCACCACACATAACTACTATGTGTCAATACTTCAGCAGCTGCCCACTTATTTTTTTCTGAAACTGGAGTGTTTCATAGAAAGAAGCATTGTCTGAGATATTATAGCAAGGGAAGAAATTGTCTGGGACTGTGTTTACCAACCTCAGTACTTGATTTATCAGGTGCAGCAACAACACTTGCACCAGTTGTGCCTGCAGCAGCTGCACCAGCCACTGTGGGCATCTCCTCAGACTTAGGCTGCAGAAATAAGAGAAAAATTAGGAGTTATTTCATTGCATAGCCCTGTGTCATAAATGTTAGTGACAAAACAAGATAAAATAGAGATATTCTCTACTCAGGCATGCACATTTATTGCTGTTCTCAAATGCATTTTTAGTAGCAATGATAATCTGGTTGTTCCTGCTGGCTGAGTGGTCTGCAAATTGAGTAGCTGCATCTTGCACCACACTGAGCACAGCTTAAAACACCCAGTGTTGGAGCTGTGAATAATTTTTTTGACATAGCAACCTCCAGAACCCTGGGCAGAGTGAGCTATCACCTATCCTCGATAGTATGGAGATGAAGTTTCCAGTGTGATTCTGCTGTGGGAAAGAAAGGATGCTGTTTCAAGAACTCTACTTCCTTTTTTTTCCTTTGTCAGTAAAAGAAACCTGCAGTGCAGAAAGAGTACAAGGCCCCCTCCAAATCTCTTTTGAAAGCCTTCATTTATCCCAGTAGTTCTCAATTCACCATTAGCTGCAAGTGGTGCTCAAGCAGGTGGGGTAAAAAATGCTGCAGGGAGTCAGGTGTAGGAGCAACACCACACAAAATACAGAACTCTGCATTACTGACACTCTCATTTACTACAATTTAAAAAAAAAAAAAAGTGGGTTGTAGTAGGGCTACAGGAGTCCTTCATGTCACCCTAACCTTGTTACCCAGATATGCAGACCCAAAGATTTAGATCCTGACTGTACCATAAGCTTTTGTTTCGTAGTTTCTCTTCACTTGCCCCATTGAAATAACCTCTCTCCAACTTTTTCCCAAACCTTTCTCATTCTAATTTTTTTTTTCAGAGCCTGAAAATAGGTATTTTTCAGACCTGCTGCATTTGGAGCCAACATTGCTACTACAAACATGCCTCAAAGCCCATTGGTGAAGGAGCTCCATGATGGCCATAAATGCTCATAAAAACAAAGCATCTACTTGGCTGACCAGATGGTTCTTGTGTTCACCCCCAGCTGTCAGGGGACAAGGGAAGAGACTGACAAAGACCCAATTACAACTGTGTAGCTGCAAGGGAGGAACTTGCAAAAATCTTCCAAGGACAATAGAGGAGCCCCAAACACGTAACACAGAAAACATACAACTGTGATGTTCTTAATGTCTCTCCCTTGGCCAACAGCCAGAGTGTGTTGAACACTGAAAACAGACATATGAAGAGGATGACAAAAGAGGAATCTACATCAGGATTACTAAATAATGCACAGACTACCACTGCCATCTGTCTGGGCAGCTGCAGCTGATGCCCAAGCCATGAATTCTGCCATGTATTACCTGGAAATGCTGTATTCACCCACACAATTCAAGATGTCAAGTTAATTAATTAGTAAAGTGTGAAGATCCCAGGTCCTGGATTTTAGAGCAGCACAAGGAGGTTTGTCATACATACCTTTAAACAAAAGAAAGCATTTGAACTTTTCTACACCGTAACTTTTGGGTGTGCAGTCTCACTTGACAATATTCAGCTGAGGCATCCATTTTGATGTGGATTTCCAGCACCCCTTCAATAGCATAAATAATAAAAATTGGTTGTTGCTTGTACTATACCTTCGCTGTCTCTATGGAAGTTGCTTGTGGAGGCTGGTCAGCTTGAGTTGTAGCTACTTTTCCTGTATTATTTGGTTTAGAAGCTGTTGTCACAGAAGGTGAGGGTTGGCTTTTTGCCTGCATAGAGATAAACTGTTATTAGATACAGAGTGCTGGCCTTGTAATTTGTTGAAAAAAAAATTTTAAAAAAGACAGAAGTAAAATACAAGGCAGCACCCTCAGTAAAAAAATAAAGATGTGAGAGTGAAAAAATTTATACTACTTACATCACTGGGTTCCTTTTGCTTCTCTTCAGACAACTGTTTATTTTGAGAGTCTGTTGGCTGTCATAAAATAAAAAATTGGTATTATTTACCCTTTCCACCACGCAGTGATATGTAACATGATCTATGCTAGTTCAAATAAGCACAAGGTGGATGTAAAGATGGTTAAGAGAATTCTTCTTTGGCTGTCCTGAAATAACAAAGTATCCTGACAGCTCTCCCAAAAACTGCATTTCAACTCATTAGCTCCCAGCTCTTTTCTGCACAGATATGTTACTAGTAACACACCAGTTTCATGTGGAACAGTAACAGCAAAGAGTTTTGCCTCTTTTTTCTAAGTCAATAAAAGACCAAAGTACCACTCTGCAAAGGTGGAAGTTAAGTATTTACCTTGGCTGACAACTGGGTGTCCTTTTCAGATCCTGTTTTGGTTGTTGGTGCTGACTGAAATATAAGCATTTATTCAAACAGAGATTAATATGCTTATATGAAGCAGAATATCAGACACACAAAATATTCACTCACATTTGTGAGCACACATGCTATTTAACTAATATACAGGGCTTTGATCTTGCAGTTTGCAACATCCTGGCCAAGAGCACTCGAATGTGTGTAAACACAGACACACTCACATTCCTCATATGAGGAATTGAAACAAGAGGGAAAGAAGATACCAAATATAATGAGTAGACTCATTTACTGTAATACTGATCCAACCCCCGCAACTTACCACCACCAAATTTTGAAATAATGTCAAATACTATTTAATAAAATATATTTTATTATTTTTAAAAATAAAATATTGTAAGAATACATATAGTCCTGATGAAGAAGACATTAATGGCTTAGACTCAACAAGACATACACATGGAAAGATATATGCAATTAGCATTCTTAACCTACACACAGAAATCTCATATTTTTCCTCTCTTCTGTAATATTTTACAACAGAGCTGAGCAACTTGTCTTGGAAAGTATTACATGATTTAACTTCCAGGATTTATACCTGAAAATTTCCTGCAGGCATGCCACAAAATTAATTCTAGTGATTCACCTCAAGTAAAAAGTACAGTGAGCAATAAATTCCTACTAGTAGAAACATATAAGAACTAACATTGAAAAACTGATAAGAAGACAGAAAAACAAAAACGCCAGCCTTCTCACCATATTTTTCTTATTGTGAGGTGGTAATTTATAGTTTTTCATTGTTTTAATTCTAGGATAACCAGGCTGGAATGAACCTCAGGGATCATCCAGTCCAACCTGTCACTTCAAAAGCATGGTCTAGACAAGGTGGTCCAAAGCTTTTTTCTGCCAAACTTTCATTACCATTTAGACACCTTGAGCTTCTGTTTCCATATAGAGAAATCTGATAAATTTGTTTAACCCTTGTTATTCAAGTGTTCACAACCACACACTGAACTACTGACACTTGGTTGGGAAATCCTGAACATGAATTAAAACTTAGATGCTGTAGACCACATTAAAGAACATGCATCCACATACAATTAAGTCACAACAGGGAAAACACTGATGGAGAACAAAAATTTCACAAAGGGAGGGAAAAAAAGTTAAAAATAAATTTTAAAAAATCAAAATAATCACCCGAGCTCTCAGATCACTACCCCCTTCCCAGATTTTCTCACTTTGTATTTTCTGTTGATGCCTAACCTGATTAAACCAGCACTTCCCAAGCTCAGTCATATATTATATAGCCCCACTCATCCCTCTTCTAACTCAGACTCACACATCCATTTTAGTATCTGTGCATTAAACAATCCTATACTGAAAAGGTAATCCTAAATTTTCACAGGTTTTAAGGTAAATAAGGTGGGATTTTTTTCTGTAACATCTCTAGCAAAGAGTCAAGCAGGCATGAGATGTCCTTCATCAGGAAGACTGTAAAAAATGTTACAAAAATGCAAAGATGAGGCTCAAGAAACAAAGAGTTTGGCTTTTCCTGCTGTGAGACTTCTGCCTTCTCAGGATTTTAGCTACCTTGGTGTCAGAGTACAAATTCAGATTTCTCTTATGCACTTTTCAGAAGACTAGACACACCTCTTTTTTGCAGGACAATAAAACATATGTACTTGACTTTTTGACAACACCCAACAACACTTCTACAGAACATTAAATACAAATTCTCAACCTGCCAAACCAGTTATGAGAAACAGTAAATGTTATTTTACTAAATATTTAACACATCTTTTGTGTATGGCATGTATTAGTCATTATTCTTTTTGTACCTTTTAAAATGTGCAGAATTGTTTACTCCTCTATGACAATGCTAAAGAATATACGGACCCACAGGGGCAATGCTTTGACTCATGACTTACATACATGAGGATGCTAAGGCCACATTAAAATACATGATCATAAACACATGCTCACACACACACAGACACATCTATTTAGAAACACTTTTAGCAATCACAAAGCTCAAATCCAATTAAAAAAAATAACACTAGGCAAGCCAAAACAACAATTTTAGTAGGAAACTATACATTCAGAGGGAACTGTTCAGTCATCCTTTAAACAGTCAGCTGTGAGCAGCCATACCCTGAACCCATGGCATCAGTTGACAGTGTGCACTGAATTCCTATGGAGAAAACAACGTTCCACCTCCCTTTCAGCTGCCTGCTTCCACCAGCACTGTGCCAGGATCTAAGAGGAGGCATTTTAAGCTGACTCAGAAAACTGAAAAAATAGCCTGGAAAAACAGTATTTTTCCAGTAGTAACCTACTTTACAGTGCAGTTGCACAAACTTGTGCAAAAGGAAGAGAGCTGAACAGGATGTGTTTTTGGCAGTGGCAGCACCTGTTTCCTCCAATCCTCCTGCAAAATCCATAGGGTGCCTGCTCTCCCACCCTAGTGCTCCAAACTTCTCACCTAAGCACAGGCTTTGCCTGCAGAACAAGAAGTTCCACATTCCTTGCTCTGCCGAGGTAGCTCCCAGCTTTTTCAGAGAGACATAATACTGAGGGTTCGAGACAAAGGATATACATGCAGAGAAAAGAAAGCTAAAGAAGGGCCCAGAGCAGGTTTAAGAGTAGCAGCATACTAGAGACCCTAGGAAAGGCCATAATAGGCAGCTGGGAAAGAGTTGTTAATTTGCAAGAAATTTAGGACTAGAAATTAAAGTTACTCAGCAATCTTACTTCTTTTCAAAGAAGTCTACTGTCAAAAATGCAAATGACTTGTTTAATCCAGCAGGGGAAAGACATTAAGAATGCAACAGACGTTAAAAGAAAACACTAATCATCTTAACACATTTAAATGCAAGACATTGATCCAAAGAGATTTGTGTTTACTAGTCTTACAGTGCTGAAGTATGCTCCTGCTGCTCTATTTTTGGCTTATTTACCATGTTCTTCTGAGAGTTATTTTCAATTTCAAATAGAGAAAGACCATAACTATTTTCAGACATCTGTCTGAAATGACAGCTGTCCATATGGATGAAACCATATAGAACTGCATCAGTAATGTACGTAACACAAATGAGTTTGCTCACGAAAATAACAGGAAGATGAAACCAGAGACTTGTAGATACCTTCATCTTTGAGTAATTCTAATCATACATGAATGGAAAAGGTTTAATTGTCACCCAGCTCACTGCTACCAGTCAAAGTCTTAGGCATGTGCACGGAGGAAAAGGGTTTTAAAAGGCTGAGGTGGATGTAATAGCTGAGTTGAAATGCAGAGATGGAGATGCCAGAACAACCAGAGGGAAAAAGTCACAGTGAAGAAATTCCCATTTCATAAAGGGAAAAAAAAATCGTCATAACAAGGGTGCCCAAACACAAGAGCTGGATGTTCAGAGTTGCTTGTAACACACTGTAGGTGTTCAAAAGGTGTCTGGCAGAGCAATTTACTTGCACAGCTGACTCTGCATGGTCCAGAGGACCTCCAGGGGCCTCATCCACCCTCACCACTCCAGTAAAGCACCCCTTTAAAGCATTCCTTTACTGGCATTTATACAAGGTGTAGGCCATCCTCTAGTGCCACGCAAGTCCCTGCTGGCCTGCTTTGGTATTCAATGTTTTTGTTGGTTTCACTGTTAGGATTGTGGAAAATGAAAGAGGGGAAGAGTCATTAATCATCTGTTTAAATAATACACCTGATTTCTCTTAGGCAACAGAGGTGTAAGGGAGGATTATGACTCCCTCCTACCAAGTAGACTACATGACTGATGACACAGCTCTGACACCAGGGAAGTTCTAGTCATAAAACAAGACAGAACAAGCATAAAGGATACAGGCAAGGGAGCTATCAGACAAAGACAGGAGGTTAGTAAAAAAATGCAATTGTATGTACCAAAAAAGCTGGAGCCTGTCCTGAATTTGTTGAATTTGTGAAAAATTACCATCAGGTAAATAACCCTGCAATTACACTGGCGGGAGCTATATACATGTCACAAAAGTGTGACAGAGCTAAAACTAAATGTTGCCATTAACTTTTTTTTTTTTCTTTCATAAAACCCACTGAATAACATTTTTGGGACACTTTTTGCAGGAGAAACTAAGCCACAAATAAGAAATATGGAAAGTAAGGCTACTAAGTATCAAAGTGTTGAAAAAGAAATTCCATGGCTTCGTACATTTATGCTTAACTGCAAGCACGATTTTGTCAGGAATTCTTACCCTGGTTTCAGATGGCTTCATACTTTGTGGTTTTGATGCATCTGCAGAGGGAGACTGCTATGAGAGAAACAAAAAAACACTTTACTTTTGTTATGCATTTTTATTAAGCAAGCATAAACAACCTGAATTCAGATTCAGATTAGTTATCAGCTAAAAATTAATAATAAATTATTATTGAAAATTAAGAGCTATCATTTTAGATCTTTTGCCTTGCCTGTATTTCTACAATACACACATATATAATTTTGAAAGTGGGATGATGCCTACAGACCTGCTTAATTTTTTTTTTTCCTCTGACATGCACTGATAGCAAATTTAGCATCAAGTATCATGACAAACTCATAATCTGCTCTCCTACTGAGGCACATACACTTACTGTGCAGGATTTGTCCATGCTCCTATTTTTATTTTTAAACAAAAAATGTACTTTCAGATGCACTAGTCTGTCATAGAAAATATTTAATACTAAAGTAGCAAACAAGTACGTTGAGACAAAAAGGATTAATTAATATCCATGTAATACACACAAATGTTCCTACAGATCATACTTCTGTTGCAACTGTATTAAACTTCCAAGCCCAGAAACAAATATTCCAGGTGTCTCATCAATACTTTATACAGATAAAATACTACTTCTTTACTCCTCCTTCATATTCCCTGAGTAAGGCTGTATTTTGCTGGACTTTGTAGTTTTGTATATGTTCAAAGCTGTATTCTGTTATTTTCCATTTCAATCACACAAACAGCATAAGTTATCCACTTTTTTGTATTTTCTCTTCATGTTTACCATGTCTCTTGCTGTATGAAAACACTCATTATCTGAATGAACTCGGAAGCCCTATTACTATTCCACATCTAGTGTGACTCTTTACTTCCATATGGAAATTTTTTTAATTTCCATAACTTTTCAGAGTACAAGAATTCTCAGCAACAACAGAAAAGCTGTACAGAATTTAAAATGTACACTATGGTTTGACTACTCTAAATACACACCACAGAGAATTTGCAATTGTCAACATTTCAAATAACTCTGACATATTTCCACTACCACCATCAGGTAATCAAGTAGGCAACATGGCATTTCTTCATCAGCTCTTTGATGGTTTTTCTTCTCCTTTTTTTTCTGCAAGAAAACAATCTGAATTCCTTCTACATGACTAACAAGTAGGCATCTGTTCTACACCTTTGTATTAGTCATCCTAGTCCCTGTCTATTTAATAAAAAATTTTATGTAAGCCCTGCTCTCTTCCTCCCCTTAGAAAACGCCTACTAAGCCACTGTCTTACAACGCACTGAAAATTTCCAAGTCCCTGCACAGCAGCAGCACTACAACCTGCAGAGGTCAGTAAAAACCCCCTAAAATCCCAGCTTACTTCTTACTGCCCTGTCCAGTCAGAGGGCAGTGTCCAGCAGAAACCAAGAAACAAAGAGGGCAAATGTTCATGGAGGAAAAGGAGCAGTGTGAAAGCAGAAAAACAGTTCAATGCCTGGCTGCAGAACAGTGGCTGCAGAGAACACTGAGCCCTGTGGACACCAGGGGTTGTCTCAGGAAAACAAAGTCCTCATCCTGAGAAGTGGGACAGGTGGGAAGAGCACAGGGAGCACCATGACTTTCCAGCACACCACCACTGAGTGACTAACGACACTTCCTGCTTGAATTCCACAATACTCAGGGCCTCCAATTTTCCACTGTCTCCCCGAGAAGAGCTGCTACTGTGACAAAGGGGGGGGGCCTTAATCTTGCAGCCCTTTGGCAAGCAGGGTCTGCAGCCATGCGGGGACTCTCACAGTGACAACCAAGCAGCTGCTGAAGTCCAAGCCTTTGGTCACCACTGTGACACCTTCTCAGTACTGTCCTGGCTCTGGGACTCAGCCTCTTAACCATGGGTTGTTCCAGCCCTCCCGTTCCGAAGATCCCATGCCGCTCCTAGACATGCCTAGCTGCTCCCTGCTTCCATTTGCTGCAGCCCCACAGCCAAGCTGCAGAAAGGGTGAAGCAACACAACACATGGACGTTGTGTCAGGCAAGGAGGTAAATATTAAAGTGCTGCCTGGCAACCAGCATAACAGCAGCCTGACGCAGCACTGCCGCATGGCTCTGGCCCAGGCAGGCACACCCTGTTTGCACCCGGGGCGTTGGATCCCAGTGTGGCATCCCAGCCAAACACCCCCCCACTGAAAGGCTGGGATGCCAAACAGCAACGGGTCGACTGGACTATGGAGGCTGTGGCTGAGCAGAAAGACAGTCAGGAGGTGCCACATATTGAGAGCAGGGTGTTATTTGAGCTGGAGGGCACAGCCAAAATCAGAGAGAAAAAAAAAGAAGCGTGATCACAGCTGATTCCCCCATTCTCCTGCCTCGAAAGAGGGGTGGGTGCTGGAGGATGACGTGCCAGCCCTGGCCATGACTCGCAGAGAAGGTGCCCTGTGAGTGAGAGAGTCCCAGCCTGTAGAATGGCTTCCACAGAAAAGCATCCAGGATGTCAGATAGTCCATCAGAAGGGAGCACACAGAGATGCTCCCTGCATAAGACTCCAATGACCATCATAGTAGAGACTCAAGAGACAGAGAAGGGGTTACAGGGTAATACTGATTAATTACTCTGCCCTGGTGACAGTGTGACAACAGTAGGGTCATAGCCTGTGCTCTCACCAGCCCATCCCGCAGGCAGGATGGACACGGAAGCTAACCAAAGGATCTCAGTTACTGTTGAGTCAAAGGATGGCCGTCCAGGAAGAGCTGAGGAAGAGACTTGAGATCTAATTTGATATGAGAAAGAATACTCTTGGAAACTTCTTTATCAAATTATCAGGGCAGTGTTTATGATACTGTTGAAAGAGAACAGCCATAGAAGCCAAAAAAGGTGTTAGTAAAACAAAACAAAAAAAAACCCTACCAAAAATTGGTCATCTAGTCTCACTGTGTTGCACCTCAGAAATCTGTAAGTAAAAGGGAAAGTGCAACAAGAGAAGGAGAAGAAAGTAATGGTGACAAGTATCAAAAGAAAACAATTTTAACTGCTCAGAGAATTGGATGCAAATATCCTTTGGAAAAAAGAAAACAGGTGAAGAAATCTGTAAGACCTCTTGGTTACACCATTGAAAATATCACATATGCAACAAAGTGAAAGCTATTGCCAATTAAAACTATAAATTCTGGAAATTCATGGAGAAAATTCATCAGACTGAGGGGGACTATTGCCCACCCTTAGAAAAGAACAATGCACCAGATGGAGACCTTCAAAACCAGAAGAGATGCTGAAAACATTTACCAAGCAACCCATACAGAAACACTTAAACAGCAACAAGAGAATAAATAGGAATCAACAGAATGGTCAAGAATAAAGCAACAAACCAACCAGAGGAGGACACATTGTCACTGCAACTTTCCACAGTATTCGAGGTGACATTTTGTCAATGAAACAGGGAAGTTAGCCAGCTTCCAATCTGAATAAATCAGAGTACCTGAAGGGGATCCCTGACACTGATGGTAGGTTAAGGCAGTCAGTGAGTAACACAAAACCCCAAAACTAGCAGCAGTACTGACTACTGATAAAAATATGTGAGGGCTACAATAACACAGACTCAGGTACTCTTGCCAAAGATGAACACAGAAAGAGGGATCTGGGGGAAAAATAATCTGTTCCTGTGACTCCATAAACATAAAATATAACTTTCAGCCTTTTTGGCATGAGCTTCTGTAGGTCAAGTGCTAGGACAGTTTTGGCCATCACACTGCTGCACAGATGAACGAAGAAAGATCTGAGGACAGATTTAGGGGGGGAAAAATGAAGAAAAAGTATGTATGAGGGATAACTTAGTGACAGAAAAAGCAAGTCAGCACTTGATACTTTTTATTCTGGTCAGGGAGCCAAGAAAATGGGAAGCAAAGAAGGAACATACTCTGTAACAAAGAATCCCTCAAGTCAGAGCTCAAAGATATTCCTTCTGAAGAGAAGGAGGAAGAATTCCTTCCGGAGCAAAGGCTACTTAGATGAACAAGGCACCTCAAGTCCTGGCAGCCTGTGGGGGAGCTTATATAATTACTTTCTGAGTGATCTACCTGAACTCATTCTAGAACAGAGGACTGAAGAGCCACCAAAATATTCTTCTGGGCTCAACACATCTTACATATGAATGAGCTAGACTCATTTTCTCAGGCTCAAACTTGACATCAATTCTATGATTCCATTACCAACTTACAGGGTTACCTCAACACAGCTGTGTAACACAAGGGAAAAATCTAGTCTACCTGATTAGAAATGGCTGCTTCTCTACATGAATGGTACTGATGCTAAGCTTTAATTAGCTTTAATTTATTGTGGGCAGCAAAGGCTCATTTAGAGAACTACTGTGAAAAATAATGGGTTATTTCATTGAAGTGTAAAATACCACTTGAGCTGTTACAGGTTAAATCTCTCACTTTGACAGCATGTGCAAAGTGCTATGCAGTTCTATGATCTGTGGCATAAACATAGTTCCATTAATTTCCAATTAAACCCACAGGGAACTGTGAGATACAGTCTGAGCCAACATCTGTGTGTGTGCACATGTATTATAAACATATATAATTAAAGCTGCAGAGTAGCTAAGACATGAAGTGATTTAAAATTGGAAAATTTAGAACTGATACCAATCTTTAGTAGCTAAATCAAAACTTACAATTTAAGTGCTTCTGTGTCATTTTCCCCTCCCATGTAATTTTTTAAATATCCTACTATTTTGTAATTATTGTTCTTATATGTAGTTCTGCTATTAAGTTGTTACGAAAAGCAGTACCTTTCTAAAATAAAGGCAAATATCTACACACAACCAAGAAAACAATATTCTTTTCAAGATTTCAGGCTTGCAATTTATTTTGTGAAGGTTTAATACTAAGATCTTAATGAAATTGAATAGCAGGATACAGGTTCCCAGTTAGCACCTGTGTTTTACTTAGAAACTTGTATATTTATATAAAATATTTCTACAATACACGCCCCATTATGTTGTCTTGTTTCCTTGTAGAAGTAGTCAGAATGACTTCCTAAACAATTTATGTTGCAATTTCTAATGATTTACTTTGCCACATGTGAGTATCCACGTGCCTCTTTTAATTTCTAAAGCCCATTGTCATTGTTGAAACTCACCAACATTCCAAGTTATAAACAAAGCCTACTGCCCCTGCAGTGGGGAAAAAATCTTTGGAAGACAGTTTGCTGGAGTTAAATTTTAGCTCTATTCATTCACCTCGATTTAAAATTCTTCACTAAAGCTGTTACTTTGAGCAGTTTTTTAAATTCATGTTATTGTAGTTCAATTCATCAATATACCACTTTCAAATACCCATCTTTAAAAAAAAAATCAAACCTAAAAAAACACCTACCCAAAACACCTTTCTGTAGAGCTTTTAACATTCACAAACTGAGCTGGTGCAAATATAACCAAAGATTTTGTAAAATCTATTACTGTTATTTCTAGATATTTACATTTCTGCAACGTGGCAAAGACAACAAGGAAAGTAATTTAAGAGAAAAACTTAGAACTATGAAATTCAGATTTTGCTCTGTTTCAATATGTACTTTCAGCTCAGAATAAGTGAAGCATAATCTGAAGTAGAGCCAAAGTACATTCATCTCCAGAGGACACAATAAACTTCAAAAGGCAAGTTCACAAAAAAATTTAACTGCACTAAGACTTATGGAACCATGTCTGTGTGGGAGGAGATGGGCAGTGGAGAACCACCACCAGGAGAGCCTTGAGATGTTCCTGTCTGAAGTGCCATCCCAGGAGTGCTCCAAGAGTAGATCTGCTGGCTAACAACCTCCAAACTCTCTACACTGCTCTGCTCCTAAATGACAGTAAAACTAGTAACAGGCAGTTAGGATTATATTGGTGCTCCTTTTCTTGGTCACCAAGTCAATTGACAAAGTAAATCAGAGACCAATCTCAAAGACTGCTGATAATACAGGGCCATGTTTCTCTGCAACACTCAATGCAGAAGATGATCTGGGTTGCTATTTTTAGAGAAGATTAATCCCAAAATTTTATTATCCTGCAATTTTCTCACCACACAGAACAAGTGTTCTCAGCAATTATCAATGTGTACCCAGCAGCAAGATCAACCATCATTTAGAGATGCTGAAAGGCATACAGGAAATAAAGCCATCTCCACATGAAACAAAAACATGACAATTTTTTTAAGAGACTGGTTTGAAACAGGAAACTGAAAAGCTGTTTAGCTTGTAAAGCCTTTTTACAGCTTCAAGTGATGCTAAATTTATTGATGAACATGGAACGTTGAGCCAGACAACTTCCATAACACAGACTCACTCCTACTGGTTTCTTCTATTTTGAATATTAGAATAGGATTTCTGGGGTTTTGGCACAGAAAAGAACCTCGGCGATATTTTATCATTGAATTTTATGTATCAGCTAAAGCTGGTTAACCATGCTACTCAAATTTAATGTAATGGTCTCTTTAATCAGTGTTTTTTGAGACAACCCACCTGCATTTGAATCTGGTCACACTAAACCAAACATTATCAAGCACATCAGTGAATAAGATCAGTATTATGTTTACCACAGTGTAGAACAAGGCTTCATGCCAGCTAAAAACTAACTGATCTGCTAAACCCCCTTTAGGTTAGATGTCTGTTTTAAGATGTCTGGATTTCAGCAACCTAATTCAAGTGCAAAGCTTAATACTAGCATGTTTGGTTTTCTTTATTTTAGCAACTATTAAGACTCTGAAACAGCTTTATGCTTGAACAATAGACAACTGAGTACATCAAATGACAAATCACTCTAAATAATTTTTGTACCACCTCAGTTTATGCTTGTTTATGCAAGAAGTTAGGGTTGTGCAGAAAAATTCAGAATTATCTCACAGGTGATAGTAAGAAGCATTGTGCATTCATTTTTATCTGTTTGCTTCTTTTGGAAGCAGAGGAAAAGATTTTGCTAGCTAGTCACAGATCATGCACAGTACCTAAATATGAAGAATCTTTACATACAGATAGTTCAATTTGTGGACACGAGAAATTACGTAAGACACCACTGTACAGCATGGCTACGGCTTTAGAGGCTTTACTACATACAAAGGTAACTTCTATTTAATGTCCTTTCATGATGATTGAAAGTGATCTGGAAAGAAAGGCATAAATGCCAAGCAGGTAACAGGCTTCATTTGCTGCCTTCACATTCTGTGTGTGTGCAAACCGACCAGATCAATATCACAGGCTACACACTCTTTGTTTCTTTTAAATTACCTCAATAATATGCTTTAAGCACCCCATTCTTATTTCTCCATAAAACAAGCTCTCTAATTACCTCCTCTTGGAAACTTCCTGTTTCTGTGACAATAAATGCAACACACTGGCACACACTGAAATTTCATTTTCATTCAGTTATACTAAAATATTAGAAGCAGTGGCCCTGGTACTGTCATGGCTCTTAGGTTCCCACTCTGCACAGCAGAGCATTCAGTAATGTATGAGCTGGTCACTGCAGACGAGCTCTCTTTTCCAGTGGGCAGCTAAAAAATTCTCTTTTCTGTTCTATCTCCTGCAGACAGTCAGCATTTAGCCACAGCCAACCGCTCTCACTTCTGTGTGTTGTTCCAAATGCCAGAATGTTCCACAGCCATCTGCAGCAGCAAACTACAGGCTGAAAAGTAAACACCAGGAAAACAGGAGATTAGGTGCCAGCCACATGCCACATGGTGCTGCTGAGCTCAGCTAGGATTTGTGTCACTTGGTCTGCAGTATCACACAAAGCCCTGCTCAGCTGAGCTGGAATAGAACCAGGGAATTACAAACAGAACCCGGAGATTTACAAACAGAACCAAAATTCTCTGAGGTGGGGTTTAAAAAGACAGAAATGTCACCTAAAAGATGACTTAATATTGAAGATCTACAAGGTTATGAGCTCAATTACTTCCATTACAACAGTCAAGCCAGGCCATGCTCAAACTTAGCAGTGCTCTGAGTTAGAAATTGTATTTTCCGCCAATAGGATACAGAAACAAAGTATTATTCATAGAGCTGCATGAACTGATAATACACACATGGTCATGATTGCACTGGCTACCAAAATGAATGGAAAACAATACAGGAGAATAAACAAAAAATCATTAAGTTAAGGAATCTTGATAGAACTTTGCTGTTAAAATATCTTCTAGGGACAACACTGCATAACCAGGGGTGCTGATGTGTCGTTGGGATTTTTTCTTCAATCATTTCCAAAAAATTCAACAGTTTTTCATTATTCAGAATTGAAAAGAGGCAGACTGGGGCACTTCTTGCTTCAGCATTGGCCTTAACTCAAAATAGCTTCAAAAAAGGCCCTCTGCATGCTCTTGAGGAATAAGTGTATTATTGGTCAACTAAAGAATATGAAATCCACCTTTGAAAGGACTTGTCCTACCTCACAGAGCCTTCCCTCCTGGGGAATCAAATTTTCTAGCTGGTTTAAGCACTCCTACTAAGCACGGCATAAAGGCAGTCAAAGACCTTACTTCCAGAACCAGGAGGGTTTCTGAGCCTTAAGGAGTTCTCAAGGAGCACTTAGGGCCACCAGCCTCCTCTTGTCTCCCTGAGAGGTTCCTCCTTTGCTAGAGGAGACTCTGAACAAAGCCCCAAGTCTTAGTGAGTGTAGACTTTTTCCTCTCAGGAAAGCAAAGGGCAGATATGGTGAGAATGCAGGGGCTGGTGACCAATAATCTGAAAAAGCAGCTTCTTTGCTTTCTGGAGACAGTTTTCTCCTCTAATCCCACTCCCAGTCCTCTAAGAGCCATCAGCATTCAGGCAGCACAGCTGTGCCTGGATTTCAAACTGGAAGTGTCTGCCTAAGGAGCCAACTTCTGGAACCAAAGCAGTGAGAAAAACTGGTCATGGAGCTTGTTTCTGCCACTCCAAGATCAGAAACAGAATTTTCAGCAAGCTCTAAATACCCTATGTATCTAACCACTCAAGGAAAAAAAAACCTAAAAAACAAAACTCCAAACCAAAAAAGCACTGTTTTAGACAAAAAGCTGACAGTAATCAATATATTAGTCTAGAAAAGACGTCTAATATAGAAGTTATTATTATATCTTTTATATTAATCTAAATAAATACAATATTGAGGAAATCATTTGTCAAAAAAAAAGAGAGAGAACAAAAATTCAGCCAAGGTGTTGGGAATGTTCTGGAATTTGGGCCTGTTTAATGCATTATTTTCACTTTCTCCAAAGGAGAAAAGAGAGAGGAGAGAGAGAAGAGAGAAGAGAGGAAAAGAAAGAGAGAAGAGAGGATAAGAGAGAAGAGAGGATAAGTGAGAAGAGAGAAAGAGTAAGTATACTACCAACAATAATCAGTGACACAACCTAGAGTAACACCTACCTACTTAATTTCTACTACCACAGAAAATTACAACTTATTGAAAAGTAAATTTTTTTGCATATATTTGTATCAGGCATTTTAGCACCTTTTGGGTCATAGATTTTTAAGTATAAGAAACTAGTGATACCTAAGCACAGTTCAACAAAGACGTTCTTGCAGATCACCACACCCTGTGCAATACCCTGTATGTGACACAGGCATACAGGCTCTGCATTTGTGTGCCGAAAAAATTATATGGGTCCTGGAGGTAGGAACAGCGTGGGCTGTGAGCGAGTTAAAAATACCAACCACACCCCAAAGCAAAAACACAAATACAACAACAATATAAGAACAACTTAGACGCTACTTTTATAGTTTTTTTCTTCCTTCCCCTCTCTTCTTGCAACTGCTGAGGTCACGTGGTCTTACACAGGGTTTGAACAGGCTGTTTCCAGCATGTTAAAACAATTTTAAAAGCTAATTAACTATACACAGCTTGCTCTGGAGTGCTTTAAGTTTCTCCTGACTATTGAATTATGTTGGAAACCCTGAAGTTGCTGGCTTCTTTTATTTCAGCCAACAAAACTCCCAGAAGATAGGGCGAAAGGAAAAAAAAAAAAAAAAACCAAACGAAAAAAACTCCAGCAAAACCCTGCAACATGAACATAAATAAGCCTCAATCAGAGGCAGAAGGAAAGGAAAGCAAAGCCTGTAAGAACAGCTAACTCACTTGGGTAGACATCTGCCTTCTGTTCCCAGCAGGAACAACAGAACGTGGCTGTTCCTTGCCTCAGCGCTGGAGCAGGCTGTGGTTGTGGTTTCCGGGAGGTGCTGGCCAAGCCAAGCCCATGTGCAGAGTGGTACAGTCCCCACCCAGCAAGACGGATGCCTCACCTCCAACACAGCCCACACTGCCCATGCCCAGGTAGAGGACTCAAGGCAGGTTCTGGTTCTGCCACCGCAGCGGGGAGAATGAGCAAACCTACCCCCCACACCGGGATCACTTCTGGCTGGACCAAGGTTTCACAGGAAAGACAGCTGCCACCATGCTGACCATGTGGGAGTCAGGCAGCGACAGCAGGGAGGAAACCCTGCTGGGATGGTGCAACATTCATCTTTCAAAAAGCTGTATTCGCCTTCCACCTCTTGAATTGGTAGCACTGGTGCCAAGGGAAAGAATCACAGAATCTCAGAATAACTAGGTTGGAAGAGACCTCAAAGATCATCGAGTCCAACCCATACCCTAACATCCCAACTAGATTATGGCATCAAGTGCCATGTCCAGTCTTTTTTTTAAACATGCCCAGAGATGGTAACTCTACCTCCTCCCTGTGCATTCTATTCCAGTGCTTTATTATTCTTTCCATGAAGAACTTTTTCCTAATATCCAGCCTATACCTTTCTAGACGCAGCTTGAGACAGTGTCCTCTTGTTCTGTCAGTTGCTGTCCGGTGGAAGAGACCAACCCCCACCTGAGTATAGTCTCCTTTCGGGAAGTTGTAGAGAGTGATAAGGTCACCTCTGAGTCTCCTTTTCTCCAGGCTAAACAACTTTAGCTCCCTCAACCGCTCCTCATAGGGCTTGTGTTCCAAGCTCCTCACCAGCTGTGTTGCCCTCCTCTGGACACACTCGAGTATCTCCACATCCTTCCTAAACTGCAGGGCCCAGAACTGGACACAATATTCAAGACACAGCCTCACCAGTGCCAAATATATGACCTCCCTGCTCCTGCTGGCCATACAATCCTAATGCTGGCCAGAATGCTGTTGGCCTTCTTGGCCACCAGGGCACATTGCTGGCTCATATTCAGTTGGCTGTCAACCAGTACCCCCAGGTCCCTTTCCACCTGGGCACTGTCCAGCCACACTGTCCCCAGCTTGTAACATCGCAGGGGATTTTTGTGGCCAAAGTGCAGGACTCGGCACTTAGACTTATTAAACTTCATCCTATTGGACTCTGCTCATCCATCCAACTGATCCACTCATTGCTCCTCAAAAGACCAGTATTCCTATTAGAGGTATACAGGATAATCCTGCCTGAATTTGGTCTGATTATCCGGACTCCCAGAGTACATAAATGTTACTAACTGAAAGTCACTAAGATGGTTTGGACCAGCTAAGGCCACCAAAACTTAGCTGACTAGGACTATTTTTAGGAATAACAAATCCAAATCATTTATATTAAATTAAAAATGAAAAGGTGCTTCTTGAAATGCCAATAGTGACCTCCTCTTGAATTTTTCTTTTTTGCTATATGATCAAATTCTTAGTACCTGTAGTAGGGGATAGTTTGGCAGTTTTTTAAAGAAAAAGCCCCTGAAGCACCAACAAACCCTGTAACAACTTTTTCATAATAGCCTCAATGCTGCCCTCTATCTTGAGGGAACAAGAAACAAGTCAGTCCTCAAAGAGAAGCAGAAAGGGGAAAACTGAAGATACAGCACAGACTGATGAGGAAAACATCCCATTTCTGAGTGAAGCACAGAATTTTTGGGGGAAATGATTGTGTTATTTTGGCCACTGCATAGCTTCACAAGGTGCAACTCTTGTAGTGGTGAGCAGATCTGAAGCTGCTGTTCTACCATGACCTTCCAAATAAGAACACAACTGTGGGGTGATGGGTCCCACATCCTGCACCATTGCACAGATCCAGCTCCTCCACACCAGAGGCACCTTTTGTACTCCAGCAGCTCTCATTTTTTAATGTTTAGGTTTATTTCTAGCATGCCTCTACTACCAAGAAGACCAGCACTGTTCTCCCTACAGACATAATTCTCCTGATTTTCACATGCTGGTCACAGCCCTGAGGGCAACTTCCAGGAACAGCCCCATGATTTGTCACAGTCTTCCCACGAATCACCCTTAAATTGTGAATCTGTGTGTCACGACACACATCTACTCTAGGAAGAACATTAAAAGGGAGTTCTCAGATAACCTGTTGATTTTTCCAAATAACCTCAAAATTTAAAGATAGTCTTTCCAAACTTCACAATATGATTGGTAACATAGGAGTAAATTTACACATTTTTGTGGACATTCCAAGTAAATACTGTGACTTCAGATGCCTTCTACCAAAAAAAAACCTTCCTTCACAACCAAGTGTCTCTGCAAAGCTCACCAAATAAAAATTTGGTGACAGTTAAGTACGGTATGTTACAGAAAAAACAAACAGTAAATATACTGACAGTAAGTATCATTTTTGATGATAAACTAGATAAACCTGTCTGCTGCAGAAATAGTACATAGTCCACTCAAAGACATTTAGTAACTCCTTTTTTTCCTGGTTTTTCTGGGTTTTTTTGCACAAGAAAGCAGAGTGAATCTCCCTTTATAACAATATTAATTTGGGTGCCAGCTGAAAGTAAATAACATTAAGTTTCTTAAATCATTACGATCAAGAAGCTTCCTCTGAAAATCTGAAATAAAAATCATTCTTGCTGAATTTCCACTGTTGTTGAGGTATTCTAGCCCTGCTCCAATAAATAGTGCATGAAAGTAAAATGGACAAAGATTCTCACTTCTCTAAGTTATAGCAGCCGGTCACAAAAAGAAAATAATTACTTGTGAAGAGCAGTGCAAAAAACCTGCCACATAAAAAGCAGCAGACCTTCATCTGTTATCAATGGAATTACCATATAAGAACACAAAGATCCAAGTAAAGTGGCTAGATCCAGCTGTGCTCAATTACTAGTGCCTTCTATTAATAGCTATGATTGAACACTGAACTGGAAATTGGCTTTCCTGATGGCTGTGGAACTGGCAAAAACACTATTAAAGCCTGTAAAAGAAAACTCAGCAGCACTATTAGGCGACCTTCTGCAGAGGAAGGAAGTTAGTTCAGTTTTAACTCCTCACTGCTGCCTGCTATTACTGGTAGCCATGACCTTCTGATTTGGGCACCTTTGCAGTTAACTTTGTACAAGGTAGAGGCTGCTCACAGGCTACCAGTCAATGTTTCTGATGATCACCACCTTACCTGAATCCACCTTTTCACTCTATTTATGTGATAAGGCACGTGCTTACTGAAAACACCTTGGTACAAAATAACAAACAGGACTGTACATCAAAGAGGAAAGAAAGGCTTGTGACACATACAAAAGAGTCAGAACATCTGTTTCTGCTAAGCTTCTTTAAATTATTTAGATTTGAGTCATGCAGAAACTGGGCACATTGAGGTTGCCGTAAGCAGCCAAATAGCATCCCTGTAAGAACACACTGAGCAGAAGCAGTGAGTAAATCCTGGCTTCAATGTCAGGAACTCCAGAGTGACATAACAAAGAGCACAGGAGTAAAGTGAATCCAAGAAAAACTGCATTTTAAATAAAAAGTGCAATGAAAACAGATGGGTAAGTGCTTTTTCTTAAGAGTCATCCACATGACAAGTACAATCACAGGACAATCAGACCACCCATACATGACACAATGAATGACAAGCCTTCATCACATACACAAGTTCCTGCATCTTAAACTAAGAAATGCAGGTGATCCAAGAAGAAGCAAGTCATCAATCATTATTACTTAATAACTGAAGGAAAAATAACTTAGTCCTAACATGGAGGCAGCAAAACACTCACCCTGGCAGTTCAATTTAGAGTAATTTCACCATAGGGTATTAATAGGTTAAAAAAATGGACAGCTTGAGGTGGGAAAAACTTAGCTATCCCGCCTCCCTTGCTTTTAGTAAGGAGTTAGAAATTTACCTGGGATATGGTGCATCATTGATAAGTAGTATTGACCAACAGAATTATTAAAGAATCAATAGACATTTTGCACTCAGGACACACTAAAGCTATATCAGAGAAAAAAAATTAAGGAAGAAACAGCAGTCCCAAAGTGTCAAAATACTGGTGGAATATTTCTAGTTGCATTAAAAGATCTAACCTGCTTTTGCAGCAAAATAGAAAGTCTGCCTCCCCTTTTCAAGAAATACTACCCTTCCTGTAAAATTCCGGTTAAGAAGAAAAAAAAAATCTCTTGGCAAAATTTTGGGGTTTTAGAGACAAAAGCAAGGGCAGAAAAGAATACAGCCAGCGAAATGGCTTGAGAAAGGTACAAGTGGCACAAACTACAAGGACAGAACCACACACCCCTGAGTTTTCCTCTATTTTAAGTAACACCACAGGAACACATGAGATTGTAAAAAATAAAAAAGATAATTAACAAAAGGTTTAGCCTTAGTGAAGAAAGGTGGAAATGGCCGAGTGGGAAGTAAAAAGGTTACACTTAAAATAGTTATCCAGTAACAGTCAGTATTAGACAACATGAGGTGAATATTTTCATAGCACATAATCTTTACCTATAAATACTATGCAATGTCACAGAAACTGAAGAAATACCGAGTACTGATAAAATACATAGCCTAGGTTGTCATAACCTAACATAAAGCAATTCCTGCCAATTGAATTGCATTATTTTCATGACACTACCTTCCAGTTGTTATGCTTAATAGCACCAACAGGAATTGTGCCTTCCGCACTTACCATAGAAGACATGCTTACCATACAAAAACATGTACTGAAAAAAAAAAGACTTAAGAGATGTGTTAGAAAATTAGAATGGACTATGCAGCTGCTGACTGATGTGCAGAAGGATGATCCTTGAGACCTTCTCACCTGTCATGGGAACTACATATGGACAACAACATCTAGCTTAACTAGCAGGAGAAAGGCGCTGGCAAAGCAAAATGAATAGAAAGAATACCAAAAAAAGGCTGAGCTGTCTTTATAGTGATAGACAAAAGCTTTGAAAGAAAGTGACAACTGTGTTTATATCCTTGTCTCCTCTTTCCTTGAGTAGAAAGGAAACATAATTACTTAGGTAGCAGAGAGATATCATTAAGAGTATTATTTTACAAAAGCTTTGATTAACAAAAAAAAAAATCCCACTCAAAAGCAGAAACACTTTTTACAGATAGGATCCTTCAAACAATGGGCTATCTCCAGATATGAAACACTGGGGTGAATTAGTGAACTCCTTGGAGTACTTTGGGTCAGCTTGACTTGGGAGCGAGCAACCCCATGTCCCAGGCATGAGCTGACTAGCTGCAAAGCCCCTGGCTGACATACAAGGGAGTGAAGGTACCAAAACATCTCAAAAGGTGCTTTCAAAATCTGAAAGGACAAAATAAGGTACCAGAGCTCAACAGTGAAATCAGTCTTGTCTCTGCCAGCTACTTCACTCTGCCATCAAGATGGGCCCAGTTGGAGCTATCCTTGAACCGCAGCTGCATTGCACACCAGTGACCCTCCCCTTGAGCTGGGACGCCTCTTGAGATTTGGGATCCCTTCCCTAAGACAGAGATCCTTCTTTACCCATAGCAGAAAAACCCCTTACCCATGTTGGATCCTCAGTGTGTGACTGATAACACACTGAATTAATGCTACGAAACAGTATTAATCCCACAGATACTGTTACAAACACTGTCTGGATAAGTCCCTCAGACATAAAACATTGTCCAAGAGTGAGATTAAGACTGGGCTCAACCACACTTAGACTTGTTTTGAAAGTAAGGGGGCCTACTCTGAACCTCTCTATTCAGTGGGAGGGTCTCCATTACCATTTCATCTCTGTGTGAATCATTCTAACTCAATTCTAACTCAATTTTCCTTTGTATATTTCTTCCATGCAATAATTAATAAGGTGAATGTGGCCATTAAACTTACTGAATGCTGCCAAACCACTGGTAATCTTCATTAAATTCAATCAAACTGTCAAGCCATTAATTTACCTCAATAACACATATTGCTGCTTCTCTTACAAGGGAGCTGCATTTCACTCATCTGTGAGAAATAGCACCTAAAGATGACTACCAAGTACAGCCATCAGTTCATGCACAACCACCACCAGAAAGGGTATTGTCAAAACCCTCTTTCAATACTCTGAAATGAAAGCAAAGACAATTATCAGTGCTTCAATGTCACCAGACTCCACTGAGAACCCAAATATATAAACACCTAAGGGTGAAAAAAGAACCACAGCCTTGTAAAAGTAAAATGAAGTTTGCCCCTGATCTCAATGGCACCAGGATTCTTCAAAATAACTAGGACACTAACAAAAACTCTTTAAAATGACTAGGAGACTAATAAAAAACACATGAAAGGGGAGAATGCTACCACATCTATTTCCTCAGGAAGTCAACACTGGCATTCTGCTGACCTGTGCTACCTTTTCATTTTGATTCATTACAATTTCTAGCAAATCACAAAGAGCATCCTATATTGTTGAGCAAATAGTTTTCTGAGAAGTCACACCACATCCTCTTTAATTGTAAAAGAGATCCTCTCCTTAATTTTGCATTACCATAGCAGCAGAAGGTGCTCCACTTGTCTCTGTTTTGGGGGATTGAATGACATTAGCATTTGCTTGTTTCTTCTAGAAAATAAAAGAAGGCCACTGTAAAGGTCAGAAATATTGATGAAGAAAAGTAAAACTGTGAACAACAAAAAACCCCAAACAACAATAACAAAAAAAAAATCCAAAATACAAAAACACCCAAAAAAACAAAAGAAAAGTTTAAAAAATACACTAAAAAATGCCCATTAGAATATTTTTGCAAGGCAAGTCATCCAAAAATAAATTCTCTTACATAATTTTAATTCTCACAGGCACATTTCAGATGGTTTTGCCCAGCCCAGAACAGGCTGAGTTCTCTTTCATTGTTTTATGGGCAAAATATAAATCTGTGCTATTTCCTGTAGCAGAGTAACTCCGTTTTAAGAAACAGTTAAATCAACAGTAACTATACACAGTTAAAGTAACTGTATCTACTTTAATGAAAGGCATCAACAAAAATAAGACAGGCAAGCTATGGCTGTTCAGACATAATTTGAACGACAACCGAGAAGGTAACGTCATACATCAGGGAGGGAGTCAAAGGTACAAAGCTAAGGGGAAAATTAGTTTTTCCAAGAAGTTCAAGATTCGCAACACAATTAAAAGTGTACATACTTCCAACTGCTCTCCATAAGAAGGGAAGGCTGCAGAAGGAACAGAGATTCCACCAGCAGAATCCTAAGCACTGGTTTTCAGTGGATTTGGTAACAGATACTGGGAGACCTCTTTAATTAAGGGCATTCCACCTTCTGTTCTCTTTCTGATTTAGATTGAAAAATCTGGAGATCATCTCAAGAAAACAAAACTGCACATTCAACAATCACCTCCAGAGCTGGGACATCACTGCTCATCCCCAAAAAACCATCATCAAAATATGGCCCAGACTGAAACACAACAGGATATGTACACAAAGGATGTCGCACTTAATACTGGCCACACTGGAAACATCCCAGCAAAACTTCACAAGATGTTGCAAAACCCAAGAGTAATAGTGATTTTTCCTGTTAAAAGGATGGTAGAGGAGTGTGGACCAGTACTAACCAGTACCTGCCCAGCCACTGGAGCCCAGCCCAGCAACTGGAGTCTCTGCCCAGGCTGAGTGGATGAGGTTGGAGGTAAAAGCAGCAGGAAAGCCAAGAGATACAACACACAACACACCCCAGAGACACACAAAGACACACACGCAGAGGACATTGACACAGCTGGCAGCAGTGCCCACATACAGGACTCCCATTGCAGCCACATCCCCTCCTCTGGGCTGGCAGAGGCAGGAGGTCACCCATGCAACTCTTGGCCTCACAGGTACAGCCAAGGGTCCTCCAAGCACTGGCATGGCCCTTCTATTCCCTGGTCTCTCGGGCTCCCAGTCTCACCAGCTACAAAGTCCTGGCTTGCTGCAGTTGCCACGAGAGCCCATCCACTCCTGTGGTTTCTGGTTGCTGCCAATTAATGCTAATTGCTCAGGGTTTATGCCTCCATATATCTATCTCTGTCCTTTTCCTTACCCTCCCTGCTGAGAAAACAAACATCCTCATGCTCTTCATGTCAACAAGTGCCAGAAACCAGGTTTGTTCTTATCACAACCTCCCCTGTTGTATGTCAGACAGGTTGGGCCAAACACCCTTAAAAGAGCAAACAATCTCCTTACACACACTCTTCAATCCCTGCTAGAATGAACATTTTTAATTCCCTTGAGAAAGCATCAGTGATGTTTATGATGCTCTCAAAAAAACACAGAATCACAGAACTCCACAAATCCTCAAAAAAAGTACTGTTTTGCAGAAGTTTTTATGACACCTATCAACATACTCATAAATTTCAAGCACAAGGCTAGCTTTCCTCATCCCCACCAAGCCTGAACTATAAAAAAGTCCCAACAACCATAGTAAAGTAAAATAAATTCTTGCTCTGAGTATGAACTTCTGTTAGTCAATTAAATAAAGAAAAAATTGTTAATGTAAACATTTCTCTGTTTCATAATAAGTAGAAGAGAAATAAAAGTAGAAGAGAAAAGAACAATAAAAAAATACATTCTCCTCTGGAGCAGAGAAAGACTACCTCGAGATAAGCTACATGTAAAGTTAAGCCATCAGATCAAATGAGTATTCCTTACAGAATACTGACCTCAACACACTAAACAGAGAAATACATTTTGATTCCCAGGGTGATCTTTTAGCAGTAACTTCTTTGGTATCTACTCTTTAATATATTGTAAAAGCAGATAGATTGGCCACATCATAGTATTCGGTTCATCTTTCTCTTACTCTTACTAAAATAATGATATTATATATTTCCCAAAATGCTCCCTCCAGCCAAACCAGCTCTGACACCCTCTACCAACAAACACATCAGAGCTGTTCTCATCTTCTCCCCCACCAAAAAGGGGGAGAGTATTTTTCTTCTGTGACAGTTTCAGACCCAAACAGCTGAAGAATTACCTTGCAGCTGTACTCGCACCTTGCCTCCCAAACTGATTATAACAGAGCCAATGAATCATCAAAGCACAGCTTCCTTATGAAACAAACTAAAAGAATCACAAGCCTGCAAAGAATTCTGCATGAAGGAATAAAAGCTGTGGCATGCAGGTACTTATAATCTACTCTTCATTATTAGTGGTGGCTTCAAAACAAAAAGACAAAACATTTTTTTAGAGTGGAATATTAATTCTCCAGGTTTAATAAAGGAGAGATTAAATATATATCCTTTTGATATGCTGACTTTCCAAGGAAGACATGGCACAGTTGGTTTAATTAAAAAAAAAAAAACAACAACAAACTACAAAAGGAAAGAATGTGCTATCTCTGTACTGAAAATGCTTTTGACAACCATCAACAGCATTTCAGCCTCCTCCTACCAACCCTTCATTCAAGGTTTGCTTGAGCAGCAATCACAGTATATTTCATCCTAGGGCAAAAAGACCTTCACATCACAAAGGCTTTCATTGAATACCAACATTTAACTGAAATAACGTTATTTCTCAACTACCTTTGGTATTTTAGCCAAAAAACCAGCAAAATAGAAAGGGAAGACAGATGAAGACGCTGGTGCTGCGCTTTGCAGAACCCCTCCATTCCTCCACTGAGGACACATCAGGAGGGCACAGTGCCCTGTGCCAGTGCCCACAGTGCTACGGGGTGCAGGGGGGAGAAAGAAAGCAAACAAAAACAAACAAAAGAAATGCAGGTTAAAATAAGTAACTTGGTATCAAAGTAGAAAGAAACCTCACAAACACTGCAGCTGAAAGTTACTTATGCACTTCCACAACTCAGACCAGCAGTGGGCACTGCAACAGACTGTCACCAGTCATAATGTCTGTACTCAGCACTATGCTTATTTAAGTGACTGCAATGCTTTTTCTGGATAAGGAATCCTAAATGACAAGCATCAGGATTAAAAAGTATTATTGATATCCTGACTTCAGAGCAAAGAAACAATTCTAAAGGTACAGGAACGCTTCAGCATTAATTATTGCCATCATCCTTTCAAAGTAAAGAATGTATTTCCTGCGAAGTATAATGAGCTGAGCAAGCAGCATAAATTTTGTCTACTCTGCTATAAAGCATGGCTTGGAATGTCAGCACATGTTGAAGAGGGTCCTGTTTCACATCATATCTGGTAAAACCTGACCTCACCCTAAGCTGGGCCTTCGAATTCCTGGAATATATGTCTCTATCTTCCTTTTAATACCACATTTTCACGTCCAGACAGCAGCAGTGCACAACCTAGGCTTTTAGACAAATGCAGAACCTCTCCCTGGTACTTCCATCTACTGTAGGAAAAAGAGAATAGGCCTTTCCAGATTATGTGCAGTTCTTAACACAAGCACGAATCCACTCAAAACAGGGCAGAGGGTTTCAGAGCACAATCACACACAACGAGAGCATTTGTTTTGCACTGATCTTATGAATTACACGTGGTTGTGCAGCAAAGCACACTGTGCCCAAGGGTAGCCCTCTCACAGGGCAACACTGAACACAGTGTGCCAGAACAGGACAGCAGGATCACACAACCCATTGCAATGCAAGACCTGCCTTACCAAGTTTGGATGAGTTTCACTTGTCCCATTTCCCTGTCTCTAGCAGTCGACCTCTAGTAGTCTCTAGCAGTCAACATATTTAAAAGAAACCAAAAGCAGTGATGTAGAAATAGGTCAGGTGCATGCTGATATTTCTCACAAATACTTTTGCAGACTCAAATAATGCATAGGCCAGTGATTTAATTTCAGTGTGTTTTATAAACTACTCTGGGTTTCTCTTCAGTGATTTTGTCCCATCTCCCCTTGAAAGTGTTCATATTTTAGTATCCAAAAGTTCTACAGCATTAGTGCCCTGATGGCCTCAAAAGTGATATCAAGGTGGTAGAAGGGTGTAACCAATAGCAATTCCCTCATGTTGTGGTTACAAATAACCACAGAAAGAAATCCAGGGGTTTCAAGTCTTTCATTACTAGTACTACACATCCTAACATTACTACTCTAATTGTAATTATGGATTATGTGTTACAAGCTTTTTTATAGTCTGGAATAATTTATGTTTCTCTAATCATTAGATAACCATAAGTTCTATTACAGGGTATTTCAAATATCTCTGTTAACTTATAGAATGTTTCAAAGAAACTCCAATTACAGAATGTTTATGTACCAGCTTCTTCTTGGCCAATCTTGAAGCAGTACACTTTTCATGAGCTGTTCCTCCAATGATGTTACTGTTCATGCTGTGTCCTTCTGATCTCTCTGTCCTTGGTACTTCCTGTCCTGCTTCTTCCATCTGACATAAACAGCTACTAAAAGTTTACAGACACTGTAAATACAACATTCTATATTAGCATCTCCCACTAAAACCAGTGTCAGACCTTTCCTACCTTTGCTTTTTGAAGCTTTACTCTCCTTCTGTTACTCCTTCAGGACCATACACCCAAAGAATCTGAGAGACAGAGTTGTTTATTGTTATTTTTAATCAAAGAATAACCATTTGACTATGGGATTTTAGTATTTTCCTTTCAATATGGAAATAAAATCTTCAAAGACTTTCATATTTCCTTGTCATTTTCATAGTGCATTACCAAACCTCTTCTAGTAGGCAAGTGAACAACCTCCATCTTCTAGACAAGATTGCCCACAGCCTGTCTTGCAGAGAGATCATAAACTCCTGCTTCAAAAATTGAAGACTACAGGAATAACCTCTGACTTTTAAAGAAAAGCATAACATTCAGACTCCTGAGAAAGTTGTACAGAAGATTTTTGAGTTGCTACATCAACTGCTTAACAAAGAGTGGTTTTGGAGGTAGGTGTGAAATACAGTGGAGCTAATGCCATTCAGTGAGCCTGTGGAAGAAGGTTTTGATCTGCTTTCACTTTTAAGCACTGCAGTCAATGGAACAAGTGAAACATACAAGAAGAAACACATATGCAGTATTCTAAGGTCTCAAAAAGCAAAAGTATCCAGACAATAAATTTAGTAAAAGAGTTTTGTTTTGCTGGAAAGATCTTCTCAGTGAGAGGTCAGAAACAGTAACTGCACAATTCCAAATTACTGGCTTCAACTCCTACCCTTCCCACAAAAGTCTGCATTTCTGTATTAAGAGTAACACTGTGCAGTCCAAGGATCTAGCATTAAAACAAGAATGCATAAATGAACAATGGTATTTAAGAAAAAACTAGACTATCTAGAGAGGAAACCAGCAAAATGTTCCCAGGCTAGAGAACCCTTCCTTGCTTTTCTGGACAGGAAAGAAAGATAATTGCTTAATTAACCTACTTCAGAAGGTGGTAATAAAAGCACTCACAGGCCTTGATTTGCAATGCAGTTAAACAAGCTTAGACAAAAATATTCCCACACAGGTTTTCCTAAAGCATCAGGCCCACCTATTTCTGGTTTCCCTGTATCAACACTAACGATTAAAGACAAGTAGACAACCAGTAACAGTCATTACTACAAATTCTTCTCATTCTGAACCTGCTGTTAGCCTTCCTTTGGAAAGCATTTCTCCTGCTTGAAATAGCAGAGGCTGCAGGCAACTGACAATTAGAGCTGGCACTAGTGACCTGGCCTGAACAACACCTTCTCTTTGCAATACCAGCCTGACTCTGTACCACACAAGGACCAACCAGCCAGTGACTAACAGGGCTTGGAGCTCCTGGGAGAGAGCTGACCCTTGCAAATCCTGCTCCAAACACTGCCTGCAACCCTTGTGCCTTCTGACGGTGCACAGCAGCCACTATGCTCCAATTGTAAAGTTGCGTGTGTAAACTCAATGTAAATACCAGACACTGAGCAGACAGCATCTTGAAAAATAAGTATCTTTTCTAAAGTACAGCACCGACCATATAATTGCAAAGTGTGTCAGGAGATGATCTAGATGCGCAATATCTATGCATGAATTTGGATTTGTAGCTGTGGAAGAAAAATCAGGATGCAAACAAGGTAAAAAGAGTCACAGTGCGCTTAAATTCACCTTTATTTCTAGGAAACTGAAAAACTGGGACCATCAGATGTGTCCCACAATGTACTGGCATTGCACAGTAGATAACTCCACTATTTGGGAAACTATGAACAGAGCAAAGAAATATTTCCAATAGGCTGCTCAGTAGCATAACATATGTTATGCTCCTGGAATGTATGTATGCTCCTTATGTATGTTCCTGCAATGAATAATGAGTGACTAAAGTCACCAGGTAATTATCTAAAAACTCCCACTTTACTATCAAAAGGCAAAAATCTGTATAGTAGGAATTTCATTAACAACTTTTCTTCTTAATAGGTTCAAACACTTGAATTTACCTCTGCCTCTTCTGCTTTTTTCTCTCCCGACTTGGAAGAAGCTCCACTTGCCTTCTTGTCACCATGCTGTAAATGGAGAAAATAGATGGATAGTCATTAAGACCTTGAATTATACCTTCTCCACAGCAAAATTCCCGAACATCTTGTTGCAAGTATGATTCCTTTCATATACCACAGTAGGACAGAAGGGTATACTAAGTTTTTTTCCTCATTTACCAACAGTATTTCTAAATGATCTGCTGGGTAACTTCAAGTGAAATCAGTCAGAAGGTCATGACTTCCAGGGCAGTATGTGTAACATGTCTGTTCTTGTGGAAAGGTCTGGGAGATACTCAGCTTATCACGCATTCCTCACCAGCACTGCACTCTCCTATACTTGTTGTGGAAATGCTGTCAGTCCCACAGGCTCCAGAAGAGACTTTACAGCTCCCAGGGAGACCAACACAGTGCATGCAACCTCCTCCAACACCTAGATTTCCCTCAGACACACTAAAATGCTCATAATGCCCAGCCCTCCTTACCCGAAAGGAAGTTGTAACCGTGATTTCCAAAATTCTGTTGCCAATATATTAAAAAAATAAGTGTTCTAACAGCTCAGGCACAGGTTGCACATTAGAAAATAGAGTCCTTCCAAGATCCCCAGACCTCCTGAATCTTTCATTTCCTCCAAGACTCTAAATATCTTCCATTCACCTACTCTGATGTACAAGCCCATTTGCTTCTTACATGAGGCAATGTAGAGAAAGACAGTTTGTTTAGCACATATTGTAACTCTTTGCATATCCGAAAAGTGGTGAATGTGGTCCCTCAAAAAAAATCTTTTCCAAAAATAATAGAAGTAAAAATAAAGAAATTAATATAAAAGGCAACGTAATACAGCTACTATCTAGTATTGCAGCTAATGTAACTTCCCACAGCAACTGAGACATCTGGGAGCCAGGATTGACATCTGGTTTGTTTTGTTAAGTAAAGACAGAAGATGATTCAAGACTCATTTACTCCCTTCTGTTTTGAGGACTCAGCAGCAGGGGGTGAAGTTTGCTAATCCACTAAGTAATGAGATCCTACAGAATTTTCTTCACATGGCTATAGGGAAAGTAATGATCCATGTATCACTGCACTACCTTCAACAGGAATCTGTTCCAGCACATTAGCAGACAGGCTGGGAAAATGCTGGAGCTGACTGAAAAAAATAAAACTAGAAGTAAAAATGTAGCAGGTATCTTAATTGTTTCCATTATGCCAGTACACAACACAAATTTCAGTAATTGTTTTGAACAACCTCTAATAATTTGTGGGTTTAAAATGAGTTTGGGCATGGATAAGATACTTGACAAGTTTTAAAATTGAAAATATATTCTCATATCCCAATTGTGCCTCTTCAGAGGAAAAACAAGCTCCATAGGTTGTCTTTTCACATAAGAGACAAATTAATTCTCCGCCCTGTAATAGCATTTCCAGTACAGACACAATTAACCCAGCTGTCTCTGCTTTTTACTGCTATAATAGAGGCACATCACACACATACCAGTAAAAGAAATGCCAGTGAGCGTGCTGCTGCTGACAGACCAGTACTTCCAGAGGCAGTACTGCTCTAAAGCTCAGGAGCTGCGGATCCTGCACAGCTAAACTCTGTTGATCAGGCTCTCTTTTTGTATGGATACCCTCAGCATCACAACTCTCCAGAAGCCAAGGGCTACCCTGAGTCCAGCTAATTCAGCTGATGAAGCAAGCATGTCTTTCCCCATGTCGCATGTGTTTTCTTGCTTTCGTTCATTTTCTTCTCCAGATTCAGACATAGATATAAAAACAGCAACAAACACCAAGCAAAGTGCAGGTTCTTTAGGTTTTTTCTTTCAGTAAACTAAGTCAGAGAATGTAGGAACTAAATACAGGCAGACCTCTTCATGGCTAAATACAGTTATCCTTCCTCCCCAAGTCCATCTCCTCATCTTTATGCCAAAGAAACCCGCAGCAGACAGGATTATGGCATCAAAATGGCACCCAGTCCCCAGGACTATGAAGAGGAAGATATGGAAGATGGCTGGCAGAACATCAACTCTATCTCCCTGAGGGACCCCAGGGCAGCTTCACTGTGCAGAGAGGACACAGAATGCACCAGGACAAGGACCATAACTTTGCTACCCCTAAACTCAAGCAGAGAGTGATTAAAAGCTTGCCATCTTCCCTTCGGAAGGCTATGTCAAACAGCCCCTATAATAAAGAGACTTTGACTTCAAGGCCAAGTACTGTTTATTCCAAAGCATATACAGTCTGACTAAAGTAATTTTTCTATCAGGTAAGCTGGTGTCATGCACTGTGTACACACTGAGTGCTGATACTCTCTGGCCTCAGATAATAAAACAGTCTGTGAAAGTACTGCCTCTCAGGAAAGTCTGAGGAAGAAACCTTGGAAATCCTAATATACCTTTTGAGAAGACCATGCTGGTTCCCAGAACAGTTGATGCATAAGATATGAGGAGGAACCCTGTTTCAAAAATGCTCTTCAACAGCTTTTTTATTATCTATACTTCCAAACTTTGAACTCTCTAGTAAAAAAAAATAACTATATAAATAAAAACAGTAAATCAATCTGCTTAGTGAAAGGCTAAGCTCAAGTTTCTTGGATATTGTGCAGTGCTCCTTCATATTCAAAAGCGAAAATTGGTTGTCTTTTTCTTTGGGCATTCTTTCCTTTACCTGCTCATCTTTCCTTACAGTACCAAAGACACACATCCATAACCAAGCCACTGGATCAGAACAGCTCCTGCTCTCTGACATGAGCAGTGGGCATACAGCTAAAGTTACGCTTCTAGTTTAACTCATGAGCTAAAAGGAACTCCCTGTAGCTTCTAAGTTGGTCCAAATTATCTTCCAACTTTCTTAACTAAACCACCCCCCACAAAACTACCTATAATCGCACATTCACAAAAATACAGAATTATGAAGAAGAAAGTTTATCCTGATATCTTCATCCTGTTCTAAAGTGCACAAAAATGTCACCACACTTGTTTTAAGACACAGCTTTAATTTCTGACTCAAAGAGCATTTTTAAACTAGAAAGTAACTGGCCTAGTTGGAAAGCACAGAGCAAATTACTAACAACTGAACAGACACCCACATGCACAAAAATCCAACCTCTCACTACAGCCTTTCCTTCAAAAAATTCCTTGTAAACGTCAAGAGCCCTATCAGCATTAGTGAGTCTTCAGTTTAGAGCCATTGCACAACATCTCAGGGGACACACAGTAGCTGGGTAAGAAGTGAAGTCTCCCTACAAAATTCTCAGCTGAAGTCAACCAACTCTGCATTACAGATATTAAAAGAGAAGGGAATCTTGCTTTCAGTTGAAATTGGGAAGAAGATAAAAGATCCTTGATGTTGCTTAGAAAACTGTCTGACAGAGAGGTGCCAAGGGAGCTACAGTCAAAGGAATAGAAAAGTGGAACTGAGATCTGTCTTACATCCAACCTATTCTGCCTTAAATACATCAGCCAGTAAAACCCTTGCTGGAGCCACACGGGAATCTCCTTTGTGTCTGTTCCTCTCCCCCATCTTTTGTGCTTCTCCTACCCTTCAGTATGATACACGTGCAGGGGATAACAGGAGTGTTCTCACAGGTGCTCTTCTGATGCCAACAGCCATAATGATGGGTTTCTAAAAGAGGAGGTGCAGGTAGTATCTTTTCCTACCCTGGACACAGTGACCCAGAACTATCAAGACATTTAACATCCATTTATCACTCAATGTAGCAAGTCCCAAACCTTCCTCCTTGTGCCACTTTGTATCACTTCCACTAGCTATTACTGATTCGACTTGACACAATGAATGATACTTGAAAACTGCCAAACATTGATCCAAGCTGTATGGAGCAACTTAAAAGTACAATTATGGATTTGGCAGATTTCACCTACCTGACTATGTATTTAGGAAACATATTAAAGGGATGTCTCCTCTGAAAGCCACCTCACGTAATGTATGCTTTCTGTAAAACTTTAACAGAAGGCAAACTTTTCACTACTCCATGCAGAGACCAACTGTTTCCTTCTATGACTAATAAACCACAAAGGCTTTTTAAAGCAATCACAGGTTCTTCACAGTAATGAGTAGCGACCCAAGTGCATCGAAACCTCATGGAGCCATCAGAGAGCTGTGGTTTTACTCGGGGAAGATCTGGCAAGCGTTGGCCCTCCCCGGCAGGCCCACCACCCACCTGGAGCGAAGAACGCCCTCTGGAAAAAAAAGCACGGCGCGCAGTTTTTCCCAGAACAGGAACAGCCCCACATGAATCTTGCCTTACGCTGGTCTGGTGCAGTTTTGTAATCTCGTGAGCTCGCGTTTCTCCCAAAATAACGAAAAACTGCCAACAGCACCAAAAAATCTCTGGTTTTCAAGTGTCGCTTTCAGACGGCGGAGGGGACATGGAGCACACCAGGCTGTCACCAGACTTGAAGGAGCCTTTAAAGAACAGCGCCGGCTCGCCTCCAGCCACCACAAACCCCTTCCCGTACCCCTTTCCTCCCTGAATGCCGGGGAGCGGAAGGAACATCCCGGTCCGAGGGAGTCCTCCCCACCTCGCGCCCGACCCGAGTCAGTCCCTCCCGGGACGGTCTGGGCTCTCCCTCGGGGTGCCCCGCACTCACCATGGCGTACCACCACCGGGCGAAGGCCATGGCGCTGTCACCGCTCCTCCGCACGGCCCTGTCCGGCCCTGCCCGCTCCGGGACCCGCCCCAGGGCGGCGCCCGGGCGGAGCCGCTTCCCCGGCCGAGGCCATGGGGTGCCCGGGGCAGCGCGGGGCCGGATCTCCGCCCTCTTCGCACACACCCCCAGATTCTCACATCCTCACCATCCCGCCTTACCGCCGCGGGCAGCAGCTGCCTCCCCTTCCCGGGCTCCGCCATGCCGCCGCGGCTCCTGCCGCCGATCCCGGGGAAGAGTAGCGAGGGGCTGCCGGCCGCTCCCAGCTCCACATGAGACTGGAAAGGCGATCAGTCCCTCCCCTTCCTGCCGGCGCTGAGCCGGGACGGGGGAACTGGGCAGGGGGGAGAGGGGGGGTGACCGTGGAGCCGGGGTGAGGTGGCGGGGCGGGAACGAAGCGCCCGCGGCAGGACGACGCTCAGCTGAAACAAGAGAGGCTTTTCTTAAAAATAGTGTTGTTTGAGGGGTTAGGAAAAAAGAGCATAGACACTTTCCTTCTCCTCATGAAACTCATTCCCCTTGGAAAACTGTTCGGGTATGGACAGCCGACCCCACACAGGCTCCAGGGCAGCTCGCACCATGGATCTTGCCCCTCACGGCTTCTTCCCACGGGATGGAGCCGGGCGGCGGGTGTCTGGGGCTGCTTCAAGATCCGACTGCTGCACCAGCCTCCCTCCAGCCTTAGCGTTGTCTGTTCCAGAGCCTCCCTCCACCTTTGGTATCTTGGCTTCTCCACCTGTGGCCAACACCGCCAGCTCCTCCACCAGCCCTTGGCTCCTCTGCCAGCTTCCCTACAGCCATGCCACACCAGCTTCTCTGCTGGCCTCAGGCCTTGGCCATCACCTTGGCCTGAACTCATTCCCACCAAGCAAACACCCTTGAAGTTGGTCGTGTATCCTATGGGTTGGTGTGGTGCTTTTAACACTCATATCTAGAGGATTAGCCGTAGCTCAGGTTATAAAATGGAAAACACAGAGTTTGTGTGCATGAAAGGGCACAGTCACTGACTGTCTTGCCCAAGGTCTTGTTTATAAACAGTAAAAAAGTAGATGTTTGAGGTGTTCTATGCCAGGGGATCACAGGTTCAGGCTGGATAGCCACTGAATGAGTTGTACTACTCCAAAGAGGTAACAGCAGCAGCAGTTCCTGAACATATGCATGACTACAGGCTTCCTTGGGGAAGAGGCAGTAGGCTAAACCACTTAGTGGGAAGCCTGTAAACCAGATTAAGCCTATGCTCTCTCCTGTCAGACAGAAGGAAATAAGTGGGTGAGGATGAACCCCTCGAGGCCTTGGGGAATGGCTTTAATCTGCAGAGAGAGAAGATGATTCAGACATGTCATCTTCCTAAAGCTATCCCTGCCCTTTCTTTCTGATTAGAACCTTGCAGATTTATGGCTGGTCTTTCATTCCACTTAACAGATCACCTGCCTAAAATTTTAAGTACGTGATATTTTAAGTAAATTTTAAGCTTTTATCTAGATTCTGTATTGTGTCTTACCATGAAAGTGTAAAACAGCTGAAAAAGACCATCTTACAAGAATGTGCATCTAGGCAAGGAGAAGTTGGAGGCAAGGGGCGTGTTTAATACATGGCTTTTACACAGGGCTCATGTGTGCTCATTTACCTGGACTCACTTTGACAGACCTAACAGATTGTACTGCATTCCTCAGCCCTAGGCAGCTGACTGCTGGCACAGTGCCTCAGGGAGCCTGTAGGGAGCTTCCTCCATCTCACTGCTGCATGCCTGATGACAAACAACTGGAACTGACACTAAATGAAATGGTGGCGTTGCACAGTAATGAGGCAATAATATATGAAAATCCTGATAATGTCAGTATGTATCATGCTGGACATTCAGAATTCTGCTGACCCAGAAGCACATCATCAGATCTGAGCTTTCCAAGTACATTAGGTTTATAGCTGAAGGAATGAGAAGAGCTGCCCAGCCACTTGCCTCAGTTCCTGCAGATGCAGCAGTGTTTTGGGAACTGATTGAGCTCCATCCAGCCTTGCAAAGAAATCTTGCTTTAGGGCAAAGGGGTTGGCACTGTTGTTTCCATTAGAAAGCTCCTGTAGTTTGCCACTGCTTTAAGAAACCATGGTTTATGGGAACTTTCTGCATAAATTTACTCCTAAAGAGTTGAGATTGCTTTTATATGTACAGGATCTAGGCAGCACACATTTACCTGGGAGTGGAAAAACAGGTCCTTGTTCCTGTGACAGAAGTGATCTCAGCTGATGGGTGCCTGAGTCAGCTTTTGAAGTTCTGCAGGCCTAAACAGCACTCCAACAGGTTGCTCATTAGGGTAAAGACTTGGGTATTTGAGTGGAGCAGTTGCTAGTAATTACCCAAGTAGGTCTGACATTTACTATCGTTAATTAGGAAAAAATAAATTTTACTTGAGGCTTTCAGCAGCATAAAAGTGTGTGGTTTCAAAGTCACATGGTGTTTCCTGTCTCATTTTCTACTTATTCCTTCAGAGCATCTGCAAGTGAACAAAACCACCAAGGGCTGCTGAGATTTTTATGTGACATCAGTCGTGGAGTTCTGCACAGGGCTGGTCAGAAACAGATGAAGGAGACAGCAGACAGCAGACATCAGTTTCTTCAATGTATATTGGCTGGAAAAAGAGCAGGTGACCACAGCACCAGCACACAGGCTCTTTACTCTGATAATGTGTAGTGAACAGACTTTCAATAAATAGCTATAATGAGCAGGTGTACAAAAAAGAGCTTGTGTGTTGTTAATAGTCATTTAGGCACATACATATCATGGATACATTTCCATATAATTCAAAGTATGGAGAGTCTAAAATTGGAATGAAGAATCACAGACTCCTTTTTCCCACCATATCTCATCTCCAAAGGGCACCAATTGACGTCAAATGGCTCTGAATAAAAAGGTGCTCAAAATTCTGGAAGGATCAGATGGAATTTTTGCCAAGCATACATATTTTATTAATATAACTTGCATAAGAGTGTGACTGCAAGCTTATGAGTCATTCCCCAAATCTACAAAATAAAGTACAAAATCTCTTGTGTAACTCTATTTTTATCTAGGGTAGTTTAAAAGAAATCTAAAATAAGTATAAAAACTAGTCAAACAATAGTTTGTTTTTTTAATCTTCCCTCCTCTTCTTGTGGTTTACCAAGAAACTCATTACAAGTGTTTTGTTCTGTTTACTTCCTCTCAAAACCATCAGATTTTTTTTTTTTTAAATTTGATGCACTCAGTCCCACCCTGTTTTAACACACGCATGGTAACAAAGATGTACAAGTACATTTCATTTCTTCTTGTACTATGTTCACAAAATGTTCAGTAAATGGGAATTGGAATTTTCAGTTATGGAAATCCTGTTTGTTAAAAAGAGTAGTTTGATAAAACCCTTACTCTAAAAAACAATAATTCCAATCCTTACTATTGGAAAGAAAGGTATCTTTACATAACTGTGGATATCTATATTTTGGTAAGTGTTTATAAACATGTTTTCTTTTGTCATATAAATTGTATGTCCTCTGTTCATTTAGTGTGGTCTGAAGATTTTCTGCTGGACTCCATCTCACTGCTGGATGGAGAGTTCCTTTTCTCAGACATAAGAGACATAAACTTCAATACCAATCGAGAGAAAATTAGAGTCTTTCCCAAGGTTTGATATTTTATAATTTCTTAAATACTGAGCTGAAATTTAAGTTAAAAAAAAATCAAAAGCCCACATACCAAACCTTTAAAGTTAACTTCGAATAATTTCTAGAGCCAAATTTGGGTGATATGTAAGAAAGTTTTTATTTATCCTAACATTGAAATAGAGCAAATCCCAAAGTTCAGCAGAATGTATCACATACAATTATGAGTGAAAAAAAAGATTGTTGTTGCCTTCATCATACAGGACTATGTTCCACACACATGTGTTTCGTCCTCTTTTCTCTATACAGGCATTTTCCTCTGTGAAGGCCAAACAGAGCTGTCATTTTGTGGAGTCAGCAGAGATTCAAGGCAGCTATGATGAGACCACAGTATCCCCAGAACAGTTCTCACTGTTGATTTGGAAACCACTTAGGAATATGTGCATCCCATCATTTACTTGTTTCATTTAGCAAACCAGACACATTTCTCTGGACTGGATACGCTACACAGTGAGTCCAAGAGGAAGAGCAGCATGATGAGCTGGGTGTTACCCCAGTGAATATCAAACATTGAAGCTGTACAGGAGTGGTGGCTAACCTACAGCTGACATCTGTCTATTGGTTTTATCTGAAAAGAACTTGCCCAGGATGAGGTAAATTCTCTCAAGTGTAAACTAAATTCTGAAATCACAGAAAACTCTATGGAGTAGGGCTCATTGATTTTTATAAACCTGATTTATAAAGAAACTGTAGGGTTAGATTAATCTGTAAGTAGAAGATGGAGATTGGTGAACTCTGTGTGAGGTAAGAGAAAACCACTGTGTGTTTAGAAGTAAACTTTGAAGTCTTTACACACTAGAGGGTTTCAAAATCAATAGAAATTCATGCTAGTAAAATAAAACACATACCTTTTAAGTAGAGTTTACATTGTCAACATGCAGATTTTTGGAAAATGCTTTTATCTGTGTCAACTCTGTATATTTCATATCATAAAACACATGCAAGGGATTAAAATTTCTGTGTACTTCCTGAACATTTTTCTCACTTAATCTCCATTTGCTACAGATTTGCTTGAGACTGATAGCATTCTCTCTAGTGCTACACTGCCCTTATCCTGAATCATCCTAGTGCACAATGCTCCCCTCATGACAGTTCCCTCCTTCAGATGAAATTAAAACTGAGATTCTTGGTATTAATAGAGGCTTCACAGAGAAAGGATTGTGAAAAACAGATGTTGTTTTCTGAAGTACGTCCAGTAAAACAAGCTAAAAATGGTTTGCAAAGATGCAGTAGATGATTTATGTGGGTGACTTTTGATCCCAAGGTAAAAAAGGAAAGGACACCACATGTGTGTGTTTTGGTTTTTATTTTCTTTTTCTCACTGTCTTACCCATGCACAGATATACAGGCAAATAGGGTTGAAAAAACACAAGCCAGATTGAAATGTAGTAAATAACTAATCCAAAAGCAAAAATAAAGCCAACACTCAAATACTTTATATATAGTATGTAAATGCTTTCATACATACGTACATGCCTGTCTATATGTCTGTCTTGCAACTATTTCATACAAGTATATAATGTAATACACTATATCACTAACCAATATTCTCATGATTCACAGGTAAAATAAAAGACTAGTGACTGAAGAATAACTCAAAACAGCACTGAAAGATATAATTAATTTACACTGAAGTTACTCAACATAACATTATGTCGTGCTTAAGAGAGAATTTTGGTAGAAACCATGGAGATCCCCTAGGGAGAGGAATGTGAGAAAAAAATTATCTTCTCCTCCACTCAGCCTTTGTAAGGGGTATCCACAGCATCCTGTAGTTGGATATAACCTATAGCTGTCAGTGGGATAAAGAGCACTCAGTGGCTATGGGAGCCAGGAACACTCTGGAAGCTGCCTGAAGCTTCCAGGAGTGGAAAAATACAAGCCCCCTCCCCAGCAGAGAACAAAAGGATAATTGACAACTACAGCAACCAACCAGGCATCTGAGCCCATGTATGGTTAGAGCCAATGAGTGTGTAAGCTTTGTTTAAACAACCCAATGATGAGATTGGGCACGGGGTTTAAATTGTCTATATAAGACTGCTCTGAATAAACACAGGCCAGAACTAAGCCCTGAACCTGGTCACAACCGCAGGGTCGTGCCCCTCAAATCCTTTCACACAACAAACTCGGATTATAGTGTCGTGGGGGTACACGACAAATGGCCATGACCCTTTAATACAAAAAAAAAAAAAGATCATCAGTTTTGCAGCTGTTGCTTGAGGTTTTTCAGGACTGTGCTGCTGGGGGAGTACTGGAAACTACTGGTTGTTGTAAGACACAAAGTGTTCTTTTATCAGCACTGCTAAACATCTGTTTTGGTTCCTGCAAAATTCTTCCCTGATCCCGTGTTGTATGGGGAGTGATTTCCAGGGCAATGGTGGAGTCACCATTCCTGTAGGGATTTAAAAGACATGTAGACATGGCAGTTAGGGACATGGTTTAGTGGTGAGCTTGACAGTGCTGATTTAAAAGTTGGACTCAATGATCTCAAGGGTCTTTTCCAACATGAATTACTTTGTGATTCTATGGTTCTTCTCATATTCTTTCAGCTGCCTGTGAAACAAGATGCTAGTAATTACAAGAGTATTTCCATAGTGTTTCCCTCTGCACTTGTGACAGGTTATGTAAAAACCTCTGGCAAACAAGACATTCCTGTTGAGATAGAGGGAAATTATAGTGCTGTGCACTGTCAGATCTTGTGAGTTATAGCACATCCACTGTTCTTCACTGTATGCAGCCCCTGCCTCAGCAGGGTCTGAGGATCCCAGGCTTCCATTCATATTTTGTGACTAGATTGTTGTCTGTGCTGCTGGTAAACTGAGGCTTGGGAAGCTGAGGGATGGCCAGAATCACGCCAGTGCTTGTAGCAGGTAAAGGCACTGATCCCGAGTTTTGTTTATTCACAGGCCTTTCAGTCACACCACATTTCTGATCTGATCATTGAGCCCAGGCATGGGGCTATATCAGCAATTAAGTTATTATATAACTTGTCCTCTCTGGTGTGCTGTGCACGAGAAACAACTGCGGTTTCCATCTAAGCATAAAGTCATATATAATGGCATAATTAGGTCTGCAAGATGTATTCATATGCACAAGAACACATTCGTGCAGTCATGTGCATATTTTAAATATAAATGCACACATTCTGTTTTTTCAAGAAGCACAACTTCCAGTCAAAACAACAAAAAGGAAGGACAACAAAACAACAAAAAGTGAGGACAGGCTGGTAGAGAAATGTTTTATCGAAAATTGCAACATTGATTCCCAGTAAATTATTTCCTGTGTTAGAAATGTGTGAGAATGAGGAACTGGGATTTCTTGGAAGGGAAACATGGGTATGTTGTTTTGAAGGCAGTATACATTTTTCATAGTTAGAAAAGAAAGCAAATTGAAGTAACCTTGAGCTGAACTTGAAGTAAGGGAGCACCTGGAAATAGGAGCACAGCACTCAGTGCACCTTGGCTTGGTATTTAGTTGAAAGTAAGTTTTAAAAAAAAAAAAGCTCCTCACCTTTTTCTTGTTTCACTGTGTGCTAAAGAGTTTGGTCCCACCTTGGTCACTGATTGCAGCTATTCTTTTGCTGCAAAATAGTATAATACAAACCATTGACTTGAGTGGCCAAACAGCGCTGACTGGGTGAGAGGCTCTGCAGTACATTGCTTGAGGACACAAACCCCTAGTTCCAGCAGCTCCCCTTCCTGCTCATGCTCCTCTGAAAACAGGCATGTGGCATTACTGGAGCCAAAGTGTGGATACTCACCACACAGCTCTATCCCTCGGGACTAGTTCTCCATTCTCCTTTCTATGTTATGCTGTGCATTGGTTTTGTGTTTGCCCTGGGATGTGTGATGGGGAAGCCCTGCATTGCAGCAAAGCCTCTTTCTGCATATCTACAGGACCAAGCACCAGCACAGGAAGTGCAGAGAACTTGATTTTTAGTGAAATCTGTTGGTGGGCAACCCAGCACAATTTCAATGCAGCTGATGTGCAAATCATTATAAGCTGTAAGAGAATGAGGGGGTTTTGAACATCAGAAACCCATAAATCTGTCAGCTCTACCCAGAGACATGTGCTGCTTCTCCAAGGTAAGCTGGTGGAGCCTGGCAGCCGAGGGAATGCTCTGCTCCCTCTGGGAAATGACCACCACAACACCAACTGTGGGTGTCCAATGCCCTGTGCCATGTTGTGCATGTGATGGAAGCTCCATTTGCAAACACCCAACGACTATCTCAGATGTGGGTGGGTGGCAGATGCACGGCACTTCTGGAGGAAGTTTTGTGTTCATCTGCCCCAAATTTTGCAAACGCTGAAGTGTTTCAAGTCACCATAGGGCAACAGAGCAGTAACAGGAAGTTCTCTGCTTGAGGAAATGCACTTGTTTTGTGTGGAGTGACTGGTGATGACATTGCCCAGGATAGACACACCATGCTCAGGCTTGTGCTGCCATAACATGCATGGCCGCCCCATCTCACGCTGGTGGTGTGCTCTGCCCTGGCACCAGCTGAGCACCCCTGCCCTGTGTTCAAATCCCCAGATGCCCAGAATACATCTGGATTTCCTGGAAAAGGGACAGAGAAACCCCCTGGCAGGGGAATGGGGCTGGACTGCCAGCGCCTGTGCTGGGAGGTGGATGACACCCTCATACCTCTGCTGTGACCCACCCACAGCGAGCACAATGACAAACAGATCTGTCCTGCTCTGCTCTCAGAGGCCCCAGGCCAGTGGCACAGACACTGGGGTGGAACAACAAGCTAAATAATTAATGTGCAATTATTAAATGTGGCAAAAATAGTGGCCTTGATTGGGAAAATAAACACCTCCTGCTGTTAAGACCCTGAAAATAGATGCAAAGAGCACAGTACAATTACCCACCTCCTACACCAGGCACTGGAGAAATGAAAATCCTCCTCCTCACCACTCAGAATCTTGCATAACTGGAGAAAAAGTGGTCACTTGTGCTTGGCAGGGACCTGCTTCAAACCTCACTGCAAATAATGGCTTCCCACTGCCCTGGCCGAGTTTTAGATCAGGCCTCAAAAAACATTATTTCTGCAACAACAAAATGTGGAAACAGTTCTTTGCATGAGCTAGGTCAAGATATCTGCATGTATGAAAATCCCCTTTGCCCCTGTTGGGTTAAAACTGGAAAAAGATAGATAAATCAGGGTACCGAAGTCTGTTTTCCTTTTAAACAAGATTCCAACAATACATGATGTTGTCAGAAGATACCAGATCCTTTTAAAAAGCAGGTTACAGCCCAACTCACTGTCAGTGTGTTGCAAGCATGCTGATATTTGTGGTGAATAAACAGCCAGTGTGCCTGTATCTGTGCCATGATACCAGCACAGACATTTTCTCCACACCCTCTGCCTCTCCTGCCAAAGCACAAGACTTACAGCAAAACTCAGGGGACAGGCTTCACACAGCCAGGAGATAACCTCTGGGGAACCAGAGCATCTCTGGGGAGGGGTGGGAGAGACTAAAGACAGCCTAAAAAGCAAAATGCAAAAGGGACCCCCAAAGCACTGTGGAAGTCATAGCAGTGACCTGACATGGGGAGCAGCCTCACCCTTTGCTTGGACACTGGTGTATCCTTGGGGAGAAGGCAGTCTGTGCCCTTTTTCCAGGGTTGGACGGAACTGGTGTGTGGCTGCCAGATGATTTTCTTCCCTAACCAAAATCCTGCCTTTCTCTGCTCCTCCTCGCTGTGTTTCAGCGTATTTACTGCAGGGCTGCAGCCCAGATTTTTGTGAGATGCACAGAGCGTGACTCACTCGCAGCAATGCCCTGGCAGAGCTGTGTCATTAAACTCAAAAGTTTCCTTTCCCTGCCTCGACCCTGCAGATAAGCTGGCCTCCGCTGCACAGATCTGTGACATGACTGTGCTCGTACTTCTCGTTTTTCTTGTTCATCTTGACAGAAATCTTGTATGGAAAGGTTCTCTCAAGCGTCATTCTGGCTTGGATTTGAATTTCTAAGCACAGAGCAATAGCGTGTTTGGGACAAGTTGGACACAAGCTGTGCTTGCACTGTTGTGGGGAATCTCCCTCCTGTCAGTGGGGCTTTGCTGCCTCCTCTCTTCTTCTCTCACCACATGTTCCATGAAAAAAGCCAAAAAGCCTTCAGCTACACCATGTATACCAAGGAGGTACTAGATTTTAGACCCTTGCAGCTGCAGATGTCTCATAAGACTCTTGTAGTCTTTGACAAATAGATTTCACCACAGTGCTTTTCACCTCTTTTTTGGACTTGGATGCTTAGAATTGTCCTGCTGGCAGTGCAGGTTCTTTTAAGGTGATACATACCTGGGTTAATGTTTGCTGTACACGGGCTTTTGTCTTGTGAGCTCCCTAAGTCCTCCAGAAAGGGTCTGTGATGTACCCTGGTTTCTACCATTTCAACTGGGAATCAAAACAGCATTGACAAAGCACCCTTGCTTTAGTTAAATTACATTAATCAGTGTTTTTTTTCTGATACCCTGATGACATCTGTGAGTCTCAAGCACCTCCACCATACTGAGAAATACTGAAAAACATGACAGAAAGACAGTTAGGCATTTAGACCTACACAGCCCTTTTGGCTGCTCAAAATTGCTTCAAGCATTAGTTACATGATGTTGGTGGGTTCTCCTGTCCAGTGGTACTCTTTGCATTTCCTATTTTTCCGAGTGCCCCAGGAGGACAGCAGGCTTTGATTTTTGCTGCCTCTTCTCTGGGGAACTCCCTTTGCTGGGGCCATGACTCATTTCCTCCTATGGTTCATCTCATCCTGTCTACTGCCAGAGTTTAGGGCTTGCTCTTCTCCTCTGCAGCAGCAAAACTTGTTACAAAAACAAGTGAAACTAAGATATTGTTGAAAATGTGGTCCTTTTTTTTGCTGCAGCATGTAGAGAACCTTGCCTGTGGGCATCTCAATGAGGCTTTGTATACAGTGTGATATATAAGGAAAGGTGGGGAAAAAAATCTGGCTGTCTCCATATGGAGCCATCAATAGCTTAAGTGGTGAATGAAGGCAGAAACCACGTGTTGGCAGTGCCAGCTGCCAGAATTCTTGTGGTGAGAAGCATCTTGAAAGTGACCTGGGTGCACATTTTCCTGTCCTATGGGTGAGACCCTTCCCTTGGATAAGCACAGTGCAACAGAAATTCTGTCCTTATATCATTCAGATTACATGATCCTTTCTTTGCCTAAGAAACCAATCCTTTCTGGGATTGAAAACATGAAAATTTTAATTATTCTCTTGCCTTGCTTGAATTTGTTTTCACTTGTCACTCAGACACGGTTTGTGTCGTTATTTATATAAATTTTAGGACAGAAGATGGAGAAGACTGAGAAATCTTAAAATTATGCAATCTCCATTTAGCCTAATTGAACTGGGATTTGCTTTCCTACAACTGTAGGGGAAAATAAGGACTTTTAGGATGGATTTTTTTCAATTCTTCATCTGTTTGAATAACCAACTGGTGATGTGCCACTAAGGTTTTTTGTGTCTGTGAAGAGTTACTAGACCTCACCTCATCCATAGAGATGGGATGATGGATGCTGCACCTGGAATTGAAGGATTGCCATCATGTTGAGCCTGAGATCGAATTCAGCAGGGCTGTGAAAGGTACACAAATGAAAATCAGCCTTCAAAGTTGGTGTCCAGGCTGACCTCGGGTTGTTTGAAGAGAGACATACTGGGAAGCTACCAGTCCACTTAGCACTGAGAAGGAGCAAGATGCTGTGGTCTCAATCAGATGCCTGCTAATTTTTTCAGACTTGGATTCAGTCTCAAAAGGTAAAAGGGAGCACTGTAGCAGTGATGGGTCACTGCTAGAAATAAAAAAACTGGGATTCCAGCCTCAGAACTGATTGCAATTAAATTTGATGCACAGAGAGTATTGTGCCAGGATACCTGAGAGGACATAGCTGAAATGCCAGTAATTCAGAGCCTGTTTAATTTATTTTTTCTTAACAGATTTACTACTAATTGCAAAGAAGAACCAGACTGGCTGAAGAGAGATTATGGCCATATGGGCATAGTCTAGTGGTTCATTTCTTACTTTTTCTTGAAACACTGGAATGTGCACCATTTGGTGTGGTCACAGGATCTGTTTGTTATTTTTAATATTTCTTTCCTATTCCCTTTCCCTTTCTTGTTCCCTCTCCCTCAGCCTCTCCCTTTGCCTCTCCCTCTTTTCTCTTACTTTTTTTTTCTTATTTTTTTTTCTCCTTTCTTTCTTTCTTTCTTTCTTTCTTTCTTTCTTTCTTTCTTTCTTTCTTTCTTTCTTTCTTTCTTTCTTTCTTTCTTTCTTTCTTTCTTTCTTTCCTTCTTTCCTTTTAGAGGCAGAGCAAAGAGCAGAAACATAATCCATGGCCAAGAGATTTCTGTGTGCAGCTGTTTGTCACCCCTGAAACGGTGCTTTGAGTGCCTTGCTGAAAAAGAGCCAAGAAAAAGCCTTTAGGCAGAGGTGACCTTTGGAAAGAGGTGATGCTGAGCTTGCCAACTCATGCTGGGGAGTGAGGCAGAGGTCTGGCTGGGGCCTGAGGAGTCCCTTGCTGTGCTTCAGCTCCTGTGGTTCCCAGGAGATGGAGGTTGTGGGGACAGACACAGACCTTTCAGAGCCAGAAGCTGGCCCTGGAATGGTTTGTCTTGATGTCTCTTGGACTAGAGCCCTCCAAAGACAGCATAGCCGAAAGTCTCCTGTAATAGCTTAGGATGGCTTCGCTTTCCTTTTCCAAAGTCTGTATGCAACACCTGAGAGCTGGGACGCCTGGATCAGGCTGCGGCTTTTTGAAGGGTCAGAGCTTCTCCTCCACTTGTCCACCCTTCACAAGGCATTGCCATGGCTCCTAGGACAGTATGGACTGGCAGCCAGGGCAGACGTCATCTTTTCACGCTCAAAGTGGGTCATTTTGTAGCCATGGCAACTTGCTGCCAGGTGCAGGCAGACACCGGAGCTGGTGCTGCCAGTGGGAAGCCACCCCCAGGGAGCTGCAGCAGCCCTGGTCCCAATCCTGTGGGCTGCTGGCTGGCCAGGAGAAGGAAGCTAGTCTCCTCAACTGCATACAGTTGGCTGTTCTGTTCTCCCAGAAGACACTCGAGAGGTTGAAATCAGAATGAAAGTTTGTGAGCATCCCATTGTGAGCCTCAGCTTCCTTTTTCTGAGCTGCAGAATCCCTTCATGGGCCACAACATCCCTTCATGGGCTGAAGTGTCCCCTTGTGAGGTGCTGCATCCCATCATGGGCCACAAAATCCCCTTGTGTGGTGCTCCCACATCCTCACCAGAGGTGTGGAGCTGGAGACATTGGATGAGACTCATTAAATTTGAGCAGTGGAACAGGGCTGTTCTTCTCAGAAAGGCCATTTCAGTTTGCTGCTGACAGAGAGCCCTGGGCCACAGTGCACCTTCTCTCTGTCTCTAAACAAAAATCTCTGTTAAGATGTGTCTTCTGGGTTGGAAAAGGGATTTGATCCTGCTCCAGCAACAAGCTTAAATGGCTTAAAGGGATGGAGCAATACAGCCTGAGATTTTGCTCCCTGAATTCTTGCTGTTGTTTGTTATTGCAAACATCTGTTATACCCTGTTGTCCTTTAAGATTCCTTCTCATTACAGCAGCATCCTTCCTCAGTGAAAATTTATTAATGCAGAGTTCTTAACAAGAACCTTTACTTTAGTTTGCTCTTCTATATTCACATGAGTAGCCCAAACCCTTTAATTTCATTGATTTGTAGAGTTCTCCTCCTGAGGGCCTGAGGAAAGAGAGGATGTAAAAGAAAAATGAACTATCACACTCTTTTCATCTTGGCAGCACCTTCTTGGGGCTGAGAGGGGAATTAGAGACAGTTCCCTCGAGATATCACCCTGAAGTGATGTGTGGAAATCATAGGCACATACTGACCCAAGCCAGAGCAGGAGCAGTCTGGTTCCATCCTTGCTGCTCAGCTGTTGTAGTTCATTTGCTATGCAAAAGTGTTGCTGTGATCGGGAGCTGCAGCTCCAGAAGTCTGCTATTTCTCCCTGGGGAGCCATTCTATCTTTGCTGGAAGAGCCAACACTGTGCCTGCAGAGCAACATGTTCCAAAAGCCAGAAAAAGGCTGTGCAGGAGACTCAGATCTGCATTGCTCATATCTGCTGTGCTGATATTTCTGCATGCCCAAGTACCCATGCCTGCCTTCCACAACAAGTGTTGTTTCAAAGACAATGATTTCCCTGGAAAAAAGTGAATCTCCAGTTTCATGCATCCATTATGACAGTAGAGATGGGAAGGTGGGACTGGCTGAAAAAAAGATGACACTTGAAAAATGGAAAGCAAGCCATAGGACTGTATTATACATAAATGAGGAGTGTGTTGGCAGATTATCAGTGCCACCACATAGACACTTGTTTGGATCTTGTGAAGGTGCACAAATGAATCATAGAATCACAGACTAAAGGCTTCACCACCAGGAAGCATTGCACTGTCAATCAGCTTGGAACCTCTGGAAGACCAGAACAACTGAGGAGGCTCCTGAAGCTTCCTTTTCCTGGCTAGCCCACAGCAAGTAGGACAAGAGCTTCAGAAAAGCCACTGCTGCTGCAATGCAGAAAGGAGAATGGCTCTTGCCACACCACTGCTCCCCTCAGTCTCCTGTAGCAACCGAGTCATTTCATAATGCAGATATTCCTCCCACTTCTCCATCTGTTTGGCCATGTCCACATCAACTTGGTGCTTCTGCTTCAGGATGAACAAGATGACCAGCAGAACTAGGATGTGAGTAGTGCAGTTATGGCCTGGAGGAAGTAGGAAGAAAGGGGGTTCAACAGGTCTGGGTGGGAGGGTGTGGTGGTTTAGGACCACTTTTATCGTCTAGGGGCAGGTTCAATAAAGGTGACGGAAAAATAAACAGAGTTGGCAACAGGTGAACAGTTTATTACAAGGGGTTTAAATTAGGGAAGGTGGGATACCCCAAAGGGACCCCAAAATTACACAGAGAGGAACACTTGAGATGCAGGAAAAAAAGACAAAAGGGAAAAAAGGACAAAAACAGAAAGGGAACTGCACTTTCAGCTAGTTGGCTAGCTGGAAAAGCAGTGGGGAAGGGTCAGAAAAGCTGTCTCTCTTCCTTCCCTTTCTCCTGGAAGCACTTCCGGCCCTTCAGTCTCTCTGAAAAGCACAAAAAGAAGTGAAAACAACTCCTTCCAACCACCTCTCCGAAGGGTTACTTGGTTGCTGAGAGAAATGGGTCAAATCGCGTCTTGAGGCCTGCGACTGAGGAAAGCAGCTGTGGTCTTCCCCTCGCAGCACCAGCCGAAGAACAGCCCAGGGCAGGGCCGTTGCCTCAGCTTTTAAGCCTTCTCATTCTTGCGTGGATCTCGTGGCCCTCTTCCTGGCCAGGCTGTCTCTCCATTGGTCTAGCAGGGCCAGGCCCCACCTTGCTTCCGGTGTTTTCCACTGAAGAACCACGCGGGTCAGGTCCCACACGCCATCTTTGTTTTCACAGCCGTGGCATCTTAGAGACACCCTAGTGCCAACACGGTGTCAGGGCCGGTCCTCCGTTGCTGTCCAAAAGCGGCAGCCGGGGTCAGGTTCCCGGCCGGGGCCTGCCCAGAGCTGCTGCATCCGCGGCACTGCCCTAGCCGCCGCCCGTGGGCACGCCAGACTTCCCTGTGGCCGTGCCCCCAGGCCGCTGCCCACCCTGGGAGGNGCAATCACCACCAGCCCACAGCCCCCTCCCGGCCTGTGGGGACGAGGAGCTGCCGGAGCAAGGACCATCCCGACCCTAGCCCCAACCTCAGCTTTTTCCTCCCCACGTCTTTCCCAAAGTCCGAAGACACCNAAAACGGGCCTGGACGCACCTGGCATGCCCTCAAAATCTCTCCAGGTACTTGTTGTTTCTTGGGTTTTGGTTTGGTTTTTTCGTTGGGGTTTTTTTTGCAACTATTTGAGTACTTTGAGGACAAGGAAGGGTCTACATATGTACGGGCTTTGGAGCTTTTCTCTAGTGTTTGGATGTTCTCCTGGGAAGGAGAACAGCTGAACGAGAACAAGCCAGCCAGCAATAAGGGAGGTCAGATTCCAGTAAAGAAACTGTTCCCCTGTGCACCTGGTTGATACCCCTTTTTAGCTCCTTACAAATGCAAACTAGCAGAATAATGCATGTAGCAAGGGTGACACGCTGTGTTGATCCAGCAGAAATACAGGGGCACTTTTGTGGTTTCTCCGTTGTCCCCTCACCGTTCAGGCTGGTTTTAAACCTACAACAATAGATGGATTTCATTAATTGTGGCTCAAGGCCAGGTGAATGTCCTCTTCCCAGTACCTGTGACCACCCTCAGCCAGCAGTTTTGTAGGAACTAGATGAGTCCCAACAGGAAGTGAAAAGGCAATACACTGGCCAAAACACAAGCTCTTTTGATCTTAGCAAAACTTCATAGTTTCTTAAGGAAGAAAAAAATAATTTTCAAACCAAAGGTAAATTTTCTGAATCAAAGTCCAGTAAAACAGATTGTTCCATGACCCTAGGAGTGGAAGGTGTCTTATTCTCAAATTTGTGCCTTGTAGTCCTTTCTTACTGAATTGCAATAAGGTTGCAGCAGAAGGACCTGCCTTGCTAGATGTTAAGGGATGTATGTGCTGAAGGTATGATGAGATGCATCTGGAGAGGCTTCAGCCTGTTAGATACTAAAAAGCCTTTTGAATGTCAAAGAAAGTTAGGAAAGAAACTAAGCAGAGCATCCTCTAGTGCCTAATAAATTGTGAATGTTGAAGGAAGTTTTCCTTTCAAATAATAGCATTTGTAACAACAACTGAGAAAAACACGGTATTATTCTTTGTATGGCTTTCTGCCACTGGTTCTGTTGTTCTCGTACAACTACGAAAAAAACTTCAAAGACAACTTCACAGGGTTGTAAATTCTTCAGGAAATTAGGCTAAGCATGCAAGATTAATTTTTCTTTTGGAAAATAACAGCCCAGGAAACAAACACATTTAGTAATAATAAGTAGCCTGGACAAGATTCAGCTGGTTTTCCCAGCATTGTTTTGGGTATTGGCTGTCTTTAAGGGAAATCTTAAACTGGCATTTTCACCATACATTAACTCCTTGTGTCTTTAGAAACAGCAGGTCATACAGCATGGCTGCTGTGACCAAAGATGTTGGGGTTACAGCTGGAAATTCAGAAGCCTGAATTTCCATGAGACCCTGAGAGCACAGTGCATGCCCACCCCAGAAAGGCTACGCTTCTTCTCAGCATTCTAGCTGAATAAAGCTCCTGAGCTGTTGCAGTTGGATGATGATAAAGTAGAGCTGCTAACCTCTCAAAGCAACAAAGAGTCTGATCTTTGTGCTCGAGCTACAGCTGAAGATACTGCCTGATTTCTAGCATTTACAGAAATACAGAGGTCTTATGGACAGAAAAATGTCCTTCAATAATGTGGCAACTCCTGCCCTTACATAAACTTAATTTTTCAGAGGTTGTGCTCAAATCAGAATGAAAAATCTAGTATCAGTATCTCATCATGACTTCCTTGAAAAGCCAAGGCTTTCCCACATAATAATTGTATAAATAATTGCTGGGTCTTCACACAGTATCAGCTCTGCATTATTAACCATTTTGCAGGTTTTATTGTGAAGCTTCATTGATCATTTGCATTGTACAGAGGCAACACAACTGGAAAGTAAATGAATTTCAACACTGGCTCGGCTTCTGATTTGCATTTTGCAGCTGTCGGGATGGTAGTACAGAATAAATTTTATCCTGAAATCCTTTCCTCAGGGCTTCCCACTGTTAAAGGTACCTTTATCTCTTTCAGCACCAAATATTTGCCAGCAGATATTATCTTTCCTTTCCAATTTCTTCACCACTTCTAGTATCTTCCATTATATATGACTATTTGAAGAGGCTGATGCCAAACTATAATTTTTGTTTTCTTTAACCTGCCCTAGATCTTTGCAAATGCTCAAGACTGCTGTTAGAAATACACTTTGAACTATTCATGTTTTTCTAATAGAATATATTATCCTGGAAGATTGAAGCTATTGCTTTCCTGCTGTCAAATCTTTGAAACTACAATCAATTTGCTAAGTAGGAGGAAGAATGACCTGTTCTATTCTCCAGTCATTTTTAATCAGTGGGTACGTTCATGGCTTGTTAGCAGAGCTCTGGCTGCCTCTCTGCAAGCTGCCAGCCTGCCACAGCAGATCTTTCCCCATCCTTTTCCCTAAACTGACAATGGAAGAGCTGTTAATGAGAGAGGCTGTCTGGGTGATGTGATGAACTTCTCTGCTGAGTGCAAGTCAAAGAATGTGTCTGTTTCACAGGGCTGGCTGTAGACTTGGGTACAGCCAGGATGATGCGGAAACAGCTTTTTTGTTAAAAACAAGCTATTTTTACCTTCCTTCCCATTATTATACTGTCAACTAGACCTCTTAAAACAAATCAGAGGAATTTCAGCAGCTGGCACAGAGGGTTGATAGTGTTGGGGCTGTCCTTCTCATGGTCAGACTCTAATGGCCAGGTTGCTCCTGGTATCACCAGACATAGCCCTACTGAATTTCAGTGGGCATTTCAGGGGCACGTGGAGAAGCTCATCGTGCACTGTTGGGGGTTTTGCTTCTCCATTCTTTGCTTCTGAACTCATGGAGGCAATATTTTAACATCGTGCTTCAGACCATTGAGAGACCTTCCAGCACTGCCTGTCATCTCTGCTGCTCTTCTGTTAATTCACTTTTTACCTTAATTTTAATTTTGTTCTTCTCTCTGAAGAAAGTGTTTCTTCCTGGTAATCCTATTCTATGGCTGATTTATATTGCCTTGAATCTTCTGTCGGCAGTCAGATCTCTATAGGGTTGTCCAACCCCATTCTCTGCTCTGTCAAGCTGCAAAGATCTCAAAAACATCACTGCCCTTTTCTATCCCTTCCAGATGTGGCTCAGGCAGAGCTGCATATCCTGATATCCTGACAGAGTACAGCCACATCACACCTGTACCACCTGGAAAGGATGCCCAAAGTTCATTGCTGCATTGTAAACTGTGAGAACAACTGCCTCTGTGAAATCTGTAACTTGCATACACTGCCTTTAGGAGGAACAGGAGGATGCAATAGGAATTGCTGCTGCGTTTCTGCTGATGTTTCCTGAATGTTGTCTCTGCGGCCTTGTACTGAAAGGCAGTTTTTAAGTGTCTTATAGAAAAGTCTAGAATAATTGGGTTAGGGAAGTCTCTCTTCTGTGGGAGGTGATGTACTCTGTAGTCTCTCTTTGTGAAGATACCACTGCAGCATTTTGCAGTCCCTGGCCAGAAGAGACTGAATTGTTTTACAAGTATTAATTTTCATGATTTTTACCTCAGCACCACAGACAAGCTGTCTGAGCCATCTCTCTTCCCCAGCCTCTCACAAGAAAGAGAAGAGCAGTGACTGAGGAGCTGAATGCCAGCACTTCACCAAGAGCCCTGATCTTTGTTCCCAGCCCGGGGAAGGGGCTGCAGATCCAGCCCCCAATGCACCCAGGAGTATCACTCTGCTCCCAGCATCAGGGCAAAGATTACTGCCTCATTTGATTAATGAGTTAATTAGTGCTCCTCTATTTAGAATTGCTCCATTTCTGAGTCCATCAAAGTCTGTGAAAGCTTTGTCATGTGTTTTATGGGAATTAGGAGATGGCATAATTTACATAAGATAAGGAAAAATGATACAGAAAAAGGACAAAATTATTCCAGAACAGAAGCCATTACACTACCAATAAGAATTGCTATTTTTAAAATTCCTATTTTAAGAATTTTCATGTGTATTTTTGGGTCCCATTTTCTCTCCTAGCATCATGCAACACCATGGCAGGACCCAGATTCATAATAGGATGAACTGCCTTGTACAAAGGTTGGGGTAACCCGGAAGCATTGCCCTCTTGCAGGCGTCATGGGCTAGCTATGTTTTAAAAACTTTTCGTTTAAAATCGGATTAAATAAAAAGGTCTTTCCCTCCCCAATTTCCCCTTCCCTTTCCTCTTCCACTCCCCCTCTCCTCCCCCTGCCCCCGCCCCATTTTTCCCCATTTCTCCATTTGTTTGGTCTCTGGTTTTCTTTTCGGAGGGAGCTGGGGGAGGGCCTGTCAGGGGCTGTGAGCAAGGCCCCCCTTTTCCACTCTGTGTTTGCCTAGGAGGGTTCCCGTGGGGCTTGGTTTTGCCACCCACATGGCTGCAGCCAGCATCAGCAGTGGGTCACATGGGGAGGAGACCCTGGGGGAAAGGGGAAGGGGGGCAGCACAGGGGCAGTGAGCCCACACAAGTGCCACCAGTGGTGCAGGGGTGGCCAGAAGCAGAGACAGACGGTGGCTGCAGAGACAGGCAGCAGCTGCAAGGAAGGGGCTCCACAGCAGGCTCACTGTGGCAGCCACAAAAGCGGCCTCCAGCATCGAGCTGAGGAGGTTGTTTCCCAGCAGTGTGAGGGGTGGCTGCCTGTGTCCCCCCAGCATGGGGTCAGGCTGCAACTGGGACCCCGCGGGCAGCACTGACTGGAGCTACATGCACTGCTCCCTTCCCTGTACCCACAGCCCTCTGAGGTGGTCTGGGTGGCAGCTTGGTGGCTTTTGTGTGGTTTCTCTGGGCGGACTCGGCACTGGTCCAGAGCCACCTCTGCCCTAGACTTGGCTGTTCAACCCATGGTGCGGAGCCGTGGCAGCTGAGGGGGAGGCTACCCTGGGCCCAGCAGCCTTGAAAATGGCAGTGAGGGCTCAGTGCAATGGGATTGTGAACCCATGCTGCTGGGGCGTATGGGGCTGATGCCCAGTGTGTGCAGAGGTGGGACCGAGAGGCAGCGGAGCCACCACCATTGCCGGGTTGGACCCATGACCCCCCTGACGCTGGGGACAGAGCTTGCCAGGCACTGGGAGGAGAGGAGGCTATGGAGACCCCAGGACCACGCCGGAATCACTGAGACCTAATGGGTGCTGTGAAATGTAATGCTGATATTGATAGAATTTTGCTTTTGCTAATGATTAGAAAGAATCCATATTATAATGTTTGGATGTATTGGTATGGATGTGTGAAATGTAGCAGTCTTAGAGTTATGCTTCCATTAATGAGTAGGATTCATATTCATCATGGCTAGGCTTTGCGA
>VXBA01001339.1:181-28762 GCA_013399895.1 Serilophus lunatus
TCAGTAAATTTGTGGACGACACTAAGCTGGGAGCTTGTGTTGATCTATTGGAAGGAAGGAGGGCTCTCCAGAGGGACTTGGATCGGTTGGATAGTTGGGCAGTATCCAGTAAGATGAAATTTAATAAGTCTAAATGCTGAGTCCTGCATTTTGGCTGCAAAAACCCCCTGCAACGTTACAAGCTGGGGACAGTGTGGCTGGACAGTGCCCAGGTGGAAAGGGACCTGGGGGTACCTGTTGACAGCCAACTCAACATGAGCCAGCAGTGTGCCCTGGTGGCCAAGAAGGCCAACAGCATCCTGACCTGCATTAGGAACGGTGTGGCCAGCAGGAGCAGGGAGGTTATTCTGCCTCTACTCGGCACTGGTGAGACTGCACCTGGAGTACTGTGTCCAGTTCTGGGCCCCTCAGTTTAGGAAGGACGTGGAGATGATTGAGCGCGTCCAGAGGAGAGCAACGAGGCTGGTGGAGAGCTTGGAGCACAAGCCCTATGAGGAACGATTGAGGGAGTTACAGTTGTTTAGCCTGGTGAACAGGAGACTCAGAGGTGACCTTATCACTCTCTACAACTTCCTGAAAGGAGATTATACTGAGGTGGGGGTTGGTCTCTTCCACTGGGCAGCAACTGACAGAATGAGAGGACACAGTCTCAAGCTGCGTCAAGGGAGGTATAGGTTAGATATTAGGAAGACGTTTTTTACAGAAAGAATAATAAAGTATTGGAATAGTCTGCCCGGGGAGGTGGTGGAGTCACCATCCCTGGATGTGTTTAAAAAAAGGTGGATGTGGCACTTGGTGCCGTAGTCTAGTTGAGGTGTTAGGGCAAGGGTTGGACTTGATGATCTTGGAGGTCTCTTCCAACCTTGTGATTCTGTGAAGATATGGTTGTTACATTAGCCGTGTAAAGCCCCTGGGATGAGCCCTGCCAGGCCTACTTTGGCTGCCCTTCTTTGGACTTACTTGAAGATAGGGTTTATCTTGTTTGCATAATGAGCAGTTGAATACTGAATAACTTGTTTAGCTTTAGGTTAGCTCTGTGCAACTGTGTGGCGCAGTGTTATAATAATTTTGTTGCATCTCTGTAAGCAATAGACAGTAATAATAATATGTTATTCTTTGTAGGGTGTACTATCTCTGACCCTAAAATAATAATATGGAGTGGAGTAGAAACAGGCAAAGGATGGTAAAAAGGCATTGAAGAATCGGTGTCATGCAATCTTCAGATGAGGGAGCAGGAGAAAATCCACTGTGAACCTCATACTCCTCTGAGGCAGGATGCTGACCTCAGATTCCAGCCCCCCCACCTTTTCCTCTGGAAAGCAATTCTTACTGCTGACTTTAGGATCTGCAAAAGTAGAGAAAGAGGGAGCACAACACTTGTGAAAGAGAGTAGATATCCAAGGTGTGATATTAGTTTTAAATGTGCTATTAATGAGGATTTTTGTGTAATAATATAATTTGGACAATCATCATTAGTATTGCTATTACTGGGACAATAAGAATAGATGTGCAAGAGTTCAGACTACCAATGAATTCTTGGCTGCAAATCTAAGAATTATTTCTCTAGCCCATAAAATCTGCATATGATCCAGATTCTAGTATTAATTAGGCTCACTCAGAAATCTGCATTTTACAAAATTACTATATTTATCTAGATTAACTTTTGCCTAATAATTGCTACCACCTCTGAACTATTCATGACTGATTTCTGCTATGTGAATCTGAGAGACTGTACATCCCACTGTAATCAAATGAATATTCCATAGGCAAGTTATTTATTAGTTTTTAATGTCCTCTTTGAAAAGATGAAATAGATTCTTATTTGCCAGTAGCTTTTGATAACAAAATAAGACTTCTAATCTTATTCTCATATCTTTTTATTTTGTCAATTTTAAGAATCTTCTAAAATCAAATGTAGTAGACCCAGATGGATTTTGTCAATACTGGTTATTCCAATGGCAGAAAAACATTTTTGGAGTTCTTTCCTAGTGTCCCCTGCACATGCCACTGTTTGTTTTCTCTTTTTGTCTCAGACACTAGAAATTCATGTCTGACTGGCAATTTAATTTGCTGTCCTAAAGTAAAACATGAAAGTATTTTCTGACCGTAACAAATACTTAAAAGCTGTTTTGAGTTGTATTTGCTGGCAATAAGATCACTCCTTTCTGTTTTCAAAAATGTTTTTCTAAATTTCTTGTTTCTAGTATTTGTGTTGTCTGCTTTTCCCTTTCCTTTTTTTGGCCTGTATTTCTTTTAAGAATGCTGGGATTTTGTTTCACTTGTGCTAGCCTGGTCACTTTTGTTCAGTAGAATTTTGAGATGGACTAAAGTTCACATAAGTATCATGGGTATATTTTTCACTAAGTAAATTTTTCTCATTATTTATTTGAAAATGATTACTTCTTTATGAAAATATCTTCAGCCATGAAACTTTTCCTTTAACAGCTTAAACTTCTAGCTTCTGCATATAAAAGCAACTGAGTTACATGATGGCATTTGAGGAAGTAGTCTTTAAAGCTGTGATATCCAATTCTCTTTGTGCGAAAGAGATCTGACAGAGGCCAGCATATTGGATCACTCACTTTAGAAAGTTGTTGCCTCCAGTTGTTGACAATTGTTTCAGAAACTCACAGATTACTTTTTATTATTGGACAAATGATACCTCTGTCATGAGTAGGTCATAGTGAAATCACTCCTGATAATAAAGTTGTTCTTTTCTGTGAGATATAAAGCATAACAAATAATTTGCTATGACTTTTTCTCACTCAGACTGTGGCTTGGTAGAGAGTATATTCTGTTTTAATATCCAGATTTCTAATATTTTTCTCTCCATTTCCCTGGTTGCCTCAGTAATCTGATTCTCAGCATAAATGATGTATAGTACAAAAGTCAGAGCTTGTTCTTCCCTTCATTCTTGCCGTTCACATCAGTTAATATCATTCAGCTGACTCATCCCTGCCAAATTCAAAGTTCATTGAAAATAACAGAAAGACTCCTGATGACTTCACTGTGATTTGAATGAGAGTTATTTAAGTATAGTCAATTTTATGTGATGTCAATCAAGTTGCACAAAGAAATTTTGCAAATACTTAGGATGACTGAAAACACAAAACGATAGTGTTTCATATGGAGTTCATCTAAACCTATTTTACATACTAGTGTGAAAAATTAAAAAAAAAAAAATTGACAACCTGTCTTTTTTGGTGGACAGGCACTGGGATTCATACAGCAAAAATGCCCTAGTAAATTTGGGGAAAGCACATTTTCATAATTAGAAAGCACTGAACTCTCAAAAAAATATATATTTGTAATCACAGAAAAAAAACCCCAAAGTTGTTTTCTAAGTATGCTTATTATTAAGTATATTGTAGGTCTTTTCATATTGGAAACCCTCGTAATTCATAGATCAGTTTGTTTTGATTAAACATCTTTGAGCAAATATTGAGCAGTCATTTTGCCCACAAAATGAAAACAAAGCATTTCAAAGAGATACTCTGTTCCCATATAACGCAGGAAACTGGTGAAAAATAACTTAATCCACAAATATTACCGTCTTTCTGTTGTGCATGGTAATGGATTGACCTAAAGGGTCAAAACATTTAACACAGTTGACCTCCACAGTTTTTCACTTACTGGCCATGGCACATTTCGTTCAGGGTGGATCAAATAGTTTTCCAGTAGCAAATATTCCTAACATAAGCATGGTAATAATTTTACAGCACTAGAATGATGCCCACTAAAATGTGTTCTTTCCTATTTGGGAGAGACCTCTCAACTTTCCTGTCTTTCAATTGTTGAGGGCCCCTTAGTGTGTTATTCAGTGGATGACTCTTGGGATTGCCCAAGCAGAGGAATCACTCACTGGGAGCAATGAGCAGGAAAGGAGAGGGGCCATCCTCCAGGCACTTGACAGAAAAAAGGCAATTCATAGAGATCCATGCAGTAACAGAAACTTAAGAGGACTGTGCATAATACATGATGCACAAAGGGCATGTGCTGTCAAATACCTTTGAATGCTGTGAGAGAGGAGGTAGGGAAATTGAGCTAGCTAAAATCCCAGGCTTTTATTAATCCAAGATCAGAAGCAGACCCCAACTGAGGGTTCATAAGCACCTTCTCACTTGCAAGTTGTTAGATTGTACTGAAAAATCTATGCATTCTAGTTTCATACAGCTACCTTTGACAATTTTTCACTAATGGGAAATCTATTATGTTAAATAAAAGTCGATCACTAGATAGAGCTTATATGCATTACAAACAGGAATTGGGCATTATCAGCTCATAGTGTGCCATTACTTTGTCTGTAGAAGCAATTCCTTAAAGTGATCTATCCTGTTTATGTTTTGGGTTTTTTTTCCTTTAGTACTTACTAGAAGAGGTGGGGAAATCATAGAATGTCACATTGGAAGGGAAAGATCATCTGGTCCAACCTTTCTTGTCAAAAAAATGGCCTAGATGAGATAGCCCATGTTCAACACTGCAGAAAACACCACTTCCCTGAGAAGATTATTCCAGTGGCTGATTGTTTTCAGTGTGAAAAAATTTTGTCTTGTGCCTAATCAGAAACTCCCCAAGAGTAATTTGTACACATTACCCCTCCATATGACTCTTTGAAAAAGGGGATCTCCATTTTCTCTGTAGTCACCTTTTAAATACTAGATCATGGTGATAAGGTCTTCTCTAAGCCTTCTTTTGTCAAGGCTGCACAAACCCAGTTCTCTCAGCTTTTCCTCACATGATGGACATCCCATTCCTGTTGCTTTTCCATTCAACCTGTTTTTGCCAATATCTTTGTCAGTGATTCTTTAAGTGATCTTAAAACACTCATTCATTACACCCTTTCCTGAACCCTCAACAGCCTGTCCATGTCTTTTTTTGTATAGTATGTGCCAAAGCTGAACACAACATTCCAGGTATGGTCTGTCAAGCTCTGAGTGGGAAAATGACTTCTTTATCTCTGTGGTGATGCACTTGAATCCTTTTTCTAACACAGCAGCACACTGTTTACTCATACTGAGTTTGTCCACCAGTTTGTCCACAACTGAGTGTATACCTTTCCACAGAGCTGCTCCCCAGCTTGGTAGATCCCAGCCTGTGCTGCTCTCCCAGATTATATTTTCCCAGATACAAGACTAAACTTGTCATTGTTGAACTTCTTAAGGTTCTTGTTTATCCAGGTCTTCCTGGAAATGGTTCTTCCTTCCAAAGTGCCCACTTCCCCACTCATTTTGATATCATCAGCAAACTTTGTCAGGGTACAGTTGATCCCATCTTCCAGAGTGCTTATGGAGATGTTAAACAGCACTGAACCCAGTATTGATTACTGGGGGACCTCGCTTGTGACAGGTTACCAGTTTGAAAAGGAGCCATTTATCATCACCCACCGTGTGCTGCCTGTCAGCCAGTTCTCCACCCACTGCAGGGACCACTTGTCTAGACCACAACACATCAGTTTCTCTAGGAGGAGGCTGTGAAAATCTATATTGAAAACTTTGAAAGAATCCAGGTAGACAATGTCACTTGTCCCACATCAACTGAGCAGGTTGCTTTGTCGTAGGAGGTTTGTCAAGAACGATTCGCCCCTAGGTCATCTTTGCTGTCTTTTCCCAATCTTGCACTTCATCTGACTTCTGTTAGTCCCCAGAAGGATTCACTTTTTCTAGGAAAGGATAAATTTCTCAGAGACTAAAGTAGAACTGATGGGATTATAATTTCCTGGATCCTCCTTTGAGGCCTTCTTATAGACAGGAGTGACATTAGCCTTCTAGTCTTCTTGGGCATCCTCTGATGTCCATGAATTCTCAACCATTATGGAGACCAACCACTCAAGGACATCAGTCAGCTCTCTTGACACTCTCATGTGGGTATTGCCAGGGCCCTGGGATTTGTAGAGGTCAAGCACTTGTAAAAATTCTTATACTCTGACAGTGGGTCTGTATTTGCATCACCCTATATATTTCTTTTCCCAAGGCCTGGGATGAAAAGCTACTTTAATGTCTCAGCAGTAATATAAGCATGAGGAGCTGTGCTGTTGTTTTTTTTTTTTTTTTAAAAAAAAAGGTGGAAAAAGCTTGTATGAATGTTAGAGGCACATTTACTGAAGAGAACTCAGCTAACCACCATATTTGTCTTTGTCACAAAAAAAAAAATAGTTTTTCACAGAAAAATAAACTTAGACATATTATTTATAGACAAAATAAAAGAATGCAGCTATAACTCTATAGAGTAAGCTATATAATTCAGAATTCCTCCAGGAAAATGAATCCTGTAAAATGAAAGAATTTTACAAACACCTAAATCTCTCATGTACAGGCAGAAGAAAGTTTAAGAACCTTAAAATATTAGTGTTTCCATTTGCATATTATTTTTTAAAAAAGACATGTGAAAATCACATCTACACATCTCTATGGTGATTGCTATGGGATGTCCCCTCCAGCCACCTGAGATACTTATTGTAAATCTGGAACACATAATTCTTTAATACCTTGTATCTTTCACTGTACCATAGCAATGAAATTATATGTACATAGTCTTTATAAATAAAATAACTAATTCTAGTTCAGCTTCAAGCATGTAACCCAGTGACCCATACCACAGAAGCAAATGGAAAAAGATTACACACTTGTTTTTTCAAAGGTTGGACTTATCAACATAATTTCTCACAGGACATTGCTTAAGGAAGGAGCATGGGTAATATTCTTGTTCTGCACACTCAAAGTCTGTTAATAAGGATTAATGTGAGGCTTAGTCACAGAATTTTAAATATTTACAATGCACCTATTTACACAGTATCACATTTAGGTTAAACACCCATCTACATACTTTTGCCTGCTCTTAGTGTCTTTTTACGAGACTATTTTAACAATTAGCAAATAAATAAAGATATTAATTAATGTAATTTTGCATAAATACTTAGTCATAATACCGAGTTTTTTCATATCCATTAGTTTCTGTGTTAAAAGCAATGTTTATAATCAGACCTATTTGACTGCAAAGTATTGGCTGGTGTTATCCAATCCTTTGAAAAGGAATTTTTCAATAATTTATTATATATGTTGATAGAGATAAAGCTTAGTCAGTATGTGTCTATATGCTCTTATAAAAATATCTAGCTGAGAGAGACCATAAAAATCAGTCAGTCTTTCTTCATCAAAGTGGGATCTACTATATAAGTGCCATTTTATAACAGAAGTTTGACAAAATTGAGCGCTCACTATGCTAAAAATTTAAAAAGTGACTGCAAATGAATGAGTGAGGTGACCCTTTAATTTTTTCCCATATCTGGCACAGGCATGGAGAAAAGATTATTCCTCTTTCTTTCAGTAAATCACATCATCCACCTGAGGTGTAAGATAGCACTATTTGCTCTGGTAGTCCTTTCTACCCACCTTTCTCTAGAGGAAGAAACCCTGGTTGTTTCAGAAGTGCCCTTCAGATCTCCCTCTTGACACCCCTCAAGCTGCTGAATTCTCTCTCTTGGGGTTTGTCTCACTAGTCTGTCCTTTTACCAAAACCAAATGCTGGAGGCAGACACAGCATCCTGCTTAGGTCTTGCAAGCACTTGGCAGAGGAGGATTGCTTCATCTATTTTTCAGGATGGACTTCTATTTATACATCCCAAGGTGACATCTGCCTGTCTCATGAAAACATGACACTGCCGATTTTGCTTAAGCATGTAATACCACATCTCCTACGGGCCCTTTCCTGGAGATTTGCTGTCTGCTTGGTTGTTTCCTGCCTGGTACATCTGCAGCTGTTTGTTCCTAAGTATAGCAACTTGTTCCTCTCCCTCCTGGATTGCTGCTGGACCATTTCTCTACTTCCTGAGACCTCTTTGGTTGCTAGTCCCAACTTTCAACAGTCCTTCCTGTCTTTGTATTTTCTCTAATTTTACACAAAAGCCTACTCTCTCTTTCTTCATTAATTAAAGATTGAATGGAGCTGTATGAAAGACAAGGCCCTATGGGGAGACATTTAATATTTTCTTCCGTCTTGACGGAAGAGTTGGCAAGTCTTCTGGGAGGTACTAACCAACCACTATTGCACCCAGATTTTATCGACTTAATCTAGACCATGTTTCCCTAGCTTAAAAGGTTGTAATGTGAAACAATGTCATGTTTTAAAGACAAGATACATGATGCTTATTGCTTGTCCCCAGCCACATAGCTGGATACCTTGTTACTGAAGGAAATGAGCCATTTTAACATGATTTGTTCTTTACAAACCTCTGGTGATTCATCTTGGTTTTGCCTCCCAATTTTCAAATAATTTATAACCTTTTCATTTTACTGAACAAGTCTGTTAAGACTCCAATTAATTATATATTTGTTAGAGACTAGATAGTCCATCTTATTTTATTATACCTGACAATGATTTTCCTTAGTACAAATACAGCAGATAGTTTGAGACTCATGCCTCCTACAGGAAGTAGACATACCATCTGCATTTAGCCTTAGGTGATTGTTTAAGTATCTTCCATTAATTGTTAAAGTATCTTCCATTAATATCCAGCCTTAAAATTCATTTTAGTCATAGCATGATTAGTCTGAAACATATTAAGCCTGTAGTCCTGGAGTTACTAATTTGCCACTAGAGAAGAAAACAGTGCAGGAAAAACATCGGTGTGTATGTGACATTATATTGTGAATAGGCATTTTATGCATAGGCATGCTAGGAATAGTTCTGCATCAGGAACAATTGCAAGCTGTGGTAAGCTTGTGTTGCATTAACTAAGAGGCTCATAATTTTCTTGTCTCTTTGAGGAGTGAAGCTTCAGATGTAAGTACAGTTTCTCATTTGCATATGAGATTACATTTCTCTCTTTTGGCCTAATGGTGGTCTCTATTTAATTTATATATTATTTCTAAAACTACCGAACATTTTAGATAAATAGAGCAGAAAATGAAATCCTGTATGTCATGAAGTAGGAGAGAAGAAAGTAGAAGAGAAGAAAGTTTTAATTTCTCCTATGCAACACAGTTTTCCACTGTTGCAGAAGAGACCTAAAAATGTGAAGAACTCACATACTCTTATACTTTCTCTTGGCATTTCTTTGCTGTGCAAACTTAACACTGAGATCAGTCATTGCTATAAGGGTTAGAACTGGCTTAAAGTGACACATCAGTTGAATGACTTGGGAGAGCACAGGAAGCTGAGTAACCTCATCCATGATTTCCTTGTGAAATGCCCAGCAGCAAAAGGAATAGTCCACACAGCATATAGAAAGGAGATTCATTCACAAGTATTGGGGTTTTTTTACTGTAGCTGGAAAACAGACACTTCATGGGAAGACTGAATAGTGAGCACTGGCTACAGGACAGACAAAGAGCATCTTGTGAACATCACTTCTGGTAACACTATTGTAATTAATACTCTGATGTGTTACTAATTGAAATATTGGAGCCTGGAAATTCAAAGATAAATTTCTGGAAAAATCTGGAAAAAGGCTTTAATATCAATGTTCAAATACAGGTATGGGGGAAGGGCAGGTAGCTGTAAGAAGGCTTTCCCTGGCAAAGATGTTAGAAGAGAAGAAAACCTTCTCTGTCATGACAGAACATCACTCTGTAAAGTGAACATCTACTCGAGGAAAGACACTTCAAGCCCTACAAATAATCTTGTAGGCATAAACAGTAAAACAGCAAGCTTAGTAACTGTATAGGCTGAAGTATCCATTAGGGACAAAGGAAAACATTCGAATATTCTAAAAGATGACTGCTACGGTTTGATTTTATGACCTTTTTCATTCTGGCTTGAATCTATAAATTTATATAATACTTAAATGATGTAATTTCAATCAACAGTGGTGATTCACATCTGGGATGATTTTAAGATATTCAAAAGAAATGTATCAAACTTCTATTGCCCTAAGGTAATTTTAGCTAAATCCTTTCTCTAATAATTCCTTACTAACTGTAAGCATTCAGATAAACACTGACTGTAAGCATTCAGTGCTAAGAAACACTGGGTTCAGAGACTGGTATTAGTGGATATCTAAATTTCCTAAAGTGATAAATGGTATCAAAACTTGATGAATTGAGTAAGGAGACCTAGAACAACGAAGCTTCTTTGCTTGATACAAAATGCTGTTATGTTTCATTTCCTGAATGCCATATTTTCCAGTGAGCAGTCTGCTGACGAGGACAGGTAGTGATTAGTCGACACTTCAGGTGAGGAGTTCAATTCTGATATTTAAAAATAGGCATCCTATATAAAGCTTCCCTTGCCCTCCAACATTGCAATCCTGTAAACACAAGTAAGCTTGTGTGCAGAATTTGCAACTGTGTTGTTTATCTGCATGATATAGATAGTCTTATGATAGTCTTCTGTTGTGATCTTTGTAATCAATATTATGTAAAGATCTTAAGGCTTCCTTTGCCTGTGTTAAGTCACCATGTTGTCAAGAGGATTACAACTTACTTCATGTCACTACTGGTATATAGCAAGGCTTTTGTAGAGAACAAGTGTATCAGTGTTATAAAACTACTAAGTTGTTAAATCAGTAAACAGGTATGTATTGGAAACTACATAACAAGCCCTTTGTAATGACCCAAGTAGTTACAGTAATTACAGCAGAACCCATTTTTGTTACCAGTAAGTTTCATATTATGTAATTTTTATTGAGATCTTAAATTTAAAATATAAACTATTTAAGTTGCAAACCGCTTTTTCAAACAGTCTGGAACAGCTGTTTGCACTTTAAAGTTGTGCCATATTCTCTTACCATAACAATTACAATGCCTGCAAGGACAGGGTGAGTGTCCAGCCTTGAGCATTACTCCTCTGATTAGGTGTTCTGTGTGCAATCCACTCTGGTTAGGTGTCTTGTGTAAGAAAGAGAAGTTTGGTGTGGTTTTTTTTGTTTGGTTGGGGTTTTTTGCCTTTTTTGTGATTTTTTTGGGTTTTGTTTTTTTGTTTTTCTTTGCTTTGTATGAAAAGAGCTAAGATTCCCTAGATGGTAGAACTTTCTCCTGGTAAGTAGATAACCACTGGAAGGTTTCCTCAGCAAAGACAGGAGGAAGTGAAGGCAGAAAAAAAACCCAGAAGCCTGGTTTAGCCTAAGGGAAGGACTTGGTGTCAGGACCAAGTCTGTCTTGCGTTTATCTGTTTGGAGGTTTTCTTTGGGTTTTTGTGTTCTTTTGTTTCTAGTATTTGTAGGACTGAAGTGAAACACTCTCAGCAGGTCTTTGCTTCTAGGAATAAATATATTTTGTGAACTCAGGCATGAGTAGCAAGTTTATGCTGAATTTAGTGTGTGAACATTTAGTAAATACTTAGAATACCTTTCTTGCTAAAAGAATATTACATTGAGCTAATTACTTTTCCATACAAAAGGAACTCAGAATAATTTCTTGTGAGCCAGCATATGCAAATACTGCAGCTGGAGTTGCAGTTTAGAGGGGAAAACACTCTGTCTTGCTTTGGATGAGTGATGCTGCTTACATTATCACTAAGACCAAACTATCTTAGCATCTAAAGTAGCCATGAAAAGGTAGCTCTTCTGGCACAGCAGAGAACACTGGGAGCAAGTAATTCTTCATGTCATGTTCAGTGGTAAGTTACATTAGAGTGCAGTTTGAGTTACTTGCTCAGTGCAAAAAGTGTAAATAAAACACATCTATTCTCTTTGGCTGGCAGCTGAAACTCAAGTGCAAATCTGTATTAGGTTGAAATCGAGTATGTCTCTGTATCTATGCATAATATAGGAGAAAACCTGACCACATGTGAAAATTTGCAGTTAACCTAAATAATGCTGTTTTCTCTGGGTTTAAGTTCTAGGATGCTCTCCGTGGTCAGAGAAGGGTTATTTGGCAAAGGTGTAAAGAAGTAACAAGTTAGTGCTTGGTGGTTATGGACTTGGTTATGGCCTTTCCTCTAGCCCAGTGTGTGTTCTTACAAACACAGAATCACAAAATCACAGAATAACTAGGATGGAAGAGGCCTCAAAGATCATCGAGTCCAACCCATACCCTAACACCCCAACTAGACTATGGCATCAAGTGCCATGTCCAGTCTTTTTTTAAACACGTCCAGAGATGGTGACTCTACCAGCTCTTCTTGTTTGTTACCCATGCTGCGCATGTTAGTATACATGCACCTCAGTTGGGCTACTGATTTCACTTCTAACTCAGTGTTGCCGCCCTTGGGCCTGTTTCCAGACAGCCCTGCTGCGTTCCCTTCCCCCTTCAAACCTAGTTTAAAGCCCTCTCAATGAGTTCTGCCAGTTCATAAGCTAAAATTCTTCTGCCGTTAACAGAGAGATGCAGCCTATCCAGTTCCAGCAGGCCAGGTGTCGTAAGGGTTGTCTCACGGTCAAAGAACACAAAATTCTGCTGATGACACCAACCCTTGAGCCACTTGTTGATAATGTGGGCTTTCCTATTCCTTTCACTGTATTTTTCTGCCTCCAGACGGGCTGAGGAAAAAAACCACTTGCAATCCCACCCTATCAACCACCTGACCCAGTGCCCTAAAAACCCTCTTAATTGCTCTGACACTTCTCTTATCAATCTCATCACTGTCAGCCTGGAGTATCAGCAATGGGTAATAATCAGAGGGCTGAATCAGCCCAGGAAGAGTCTCAGTGATATCTCGTACCCGGGCCCCAGGGAGGCAGCAGACCTCCCTGTGGGATGGGTCCGGTCAGCGTATGGGACCCTCTGTTCCCCTAAGAAGTGAGTCCCCCACTATGACAACTCTTCTTTTTGGTGTTAGAGGTGGTGATCCATCCTACAGATGAAGCATAACTGGGAGGCTCCCTGGGTAAATCATTTTCTTCTAAATCATCTGGCTGACCCACCATATCCAGGATCTCATACCTATTCTGAAGTGGTACCTGGGTTCGTGATGAACAGGGACCCATTTCCACTTCCCTTCGTCGATCAAGTGCCCTCCTATTTCCTGGCAGTTGGAGGCATAGGAGTCTTCTGACTCCTGATGTGTCTCCCTCAAAGATGCAAGGGTGTAGCTCCACCCATCTATTTCCTTTTCACTCTCCCTAATACTCCTTAGTCTATCAACTTCTTCCCTAAGTTCATTCACCAGTAAAAGGAGACTATTTAGCTGTTCACATCTCAGGCAAGTTTCTTCTGCAATAACCCCTGGAATCACTGATAAGCTCAAACACTCTGCACAGGAAGGGGTCTGTACAGACACATCCCTTTTGGAAGGTTCTATTTCGCTACACACACTTGTATTAACTACAGTTTTTGACCTCGTAAAAACCATTTCTAACAAAAACAACAAGCTAAACTCACTAGCAGAAAATCTCCAACTCTGCCTGCTTGCCCTGCCTGTGCAAACTGACTCTCTGCGACCCTGTTTGCCTACTCTTGTTCACTCCGCTCCCTACGAGCCCCAAGCCTTAAACACAAGAGGAAATCCCCACTGAGCTGAGTCCCCGCCCAGCCGCGCACCCAGGACGCCTGGAAGTGGAGTCTCAGTGTCAGCTCAAAAGCCCCACCGAGTCGAGTCCCCGCCCAGCCGCGCACCCAGCACGCTGGGAAGAATACTTAAGGAGAATACGTAACATCAAGAAATGCTGAGAGCCTTTTTTTTTCACTTTTTTTTTGCTTTTGATAGTACCAACACCCACATTTTTCCTTTATGTTTTATCATCATCAGCAGCAATTATCACCATCATCATGATGTCTTTAAAAAGCTCTTATTCACAGGAAGCGTATTTCTGAAAGGAGGAAAGACAGTAACCTTATTCCCTACCAAAATGATGCTGAAATATAACAAGAAATCATGCTGTTCTAGGAGGCAGTACTGCCAAGAGAGAAATTTTACTTTCTGATACTTTAAAAGCACTTTTTAAAGGTGTTCTTAGAGAAGCATTTATAAAAGCAAAACAAGTATAAGAAAAACACTTTTAAAAAGCTAGTAGAGACAAACTTGCCAATAAACCAGGTCCAAAACCAGTCTTCAGTACTTCAATTTACATTTAAGTCAGTGTTCCTATGTTATATAACTTTCAGTGTGAATTTTATGTAAGCATGTACATATGTGCAGGAAGGACTTTTAAATGTAGTGAGACAAATGTAATACAGGGACTGTGGTTGAAATATTTAGAGCATTTCTGTTGATATCCAGAATGGCCAGAAATCCTGTGTGATGTTGCCTTTCAGCCTAGGTTATTGTTTGCACATCTGTAAAAACTATGAGTACATAAAATACTCTCATAGTAACAAAATTATTTGTCAAACAGTTATGTTTGTGTAAAATAACATTGTAAATTCCAGCAATTCCTAGTTACTTTATTTTTTTTTTTAATTTGGAAATTATTTTCACTGTTATAAAGAATTCTGCGGGCATAAGTTTTTATGAGGATAAACTTTCAGGTTCATTAGAGAGTTCACAGCTCTGAAGATCTAACATTCTAGAGAATTCATCTTACAATAGTAGTTTTGTATCAAAGACTTTATTACATTTTTTAAGTTTCTTCGGATTGCCACTGCTTTAGCAAGCCTTCCCAAGTTTGTGGAAATTAAAAACACACAATCATTTAAAACACTGTTAGAATAAGTCAGTACATGAAAAATGAAAGCTCTATGAGGCAGTCCAAGAAACTCTTCTGATTTTCTATATCCACATGCAGCAGACTTGAGTGGTTGTTTCATGCTCTAAACACAAGTGTTTACTCCTCCTTTTCTATTCTGTTGTATTTAAAACACCTCAGTAAACATCTTAACAAATACCTGCAATGCTGTTTTAATTTAGCTCCCTGTACACTCAAATTGCTGTCTTTAGACCACTTGAATCATTTAAACTGTTTCTAAACATTTTACTAACAACCTCCTCTCTCTATCCAACAACAGAGTAAATCATATGTTGTGTTGATTGGGTTGTGTTACAAAAGCAAACATTTTCTTTTCTGAAGCAGTTATATATTTTTGAATGTACTAAAAGTGTAGCAAATGTTATTTAAATGAGAAGATGGACTAAAAGTGTTGCACATGAAGTCTATAATTGATTTGGGAGAATGGTTTTCATAGGAATGGCAAATGTTACATTGCTTTCTCTAGCCATTCTCCCCTCTCCTACTTTACTTGTCACTCCATGCTCTTGTAAAAAGTCCTTGCCCAGCTGTCTTGTAGCCCCTTTAGGTACTAGAAGGTACTATAAAGTGTCCCTAGAGTCTTCTACAGATTGAACAAGCCCCAGCGTAGGCTGTATCTTTATAGAAGAGGTGCATAATGACTAATATACTAATTAATTCTTAGGTACCTTAAAGCGAAGAGGTGGATTTCATTCATGGTCATTTTACTTGGCTGGAGAAAAGTATGTGTGGGAAGAGAGACACCTCCTCCCCTTTAATGTTTTTCCTTTTCCTCTTTGTCTTGCCCACCACCCCCCTCCCCCCCCAAAAAAAAATAAATATTGACATTCTGTGGGACTGTTTTCCTAGGATGTGTTGTTAGTTTACTTTCAAGTTTGTATGGTTTATCAAGGATTAATTCAGAACTTGGAGCATCATCTGGAGTGCAGAGTGTCAAACCAAAAAAGAAAGATTCAGCAGCAATGAAACTTGGAAGAAATCCTGTTTTCTAGATATCATTTTGAAACTCACCAGGAAAATGAAAATCTTGTTGAGAGTTCACATGAAAACAAAGGTTAAGCAGCACTTGTTCGCATTATTCAACTCAGCAGGTAACTATTTGCCGTGCAGTGCAGTACAATTCGTTCTTTCAAAATGCGGAAATAAAGTAAAATTTTGATGACTTAAAGGACATATTAAAATTATGTATGTTCTTATTGCATAGCATTCTTAGATAAAATACCTGACATATAACATTATGTTGAATTAAATATAGCAGTCAGTTTTAGAAAAATATATATTAGAAAGCATGGGAAAAGTACATTACATAACCATACAGAAGTATGGTTATTAGGCTTAATTCTTTTAAAAATAAAATGAAGCATCTTTTGATGATTCTGACAATGGTCTTGATAGTGAACTAATAGATTAGGATTTTGTTAAATCTAATGGAACCATAAAGTCTTAATGTCTACTTAAGAGTTCACTATGATTTTCAGGTACGAATCATGGTCCAGTCATCACGTTTCAGCTACCTATCATTGAAATGGTCGGTTAATTTAAAATATTAGAGATTTAATAATTTTCCATCTTGGCTAACATAATTCCCATTTTTATGATCTATCTAAATGTTTTCTCTCTGAGCTTTAGTGGTTTGTAATGTTTCCACCAGACATATCAAAACCCAGGTTTCTACCTCATGTCTGCTCATTTTAGTAATCCAAAACTTGTTACCCATTTTTTAAATTCAACTTATTATTGCCCTCTGCATTTTTACGTAGCATGACTTCATAACTATGTTTCTGATGACAGCTTGATCTTGTGCTTCTTGTTCCTTGACTTTCTATGAAATCCTTTCCCACTGGGTTTTTTTTGCATCTGTGGAAACTTTCACATTAAAACAATTCTGTCTTTCATGCTTGTATGTCTTCAAAGATTTTTCTTGTTATGGTTTCTCTTTTTAAAGAATTTCCTGTGCCTCTGTGTTGAATGAATGGTATAAAAATATGCACAAATTTGCATAATTGCTGCTAGATATTCTTCAGGAAGTCTTCACTCTCTAAAGCAGTCTGAGGAATATTTTAGTTTGTTGCCATCTCTCCACTATTATAATGAAATAAAATGAAAGGAAAGAGTAGTAAGATTTAATTTTTCTGCTGGCATATGTAATTAACTGCAAATGCTTTACGTTTAGAAAGAAAATAAAACAGGTGGAAGAGAGAAAAACAAGGAAGGTATTTAATTACTGTCCAATTGTAATGTTTTGTTGTGTCTATAATACGCAAGGAAAAATGAGACTATGATACAAATACATGTCTTTATGAGATTTGCCCACAGGTAGCTCTGATGTGAAAGGGCTCACAGTACTACCAGCTATAAGAGACCTGCTGTATTATGACTCAATTTTCTAATTCTTACTGAGCTCTTAATTGGACATTAAATTCCTTTAGCCATATCAGAATTTGCCTAGCTCGTTGGCTTGATAAGACATAAGAGGCCAAACTTGTCCCTTATGTGGTTACATTGAGTTGCATGGGACCTCAGCATGGAGCAATTACATTTATCAATATGCTATTAGTGTTGACATAGCATCAAAGTTTAAAAAGATCCATTTTATATATAGAAAATTAAGATATATTTTTGAGATTATTCCCTTATGGAAATTAATTTTTTTTTTTTACTCAAGGTTTACATTGTAGGGACCAGAAGCCCTTTTTTGGCAGCATGAGTTCATACTGCAAACAGAAGCAGTCAGCCTGAGCAGACTCTCTGTAAACAGCTCTGTTAATGGAAGAGAACTCCTAATCAAACCACAATCATGGCTAGTGCAAACAGTTTAAATAGTTAATGATATTTACTTAACAAAATTCAAGCTAGTGAATTTGCATGTGCACTCCATACAGAGAGCTGTCTATCCACTACCTGGCTTTAAATGAGTAAGTTAAGGAGCTGACCTTCTTATGTATCAGAAACAAGCCCATCTTCCCTCCCGGTATCTAAATATTGGGATGGACTGTAACATCCTGACTCTCCTAATATTGGTATCTATGTTAAAGAAAGACTTAACTCTACCTGTATTTCCTCAGTTGTGTTCTGGTTTAGGGTGTAGGCTTACTATTAAATAGACTTGGCTGAAATATGGAGTTGCAGAACAAGAGAAAACGAGGTAATTAAGTTACTTTGCAACAGGGACATTAATAGAGTCTGAATAGCTTGATCAGACATTTAGGTAATCATTCCTGAGCTACTCAGTTATTTTTATTCCTTGACAACAAGAATAATTCAAAGATGTTTTCCTTTGCATCTTCTATTACAGAGGAACATCCAAATAATGAAGAAAATAAATGAAAAGGTCAAAATCTGTTTAAATTTGTCTTCTGAAAAAAATTACTTAAACTGTCTGTAAAATTTTCTTTGTTTGAATTAATAGTTGATCTTTCATATGGCAATTTCCTGTGGCTGAAAGTCTCTTCAATCTTATTCTAAAATGAGTGTTCCAGGGATTTTGGAATAGTTCCAATAATAGTCTCAAATGTGATGATACCTTACACAGCCCTTAAGCTCCCTTTTCATCATTGAAGTCCTACCGTGTTTGTTCTTTAGAAAATGAACCTACAATCCCCCTGCAAACAGGAAGATTAAAATCAGGTGATGTTGGCTTGGCTTGGTGCAGCTAGTCTCCATCCGCTGAAAGTGCATGTAAATTACCTGTGATCCAAAGAGCCTAATGGCCTTGTTTGCAACAATGATGAGACCTAGTGGAAAGGAAAGGTTAGAAAGTAAATACCCTGTTGGCTTGATTGTCGCTTCTGTTCTCTTCATTGGCCTGGTTTTTAGGAATATGGGTATCCACATGCCGAACTCTGGCATTTAGCTTCTCAGTTCTTGATGCAATGTCCTCCCAAATGTCAGTGGCACAGATGGATTTGCCCCTACGTTACCAGTTGGTCTTCTTCCAGCAGTCCAACCATCCCCACAACGTGTTGGCAACCATCCAGGAGTTGGTATAGAGGAAGAGCTTTGGCCATTGCTCTTTCTCTGCTATGTCTAGAGCCAGTTGCACAGCTTTCAGTTCCACAAACTGACTTGACCCACCTTCTGCGTCAATGGTTTCCGCGACTTGGCAGGTTGGACTCCAGATGGCCACTTTCCACCTCCAGCTTGTTCCAACGAGGCGACAGGAACCATCGGTGAAAAGGGCAAATCACTTTTTATCGTCTGGGAGCTGGTTATATGGTGGGGCTTCTTTGTCACGGGTCACTTTCTCTTCATTGTCATCAGTGAGGTTGAAGTTCTCACCTTCAGGCCAGTTTGTGATGATCTCAAGTATCCCAGGGCAGTTTGGGCTTCCAGTATGGGCGCGCTGCATGATCAAGGCTACCCACTTGCTCCAGGTGGCATCAGTAGCATGGTGTATGGATGGGGTCTTTCCTTTGAACATCCACCCCAGGACCAGGAGGAGCTGCATTCTGTGCCTATTACTTCTGAGGCTGCTTGGATTCCTTCATAGCCTNAAGGGCAAATCACTTTTTATCGTCTGGGAGCTGGTTATATGGTGGGGCTTCTTTGTCACGGGTCACTTTCTCTTCATTGTCATCAGTGAGGTTGAAGTTCTCACCTTCAGGCCAGTTTGTGATGATCTCAAGTATCCCAGGGCAGTTTGGGCTTCCAGTATGGGCGCGCTGCATGATCAAGGCTACCCACTTGCTCCAGGTGGCATCAGTAGCATGGTGTATGGATGGGGTCTTTCCTTTGAACATCCACCCCAGGACCAGGAGGAGCTGCATTCTGTGCCTATTACTTCTGAGGCTGCTTGGATTCCTTCATAGCCTGTGAGGATCTCTTTCTCGGTTGGGGTATAGTTGGCTTTAGATCTTCGGTACCACTGACTCCAGAACCCAAGTGGTTGGCTTCGGGTCTCACCAGGCACCTTCTGCCAGAGGCTCTAGGAGATGCATCTTGCTCAACACCCCTTGGCTCTCCAGCTCCCAGATCATCTTGTGTATGGGGATCACAGCATCTCTGTTGGTGCAGTATTGCCTGCAGTGCACAGTCTATGTGGCAATAAGCACTTGCTGCTCTTCCACTTGCAGCCTTCCCACAATGGAGGGGTTGTCAGAGAGGTCAGGCAAAGCATTCAACTGCATGACTTCATCTGCCTTCACAGCAGCAATGCCAAACGCCCATCTGTACTCTTTTGAGCCTTTGAAGTACCCATCTCTCAAAAAGTCAATTCCCAGGATGCATGGGGCATCAGGGCCAGTTATGATGGGGTGCCTCTGCCACTCTTCGTCAGTCAGGCTTACCTCTACCTCCACCACAGTCAATTCTTGGGAGCCTCCAGTCACTCCAGCAATTGACACTACCTCAGTCCTCACATGTCCAGATAGCAAAAGTGTGCATTGGGCCCCCATGTCCACTAGTGCTCGATATTCTCAGGGTTCTGGCATTCCAGGCCACTGAACCCAAACAGTCCAGAAGACATAGTTGTCCTCTGCCTCTACCTAGCTAGAGGCCAGGCCCCTCTACCACTCATTCTGCTCGCCACAGGTCACTGAGGCATAGGTCTGGGATGTGGCCTCAAGTGGGTCAGAGGGATCATGGCTGCGACTATCCCTCCTGCCACAAACTACTGGAGTGGCACTCACTTTCATGGTCTGCTTCTTTGCTTGCTTCTTCTCCTGGACTCTGTCAAGCAGGACACTGGTGGGCTTCCTGTCCCATCACCTCATGTCCTCTCCATGGTCACAGAGGAAGAACCAAAGGTCCCTTCTTGACATGAAACCGGGTCGTGTGACTGGAGGACGTTGGGTGCAGGCTACAAGATGTCTAGCTTGGACCGGTGCAACAGGGATGGTGTCCTGTTGAGGCTGGGTCTTGTCCATAACCTTACCGGGAATGTCATCTTTAATTTTGTTAAGTTCATTTGCCAGCAAGTTAACAGGGACAACCCGGCGTCGAGATGTAGGACAGACAGTGTCCTCATACATCCTAAACTTCTTTATCATATTGCCCACTGTGTCCTCTGTTTTGCCAAGCTGAAGCGTGTCCAGGAATGGGAGGTAGGATTTGGGCGCTAGGTATGACAGCTGCTGGAACATGTTGGGGTTGCACCGGACGTGGTCTGGGTCCCCGAAGTCAAGTCCATTATTTGTGAAGGCCATCTTAAAAATGGCCAACTCCTTCAGCCTCCGAATCCCCTCTTCCATAAGGATCATGTTTTCTGCAGTCCAATAAAGGCTGAGTTCGTCAGCATGCCTTTCCTGGATAGCTGTTAGGGGCCGTCTCCAGAGGCTGAGAGGCCCCTGGACCCTCACGAGCTCCTGGTCAATGCCTGAATCCAAGGCTAGACCGCCCATGCTCTGTACCTCCCTACCATCAAGGATGGTGCCGTCGCCCACCATGTCCCAGATATGGAGCAGCCAGCAGGGCAACGACTCACCCATCTGTCACCCGATGTCTTTTTTCAGCTTTCACAGGGCCTCGAATGGAATCGACTCGGTTATGACAATAGGCTCGGGGTTCCTGGGCTGACCCAGATGCGGTTGGTCTCCCATCATCATCCACTGGCCGTGGTGACTTGGTCTTAAACTTCCGTCATTTGACTGTGTCCACAGCTGCTGGAGTTGACCCACCAGCTGCCTCTAGGTTGAATCTCTGGCCAGAACACCTGGCCGCACAGACCATGGTCACCATTACCCAGAAACCTCCCAGCCTATCCCTAAAGGTGGCATAGAAACCATGCATAGGAGGAACATCATGTTAAAGAGAATATCCTTAAAATCCAACTGGATTTTAAATGTGTCAAAGCTAGTAAGAACACAACTGTGGAATACGGTGGTGCCATGCTCTAATACCCCATAAATGTGGAGTTCAGGAATCCTCAGGGGTCAATAGTAAATGCATCGCAATTCTTGAACTACCCATATACCTTTGCCAGGGCAACTGTGGGTGACCAGTTTGCCTAGGCCTGGATCCAACAGGTGAGCTTTATTATGGCTAAAATAACCTTGGCAAAGGTACCCAAGCCAATGAAATTTTGCACAAGGGGGAACACCAAACATGTGGATACCTACCAGGCAAAATGAGCCACGCCTGAGAGAACCATTGTTGTACCTCAGGGGAGTGCCCTAAACCTGCTGTTGCCTCTATTAGTGTTTCGTCGAGCCCTATGTTGGGTGCCAAGAAAATGTCGTAGTTTGAACCACTAGGGGGCGCAACAGTGACCAAAGAGTGAATACAAGCACAACAGGTAACAGTTTATTAGTCTGGGGCTCTATAACAACTATAGGACCCATCTAAAGACACTAAACAGATAAAACAAATAACCACATAACAATGTCATGCAATTAAAAAAAAGAAAAAAATTACAAACTGCTCCTCCAAGCAGACTGGTGGGCTGAGGAGAAAAGGGAAGGAAGGAAAAGCCACCTTTAAGATGGTATCTCCCAGTCTTGGAGCCCCTGAAAGACAAAACAGTGAGAAGCACCATCCCCCTGGGAACCAAAGGGGAAAAATTCCACATTGATGCAGCCGGGCGGTGTTCTGGTGCCACTGTTGGGGCTCCGATGGGTACTGCATGGTAAGGGGAACCAGGAGGAACAGCACTTGATGTTATCTGGACCACAATGAGCCCATCAAAGGGCACAGGACTTCTGCGGTTCTGGCTTTTATGAGCTCCTGATATCGTGTGAACTTGGGAGTCCTCTTCCTGGCCTGGCTGTCTTCCTATTGGAAGGCAGCGTTGGGTGCCTCCCATCTGCTGGGATTTCACCATCGGCAGGATGGTGGTTGCCGCCAATATTGCCACATGGCCGGGCTCCGAGGTCGGGCGGCCGCCATTGCCACCACCCACGGCACTCGCTGCTCGCAGGGACCCCCAAGAGGGGTCCCTATGGTCGGCGGCGCCACTTATGGGCCAGCTGGAGTGGCTGCCGCGGGGCTGCCCACTCCGGCCGCCTCAGAAGGGGCCGCAGGACCACCCTGGGATCAGCCGCCACTGCCGGGGGGAGGGGAGGGGGCGCCGCCCACCGCAGCCATCAGCATGGCCATGGGGCCAGCTGCTGCCTCTGAGGACAATCCTCCTGTTGTTAGCATGGCTGCTGGGCTCTGGGAACCCCAGGAGGGGGAACCAGGGACTGCCGGGGGCCAGTGGGACCCCTGCCACCCCCCGCGGGGCGGCAGCGCGCCCCTCACAGCACACCCCGTCCCGGTTCTGGGGGCCAGCAGGATCGGACTCTGCTCCCCGGGGCTGGGGAGCAGACAGAGGCAGCTTCTGCCCCCGCCTGGCCACGGGAGAGACCGGGCAGGAGCAACGGCCTCCTAGTTCCCACCTGGCCCGGAGAGAACCCCAGCACGGGCTGGAGCCGGCAGGGCACAGCCAAGAGAGAGCCTCTGCCCCGGCAAAATCACTGGGGGAGCGGGCCCCCGGTGAGACACGGTCCCGCAGTCACTCCCCGCAGCCACCTGGGGAGGGCTTTCACCGTCCAAGTTGGCTGTTTCCCTTCTCAAGGAAAGGAAAAAAAAAACAAGTTTAAAGAAAACAACCTTACCCTTCCCCCTAAGACAAAACTCTTACCTAACCCACTACACTGCCTATATGCAAAGGTGGGAATCGGGGGTCCAAGAGACCTGATACATGGCTACAGAGTGAACCAGCAGAGAATTTCCACCTGCAGCTTGAAAAACTAAGATACCCACCACTCTGGAGCTAGTCCTGATCCAGTATATCAGAATTTGAAAAATCACTTCTTTTAAAACCATGTTTTGTCCAAGGGTAACTGAAAGCTGTTCTACTACTAGATCTGAGAGAAAAACACATTATTAAAAGTAATAGGAATGAGTCCCTTTTAAAACAGAAAAAAGAGGAAAGGAGATGTAAAAGCATGCTTTGATATCATTGACATTTTCCCTGCTTCAGAAAACCCTCTTCTCCTTGTCCCAATGTCCTTTTAACAAGACAGAAGGAGAAAGAACTTTTTTAGAAAACGAGGAAACAACTTTCACAGCAAAAGTTTTAATAAGAATTTACTTACATAGAACACACACAAAACATAATTTCTTTGCTAAATTTTCCAAAACAGCTGGAATTTGCTTGTAATTTTCAGATAATTCACAGTTTTACATTTAGTGTTTTTTAACCAGAAAGGTAGATTAGCAGTTTGCATCAAACTAAATAAAATTATTTTTATTTTTCTGTTACAGAATTTAATTAATAAAAAGCATAGATAACACTTGTTTGTATACAAAGCCTTTACAAATTAGTTATGTGCATAATCTGCCTTCCCCGCAGCTGCCTGCTAGTGCATTCTTTGCATTTGCATTCTTTCTAATTGTGTGAGCAAGATCTCAGATAAACACCACTTATATAACAACTGAATAATTATTTGACCACATTTTCCATCTTTAATGAAATATAAATTAAAAATCAGCCAATGATGCCATTGCTGCAAGGACCAATTATCACTCTGCAAACCCCAAACTTCAATACACTGAAGCATTTTACTGTAATAACTACAATTTTTTATATACATACCTGTTCTTACTATGACACTTGATAATTCACTTCATGCATTACATGGAAAGCAGGACATGATTTTAACAAGCAATTTTAAATGGGCACATTAACAAGTAGAAGGAAAGATATTAAGCTTCTATCTAAATAGAACATTGCACGTAAGAGTATCTACTCTGCTGGGAATAATTAGTTTGTTTAAATCCCCTTAGATTTAAAAGCGTCATTTGTATTAATTGAGTGTTTAGAATTCTGTTCTTACCTTTTCAATCCTACTTTTCATGGCTTTATACAGCAACAGATATTAAAGATTGATTAAAGGCATGTTCCTCTTTATGTTTTTTCAGTGTTCCTACTTCTCATGCAGTATTGAAAGCATTTGTCTTAAGAAGTCAAGTCAGTAAGTTCTGTAATAAATGTATGTGTACATACCCGAATTCTCAGTTCAAACAGCTATTTGTGCTTCATCAGACAAGCATTTTAGATCTAAAATGGTACTTGTCCCTTTTAACCATCTTTAGATCTTAATTGATGACAATATCTGCATGTGAGCCCATGACTACCACTGGGAATTTCCATTCCATTGTTAGTTAAATAGCTGCATTTGAGCAATGTGTACAGTGAGGCAACCACATTGGTCAAATCAATCTGTGATGTGCTGACAATTTGTAAAAAATCGAAGCTAAGCCAAAATGATGAGCAAGATCTACATTCAACTCAAACTTCTGTATTAAGTGTTTTGCACATGATCCAGTCAGTAATAACACATGCAGCAGTAAGCCTACTCTCAAATGACTAGTTATTTTTTCTGTTAGTTTTCAGTAACCTATACATATAGGTGTGTGTACACACACAAACATACGAACATGTATTTCATAGAACTATAGAAAAGTTTGGTTGGAAGGAAACCTACTCACCATGGGCAGAGATGCCACCCACTACGCTAAGTTGTTCTGGGCCCTATCCAACTTGGTCTTGAAATTTATATTTAAATATACATACATACATACATACATATATGTATGTGTGTTTTAACATATATATATTATAAGTATCTTCCTCCCGTACATATTTCAGTTTTTCTTTCCCTTTGCTAATGGGTATTCGATATTTTGGGGTGTTTCAAAAGTGGTGTCTTAAATAAATCCCTTCTCCATTTCATTGCTAGTAACATGTTCTCTGAGTTATCAAAGGAATAAAGCTACCCCTTTGGAGTGGTATTAGCTTCACAGATCATTATCAGTCAGTGCATGTAGTCATGCCAATTCCTTCTATCTTTTTTTGTTTATTTGTTTTCTTGGTTCTATAGCCTCTAGGTTAAGAATAGCCTGTGAGTAGCTTCAAAGAGTAGCCATGTAGCAAAAAATAAACTTATTCAGTTTCTTTCTATGTTTTCAAATTCATTATTGAAACTAGAGAAGCTGTTCACCTGTGTTCCCCTTCAGTTTGAGCACAGAGGAAAAAAATACCACCTCTTTTCACATACATTTTCAGAGAAGAGATTAAAACATCAATAATACGCACATTTCTTTGAGAAAATTCATTTGTTTAGGAATATCCTTAGAAGCCTGCTTAGTGAATGAAGTTTTAAGTGTTCCATTAGTTGTCTATATGAAGATCTGAAGTTTATTTGTGAATTATTAAAGGTTTGATCTCTCCTAAAAAAGAAAACAGAAAACTTTCAAGCCTGAAATCAAAATTAGAATTGCATTGTTTAAAAATGCGAGCTAATGGTTTCCTATAGAGGAAACACCTGTTACTAGTAGAGAATTAAAACAATGTTCCAGATCACATGAAAGTGAGTAAAGAGCTCAAAGCAGCACTCAGACAGAAAGCCTTCAACAATATTCAGCAAAGACTATCAATCACACTAAGAAGCCTTGATGAAATGTTTTCATTACTTCTAAACAACAAAAGATGTCTTTCTGAGGGGGAAAAAAATCCTTGGGGATATTTCAGCTGATTAATTATACAAATAAATTGTCTCTTTAGTAACAAAGTGGCTGCAAACAATTTTGCAAATACAAACTTTAATGTGTCTTTCAAACTTCAGGATGTTGGCATTTTGATACTGGTAGGAAAATTTAAATTTCAAAGCATGTTCTTTTTCATTTTTAATAAATGCCTGTATGTTTAGGAGGAATAAAGTAATTGAAAGCAAATCTGAGGGAAAGCTGTCATAGAGGATTTTATTCTTCCACTCCAGCTCTTTTTGATTGGTATCTTATCTTGAAATTTATCCCATTGATCAACAGTGATGATTTACATAGGTAGACAGCACTCAGGATGAGCAGTCTAGCAGATTTCAAACCATAACTCCATGAAATCAGCAGAAATCTGTATGTGCACTCAAGGAGTATTGTAAAGGATGATTCCTCCTAAAGCAAATAAGGGGATATGGAAAATTTCTATGCTGGAAGCTGGCATAATAGAAATGGCCAGGGAATAATGAAAGTGGGTTCCTTACTTTTGTAAAAGTTTCAGCAGTATCTCTGGTTTTTTCCTTAAACTTTGAAGGCCAAAAGAAACGAACATAATAATCTTCATGCTATGTGGTATAGCTGATCACATATTTTTATTAGCTGATTTCAAATCAAGTCCACAACTTTAGGTTGAGCTAGAGAGTATTGTTTAATAAGATAACTAATATTATTTTAAATAATTTATTTGACAGAGAATTGACTGCTTCAATAGATAAGTTGTTCCAATATCATTATTATTAAATATTTTCACTTGATTTCTTCTCTAAATCTATCTACTGTCAATAACAAGACACTGCAGTGCCACATTGCACAGTGTCTTATTCAAAGTTCCTTTATTAAAACTCTATTTTCTTGTATATATTTAGAAATGCTTTTTAAACAAATGAAGCAGATTACATTTTCCTAAGTTTCTCTCTGGAAAACAAATTTCCTAGAGAAAAAGCATGTAAGTTATGATATCATTAACATAAAAAACACTAGAAGAGCTTTGTTTATGTTCTTATCCAATATTTTCCAATTGTTAATCAAAACAATGAGTTCTATAGGTGAACAGTTAATAAATGTTGATAATCTAGAGTAATTATTTAAGATAAAAGATTACATTATATGATTAATCTTTAGTAAGATAACTAGCAAATAGTATAGAGAACTAGAGAAATAAATTTATGTAGCCTAGTAAAATAAATTTCATTTATACATTTAATCTGACAGTTTTTTATATAGTATTAAAACCCATCAGATTAAATGTATAAATTATATATTCAAACAACTGTAAGAGAAGTGTAGAGAACAGAACAAAGAAGAGAACAGAACTATGTAACTTTTGTTGACCTCACCAAAGCCTTTGACACTGTGAGCAGAGAAGGCCTGTGGCAGATCTTGGAATGATTAGGTTGTCCTCCCAAATTCCTCAAAATGATTACGCTGTTACATGAGAATCAGCGTGGCCAAGTCAGATATGGCAATGCACTCTCTGAGCCCTTCCCAATAGCTAATGGTGCGAAACAAGGTTGCGTTCTTGCACCAACTCTATTCACAATCTTCAGCATGATGCTCCAAAGGGCCACAGCAGACCTCGGTGAAGATAATGGCATTTACATCCACTGTCATACCGATGGGAGCCTATTCAACCTAAGGTGACTGAAGGCCCACACCAGGACTCTAAATCACCTTGTCCACGAGCTGCTCTTTGCTGATGATGCCACCCTCATTGCTCACACAGAAGTAGCTCTGCAGCGCTTAACATCCTGCTTTGCAGAGGCTGCTGAGTTTTTGGGCTGGAAGACAGCTTGAAAAAGACATAAGTTCTTTACCAACCTGCACCTCAGGAAGTCTTCCATCATCCCCACATCACCATAGGCTAGTCAGAGCTTAAGTCAGTCCAGCAGCTTAACTATCTAGGAAGTATCATTTCCTCGGATGGTAAGATTGACAGACAGATAGACAACAAGTTAGCAAAGGCATACAGAGCCTTTGGAAAACTCCATAAAAGTCTGTGCAATAAACATTTGAAGAAAAGTACAAAGATTAGTGTCTACAGAGCCACTGTACTGTCTACTCTTTTCTATGGGTCTGAATCATGGGTCATCTACTGCAACCACCTGTGACTCCTTGAACGCTTCCATCAGCACTGGCTCTGTACAATCCTAAACATCCACTAGACTGACTACGTGACTAATGTTACTGTCCTTGAACAGGCAGGGGTCACCAGTATTGAGGCCATGTTGCTGAGGACGCAGCTGCACTGGGCAGGGCATGTCTCCAGGATGGAGGATCACCGCCTCCCTAAGATTGTGCTCTATGGTGAACTCGCCACCAGCTGCTGCAACAAAGGAGCCCCAAAGAGGAGATACAAGGTGTAATGGTTTTGAACCCACTTTTTATCGTCTAAGGGGCATGCACAATAAAGAGGACGGAAAACTGAACAAATTTAGTAGCAGGGGAAAAGCTTATTACTTGGGGTTTAAACTAGAGAAAAAAGGGATAACTTATGGGGACTAAAAATTTTACACAGGGAAACACTCGACACGCAGAAAACAAAAAAA
>VXBA01001339.1:29533-50314 GCA_013399895.1 Serilophus lunatus
GAGAGACATGGAGACACACCATCCATAATGCTGCTGCCTCCTTTGAGAATGCACGTAGAATCAGTCTCGAGGAGAAAAGACAATGCAGAACGAACCGTGCCTTGTTAATACCACCTAAGGAGACTTTCCATTGTGCCTTTTGCACATGGACTTGCCTGTCCTGCATCGGCCTTTTTATCCATCAGCACACTTGCAGCAAGTGTGGGTAGAACCCTTCTCATATCCTCGTTTGCAAAGCTTAGCCATGATGATGATTATATATATATATGCTATAATATATAATATTATAATTTTATTATTTATAAATACATAAATTGTATTTATATAAATATCAAAACCTGAAGTTCGAAAGTATTAGTTGTGTATTTATTACTTTAACTTTTAATGTACCACTATAGCTGAATTTGGTGTGCTTTGAGACACTTGATTTGGGGATATTCACAAAATTCCTCTATACTTATTACCAGTTAGATGATTTCAACTTTGATTCATTTTAAAATAACTTCAGTATGTGCCTTAGTTATTTCTCTATATCCATGAAGAACAGTCTTACCTATTTGGCCTTCTCTTTTTCCGCTGTTAGAGCAGAGGGTCCCTCATTCAATCAACCTCTCTAACTGGATTGTTTTCATTCCACCTCTACCATGGAGTGTGATGTGATTTCCTCAATGGACCTGCCTTACTCCCACACATCTGAGGAATCAGCCACATCTGTGTACCACATGTATTATTATAATAGACACAGAAATGCAGTAGTCACAAGAAACTCTTGCAAAATTCTGATTTGTGCTGAAACAATAGAGATATTAGGCACTCTGTACTATATTTTACTACAAATTGCATATATAAAATAATTTTTTATGTGTGGAAATGGCCTTTACTGTTAATCTTTCAGTTCTACTTCCTGAAGGGAAGATGAGGGGCAGGCACTGATCTCTTCTCCATGTTGACCAGTGACAAGACCCAAGGGAATGGCCTGAAGTTGCATAAGCGCACTTTTAGGTTGGATATTAGAAGAAGGTTCTTCACCCAGAGATTGGTTGGGCACTTGCATGGGCTCCCCAGGGAAGTGTGCATAGCACCAAGCCTGACAGAGTTCAAGAAGTGTTTGGATGATACTCTCAGGCACATTCTGTGACTCTTGGGGATGGTCCTGTGCAGGGCCACTGATCCTTGCTGGTCCCTTCCAACTCAGGTCATAAATATCTGAAAAAATTATTAAAATATGTCATAACCTGTGAGGTTTCAAAGCTGCAGAATAGGCTGCTTAGTTGGCCTTTAAAAATTATGATATTACAAATTTTTTTCTAATTAAGGACCTATTGCACCTGTCCATTTTATTTGATTGTGGCTTTGTAATTTTCTGAATGATAAAGCCATTCAGATAGAATGGATAGGTAGCCATTCAGGTAGTCAAATCATGATAAATATAACCAAATATAACCATGTCACACATATGATATCCTCTTGAAAAATTATGGAAAGTTATGCTGATATCAATAATAATGGACAGAACAGTACAGTTTAGGAATATCGAAAATTAATGTAGATAATATACATTAATAATAGAGGGGGAAAATTTATGTCTAAGTTTCCCCTGGGAAATAGGTTTTTTATGTGTCACTGAGTTATCACAGACACTGTCAGAGCCGCGATTTTTTACTGTGTAAATAATTCTGTAAGTGAGCATTGCATGGCTTAACCTTGAACAGCAGATTGACTAAAATTATTTCAGAAATGTGTAGGAAGATCAACATATGATGCAAAAGTCTTCAGGGTTCTCAACAAATTAATTACTATTTTAAAAATACACCCTTGTTTGACATTCATGAAGGTTGTTTATCTATTATTTGCTTGAGCAAAATGCTTTTCTCCAAAGAAGAGAATAACTATTTTCTTAGGCAGCAAATACAGTACAGCCTCTTGGAAAAAAATATTTTCAGTTATGTAAAATACTTGGGTATTTAAAGACATGGGAATGTATATAACTCAAATGTAACAAAAAAACCCCAACAAACAAACAGTAGGCTGATAGTTGAATCAGGAAATTATATATACATATACATATATATATATATATATATATGGACGTATTCATGTTACACATGTTGTGATGGGTTTGGTCAGCATGTATCACTTAGCTCTGATGTTACTCTGACTGGGTGTAACATTTATGTCATGATTTTGGGTGGTCTTTAGTAGTAAAGGTTTGTTTATAGGTTGAGCCTTAGCTAAAAAAGCCTTCTGAAACAACAGCATAACACTATATAAACTCTCCTATTTCTGAGGTAGGGAAGCTTGATCATGCACTCAAAAATGACACAGAAGTATTTTGCTGGATGAGATCTAGTAGTTGCATGAACTCATAATGTTCATAATCTGTGAAAGCCTCCCACTTGTCAATGTGAAAATTATTGCCCTTATCCCAGACTTTCTAATGACAGGCACCAAATTCTTGAAGATCTGAAAATAGGATAAATTTGCCTTCCTTAACATACAATGATGAAACAACTGAAAATGTTAAAATTTTATTGTTGATGCTCTATGGAATGGAAACCAAAAGAAAATCCTCACTAGACTATTATTCTCTGGACAAATGAATTCAAAGCAGCTGTTTTCTGGAGGGCAGCCCAAGAGATATGGGTATGTTATATAGTAGGTGTGTTATACAGTGTACTTTACCATTCGTTCCCTATTCCTTGGGGGTTTTTGTTTTGTTTTTTTGATGCAGTTTTTTAACTGAAGAAAAAAAAAAAATCCAAAACCAAAACAAAACCCTTTCTGCTGGTGAAATGAAACAAGCCCTCTGTTTCACTTTATTTTTCCCTTTTTTTCCCTCAACACCATAAAAGGTTATTTAAAGACACCCACGACAACAAATACAACATATAGAAATGGTATGAATTCTGAATACTGAATACTTAAAAACCATCCTCTTGGCCACATTGGCTTTATGTAGTGAGTTGCGCTTTTACATCTCTTTATATCTATACTGATACCTGTGTGTATACTTTTTGTTTCATTATTTATTTGAAAATTTTATAAATCTTCTTTGATATTTTATATCTTTCATACCATATTATAATTACAACCTGTGAGTTATAGATGTAATTATGTTGCAATTACTATAATGAGGACAGCAATGGCAGTGCAGAACCAGTTCAAGACAACTTGGTAAATGCAGCTGAAAAAGAAACAAATCAGAAAAAGAGCGTCATTTTACACCACCAATTAAACTATGGTAATATATTATTTTTCCATGCTAAAAAATTATTTTGTTCATCATTTAGCACGCTCTAGAAATAAACACAATCTCAAAAAAAGTGACTGGAGATGGTCCTAAAAATTCATAGAGTCTTTTAAAAATATTAATATTGTGTGGGGCTCAATATTCGGATTCAAGCAATGAATAAATTTTCATTTTTCCCATCATGCTTCTAGTATTTTTGGTGGGGTTTTTTTGATCACCTAAAAGTTTATTACATGTTCTGATCTGTTGGTAGCAATATTTGATGCTGCCATGTCCTAATCAACTGTGAATTCTCTTATACAATTGACAACAAAACACTAATTTTTGGAGAGCTGTATTCTTGACAGCTATGTCCTGGTTGCCAAGGCAGGGTTTACCGAGACCTAGTCGTCAAAATCCCATGCATGGAGGCTGCAGAGCCACGTACAGGGAAAATATAATGTAGAGGAGCCACGAAGCTTACCCACGAGCTTCCCATTTAGGGCACAGAGGGAGTGCTGTGTGTGGATTAACTTGCTGATCTTTCAAACTGTATCAACTAATTAATTAGTTTAATATGTGCTATGTATTTGTACCCTTCTGGGTGAATTCCCACTTTGTGTCCCATTGATAACTGTCATACTGGAGATGCCTTCACTTTTGAAGTGCTTTTTGAAAAGGAGTTTAGTTGTCTCTGTCCAAATTTGCAGTACAGTGTCTCTCTCACAGTGAAAAAAACCCTGTTACCTGCCAGCCCTGTATTCTTGACTACACTTGTTTCAGCTTATTTAATCCCTCCAGCTCTAAGGAAGATTTCTCATACCATATGCCTTTATTTGTCAACCAGGGATTTAACCCCCCAAGCTAATCTGAGGCTGTTGTGAGGGTGAAACCAGGCTGGGAGGGGCTCTCTCCTGGAGTAAAACAGGATTACACTAGATAATTCATGGTTCCCTGATCCACTGTAACAGTGTCATGTCGAGCTGCGAAGTTCAGCTGTGGGGTGATGTGCTTGGGAGTTGCAATTCCCATACCTCATCATACTGCAACACCTGGACTTTCCTGAGAGTGGAGAATCTGTCCTCAGGTGTCTTCCCCAAAATTCAGTTCAAGAGCCTAATTGCAGTTTATAAGAAATGCTAGTGAAATTTCAATTAGCAAAAGCTTCTCTGTTTACTTATTTTAAAGTTTGAAGTACAGTTTTGTCATGACATTGTCCACACAGTGAGATATTTTTGACTCTCATTTGTCAGGAATAACACACAGATTTTGATGTATTAATCTTCGTGTGTTCGGCAGTAACCAGTCTGTTGATTTATAATATCAAGTGAGACTATTGGCCTGCTTCATTTTTTTTTTTTCTTTCCCCTGCTATGTTAGACAGCCTGGAATGCCATCTGCTACTGGGATTCTTATCCCTTAAACTAAGTGTGTAATTCAAGTACACAATAATGTATTGTACTTCTGTCTTTTTAAACTGAACAGCTGTTGAGTACAAAAGATATACTCTAACAGTGTTGTTTGAAGTGTGTTATCTATTAAATATCAATGAAGCCGCACATTGTTTAGCACCATTATGAAAGATGAGCTTTTTCTCCAAATAATCACAATCTGGGCAATAAACAATCTGCAGCATCCAAAAAAAAAGGTGTAGAATTTCATTAGGCTATTTGGTGTATCTAATGTTCTCATTTATCAATCCTTACGAAACAAAGAGGTTCATTCACTTGAAATGGGACATTCCTGTACTTAAAATAGAAATGTGAATGAAAAATGTAAAATCATTCAGGCCAAAGAGGGAAATAGGAAGTACCACAATATAAACTCTTGAACAAATTAAATAAGCAATGAGTAAAGAATGTCTTCCCTCTTTAGTTGTTGCAGTTAACTCTTGAAAGGGATTCTTAGTTGACTGGAGAATTTAAGCAAACTGCATATCTATTTTTTATATTTAAAAGAAATATTTTAAAAAGAATAACTTGAAACCACAGACGTTTGATATAGGCTAAAAAAATAAGAAGTTCAAATCGAACAACAAAAATGCTCTTTATATTTGCTTAACATGTGCTTTTAACCTGGACACTTTTAACCTGGACAGAATTTTAAGATTTTCAATACAATAAAAACCTAGTGGAAACATATCCCTACGCACTCCTTCATATGTACCACATAAGAGTGTCATGTCTTATCAGCATATCAGGAGTTAGGTTCCAGAAAGAATATCTGGATAATTCTGTAAGAGATTATTAATCATAGAGAGTTAATCCTATGGATAAACAAAACTGACTCTTTAGAAGAAGACATAGCCCTAGTAAGGAGAAGAACAGGAGATATCTGGGAGTGGCAGCTCTGTTAATCAGCACCTATGGTTATTTTACAAATAATTTTTTTTTGAAGGCAAGAGTAGAAGCACAAGCATCTCTTGTAACACATGCTCTGATCAATACAATGAAGAATCTTGCTCTGTGTCTGGGGCAAAATTTAAAAAAAAATAAAATTGAAGCTAGAGAAATTCCCTTTACTCTATCTTTCCATTTCAGGAGGGGAGCCAAAGGAATCTCCTTAGATGTAGATTTGAACTTTTTCAGGGCTGAACAAGCCATTGAATGTATCTTTGGCATGCTGATATAGGGATTCGGCACCTGAGTGACCATTTTAAAACTGGTATTTCTACATTTCAACAGCTTCCTCCTATAGATATGTGTTTGTATGTAAATAGCCCATGACAGCTGTTTCGATATAATTCGCCCTTGTCTGTTAAGTAACTGTGAGACAGCAGGAACATTTCTCATTTTAGAAAATAAGCACAAGTATTTTCCTTCTTTAACTACATGGAGACAATCCTCAACACAGATAGAAACAGACATTTGCTGCTCAAGAAAGAGTTCTTAAGTGAAAGCATATAGGCATCCATAGACACCACTTTAAATAGGTTTAGCAAGATTTTGAGAATTTGACTCTCAGAGTTAGTTTTTCCCAATTCTATCTATGCTCCTTTTTAGGGACCTTAATTCATATGAGAATCTGAGAGCTTAAATTCCAATTCTTCAAAGGCATTTAGTCACCTGTTTCAATGAAAGTTAGGCACTGAAGTACCTTTAAAGATCTGAGCCTAAATGTCTCTCTTCAATATGATACAGAAAGTTGTCTGTACAGCAGGAAATGAAACTGAATTCTCTTGGGGCTGCTCCTGTAACCCCACAATCTTCCAGTTCATTGTCCCTGTGCAGCACTGAGATGAACTCCCTTTGATACCTCTGAGATTAGTCAACTTCAGATTTGTAAGAAGTCATTATTATTGCAAGAAGTTTGTATTTAAAAAAAAAAACACAACAAAACAAACCAAACCAAAAAAAACTCAAAACAAACCAAAACATGGCACTTTTGGATTCCAATTTTTGCTCCTCAAATTGAAAAAACACAGGGTAAAAACTAGTTTGTGCCTTTGAGTATATATCATAATTTTCAAGAGCTCTAATGGAGTTAGCACTTAGCTTTGACTGAATTTCAATGAGATTTTAATACCTAGCAGAAAGCTTTAAATTTATTCAAGATCCTCATTTCAAAATCTTAAAAACAAAATATAGCAGCTGAGAGTAAAACATAGTGCAAGTTTGGGAGGTGGTACTGGGAAAGTCTAAAGTGAAGATATTTTTTGTACTATAGCTGCAACAAATCTATTAGAAATATTTAGAAAATCACAACGATAGATTTTATTTTGCAATGCCTATGAACACTTGAATGTGTAGTTGTGACATCTTACTTGCAGTGCTATAGTGTCCCAGACCCATGCCATGAGAGGTACTGGGAACCTTGTTGCTGATTTAAATGACAGAACACTGAATAATTCCCTTGGAAAGAGGAACACATTTCTCTCAGGAGAGAGTCAAGAACAGTGGCATTACCTCTTTGCTGCTGTTTCTGCTTCAGTTTTAGCTCATCCAAATGAGATTAACATTGATCAAAAGGTAGGAAATTGTAAAATAAATGATTTTCCATGTACTCGGGGTTTTTATTTTTTTGTTTGTTGGTCAGACAATCTCTTCCTGCTCCTGGCAGGCAGCTGCATAGCAGAGCCAGTCACCAGAGCCATTTATAAAGTATGGGGTCTCACTCCTGACCCCAAGCCCTGCTCACGGTTAGCATCCAGGAGTGAATTTTGTGTTGATGACAAGTGAACATTGTTAATAGAAGTTCCATTTGTTTTCAGTTTTCATCTTGGGCTCTTTGGCTGCCTCTGCAGTTTCTGACATGCTGCACTGTGCCTCAAGGTCATTATTTCTCCTGTTTGAGTGCTCGAATTTTTTAGCAGGGTGCAGCTCTGCACCAGGGATGAAAAGTCAGCACGGGCTGTGCCTGGGTATCACACTGGTACAGCACTGGGGAATGCCACAGAGTTTGGGAACTCATATATACGTTTTAGTTTCATCTTTCCATGTGTTCTCCTGTTTTGCAGAGATGCTGATGGAATGCAGCATGAACATATTTTGGGATCTGGAGCATGGTTTCGGGAGTGATAAGACTCAGACTGCACTGCTGAAGTGAGGCTGCTCCAGGCAAGGAAGTGGATGGAGATAATCCAGGGCTTTCTGACTTCAACAGCATGCCAGGAATTAGATGACTTGCTAGAGAATGTCATTAGAGAAAACCCATGCAGTCTGGGTATAATAAACAACAAAGCCTTAAATCCAGAGGACCCCATTAACACTCAATGTGTCTTTAAAAGTATTAAAGCCTAACAAGACCACAGACTACTTTGTATTTTAGCTGTAAGATGCTCAGGAGTATTAGGGGTAAAGCTAGCATGAGAATCTGCCATGTGTTAAAGATTATCTGACTGCAACATTCAACCGCTCCTTCCTAGACTGTTTGCCCTTAGATATCTCCCATATTACAGTAGCTAATTTTAAAACAAATACAATAATCATGACTCAAGGCATGAAAGGCTCTTGGAGATTGGTTTCTTTCTGAAAGGAAGGAAAAACTAATAACATATTGCCTGCATAAGACGAAATAATAGGTAACTCTTGAATAAACATCTTAATTCTTTAAGTTTAACATCTTTTACTGGAAAACTTATCCAATACTTTAAAACTAGAAAATAAAAATTTTAAAAGAAAATTAAAATTGAAAGCATTTGATTCCCAGAATGATGAAATGCGATATTTTGACATTTATAGAAATTGCTTACACTTATAAAATGAAATTCCTGTATAGCTTACTTGATTTGTGTAACGCTTAGGTTTCCAGAGACATGAGTAGTCTGCCAGCACGTTCCATTGAAATGTCAGACATTCATATTAAAAATAGTAAATAACATATTTACAAATATAAGCGTCTGAAACAAAGCATTAAAAATATAATATATGACACCTAATGGTAGCTTTTTTGACATTATGCAAAGTTAGAGCTGGGTATTGTTTACTGCTCAGTGAATTTTGCCATTAGGTGAAACACCAGTTTTATGAGCATCACAATAAACTTTTGAAAGGAAGCTAAACTTTTTAACAACTGATTCTAAGTGCCACAAGGAGCTCATTCACCATGAGCTGAACTACAGTATTCGCCTTCACAATCGTTAAAGTTTGGCAAGTCACAGGGTAGTCATTTAAATATAATTAGTCCTATCTAGAAAAGAAGCCGAGAAGAAAATGATTTTGTATTGTGGAAGAGTATAATGAAAACAGTAATAATTACCTTTACTTGCAAAATTACGTTTCTAGATTTAAAATGTGACTACCCTAGGCTTTATAAATTGACAATATAAAGCCTAAGAGTAGTTTGGGTAGTCTTCAGTGTCGGGCACAAATGCGATCACCAAACTTCCCTTCTCTTGGGTCACTCCATAACTGCCTGCCTCAGTGTCTCAGTGCAGCTGAGCACAGTGGAGCAGGAGTGCTGTGCTGGCAAGTGACATCAGTGGGTGTGTGGTACTGGCAGGTCATGTCAGTGGGTGTCTGGAGTGTGCAAGCAGGAATGTGCCATTGTGCCTGCATGCTGCTCGGCTCTAGGCAAAGGTCAGTGAGCACAGAGCACTGCTCTGAACCCCCGGGGCCCGATGGTGGAAATCATCTGACCTCTCCAGCTAATATTTTCTCACACAGACCCAAGAAAACTGAGCCTTCCCTCCAGTGTTGTGGAAAATATAAAATTTCAGAACTTGACTGCATTTGCAAAACTTGTTTTCTCACTGGAAGTAACTTGTGCCTTCTGTGTAACATTTGCAGCAATGTCTGTGCAGTTCCTTCCCAGGTCCTCACTTGATAATAATTTGAAGTAATAGTCAAAATAATTTGACATGATGGTGCAAGGCAGCTTTCCAGAGCAGAGAGGTTTATAAGTGATCAAAAACTTGTTTAGTGAGAATACACCATAATGCTGAGCCTGATGCATTTAATTCAAAATAGCCTTATGTACTTTCCCACATTCACAGCACAGTTCCTAGAGAGATTTCCTGTACTTCCTAAAGAATTATGTGGATACTACTGTGCCTGTATCTCACAAGAGAGTATCTGCAGAAAACTAAAAGAATAAATTATTTGTGAGACAGAAAAGCAACTATCTTGTTTGCATTGCTTTTGGATGGCTATGGTCAATAAACAACAATAATAAACTAAAAGAGGGAAGAGAAGATAGGAGTGTCTGTACATGGCTCTATCTTATATTTCATATCTATACCTGGAAGAGGTGTAGGGTCGTAGTGTGTTGCATCTGCTCATGTGCAGTTATATCCCAGCTGAGAGAAAAGCATGTCAGAAAGAAAGGGGGGGAGGTGGTTATGCTGAATTCACTTCATCTCAGCTGCTGTGTGCCAAGTGCCTTCATTGCTCAGAATAACATTAGGGCCAAGCTGTGGATGACTAAACTTCTACTGAAGATGCCAAGGTAACTAACGTCACCTTCATCTTCCCCTCCTTCCTATTATTCGTGCTGGGAAGAGGCACGAGGCACTTAGAAATAGGACTGTGTGTGCACGTTGTTTCAGAGCTGCTTTTCTGACAAAAGCCCTGCAAGTGACAAAAATCATAGGAATTTTGTTTTTCATAATAGTGGCTACTAATGTATTGGTAACCATCTGGAAGAGATTAAGGATGTTGCATTGGAGGTATCAACTCCTAAAATATACCAGTTCAGCATTTTTATTATTACTTTTAAAATTAAAAAAGCTTTTTTAATCTATTGCTGGTTACAGCATTACCTATTCAAAGACTGCTGGGATTATGCATCTTTCTTTTTAACTGTGTCAGAACTCAAGGCCTACATTTGGTATAACCATGATGTTATATTTAATTAAAGACATTGCTATAGTGATCCTTAGCACTATGAATTAATACTTGTCCCTCAGATAAAATGAAGCACACTAATTGTAAGCTGATTTACTGGTTGTTTTCATGCAACTAGATGGCACTGTTATTTACACTAAATGCGGTCAAGTATCCTTTTAATACAGACATGGATTACACACATTAAGCTCAAGACAACATAATCTGAAAGCACACTAAAATGTAACAGAAATCCTGACAAAATCTAAAGCAGCTGTTATGCAGCTAGAAATTACTTCTGTAACCTCTCCTAAGAGTTTTAGTGAAATAAATAGAATGAGGAAAAAAAACCCCACAATACAAAACCTTAGAATGACAGTGAGTGGCAAATCAACATATTTTAAGCTATGACAGACAGGTTTTTCTGTATGAATACTTCATGCTAATGTACTTTTATAAAGCCTAATAGGAGCATAAATGAACAATGTAACCCAAAACCTTAAAGGTTTTGTCTACTTGGCTCCAAAATCATCTCTGATGAAGCCAAATCATGCAAATTCATACACAAAATGCAGACGCTGATATTCAAAGAGAAATATCTTTTTTTTTTTTTTTTTCTCATATTACCTCTGAAACACTGATGTATATTCCTGTAATCCCTCCTGCTTGTTCTGATTTTCCACCTCTGCTGCTGCTTGCAAAAAAATCTGACATCAATCTATATCCAAATTTGACTACCTTTGCCAGGTATAGAAATTTTAGGTTTCAGGAAAACTGGCCTCAATTCTAGCATGTTTTCACTTGAGTTTTATTTATATTCTAAGAAAAATATCAGACATCTTATGCTGGAGAATTTGGGAATTTAAAAAGTATATATAGGAAAATGTTTACTAAAATTGGTGTAACAGTTATGCTTAAAATGATCAATATTTATGATCTGATTTCAGTCTCATTCTAATTGAAATCTTTCTAATGGAAGAAAGGTTATTTGTTGGTTTGTTATCTGTTTATAGAAGTAATTGAAGTAACTAAAATGTATATCTAATTCCTGCCTTAGAGTTCATTATTACTCCTTTTTTCATGAACAAGTTGGATATATATCAAGTCATTCAAACTATTGGCCGTCGATCTCTGTTCACTAGGCAGGTTTGTGTGATTGCATGTGAAATTTGAGGATTTTCTTTTTGAACTGTACATTCAGGTTTTCTAGTAGCTTTTTATTACTCTTTTTACAGTTTTTTTTTCTTTTTGTCTCAGCTGTGCATCTGAGGGTTTCAACTGGTGCACAGCACCTCTATGCGATGATCTGTGTGAGGGATGTGCAATAAAAACCTTTTGTGACCAGTCTCTCAGCCCAGAAGTGTAGGCACAGGAAAGGTTGTGTTGTACACTTGGCAATGTTTTAATAAACTTAGTAATAACTCTGCCTAAGTACAAAGATTTACAGTTTCAAAGGTCAAGCTGTTGGGTTCCATATGTATAATGAAATTTTGTCAACAAAGAGGAGCCAGGAAGCTGGATCACCATGGTCAGTGTTTCTCAATCCATGTAAGATACCAGGCTTAACATTTTAAAATCTTAACATCAACTAACCTATAATGTAAAAATATATAGTCACATTTTTACTAAAAAAGAGGCAAGAAAGGAAACAAAAGTAAGCTAACAGATAAGTTAGCTGTAGGTTGTCTGGTTTTACTTAAAAAAAGAAAAAAAAGAGAAATTTAAGTAAGTTTCTAGTATTAATTTCCAATATCCCTGTCTGTGTTATTGATCACCTTTATTCAATATTTTCCTTGTTTTTCTTTGGCTTTTGTAAGTGAGCTGTTTGGGGTTTTTTTCCTTATGAAAATATACAAGTATTTTCCCCTTGCAAAAAGTGAAAAATGGGTGTTCAGGTAACAGGACCTTTGTACTGAGAACAAATATATATGGAGGGATAAATGTACTTCAGCTAAAGGAGTTCTATATGAGACTGAAAATTAGTGTGTTTCATTGTGGTGAGTCTACTGTCCTGTATCCCCCAGTCAGCATTGCAAGACAGTCTTGGGTTGACAGAAGTGTCTTTTTACAGATATGCTCTGAAATCATATGTGTGTTAGACAACTTGATTTGTCTCCTGACAAAGTTATTGTAGTTAGTAGACTTTATCATATCTCCATTTTTAATTGTATTGTTTAAGTAAACGAATGGATTCTGGCCAGCAGAAAAAAAGAAAATAGAAGAAAATAAAAGGAAGAAAATAGAAAGAAAAAAAAGAAAAAAAGAAAAAAGATGAAAAAATAAGAAAGAAAAAAAGAAAAAGAAAAAAAAGAAAATAAAAAGAAAAAAAAGAAAAAAGAAAAAGAAAGAAAAAGAGGAAAAAAAAGATAAAGAAAGAAAAAGAAATTGGTTGGTTTGGTTTGTTTTTTTTCCCCTGGACACACTGTTTGTTCTTTAACTTTACCAATCCCTGAAATCATAGAATCATTAAAGTTTGGAAGGGATTGTAAGATCATCAAATCCAACCATAAAAACTTTTACCTAATTTTTCAGAAGAGTGGTTCAGTGTTGATTACTACCTTTATTGAAAAGTAACTTGGGCATCAACTCTTATTCACCACATATTAAAAATAAAATAAAATAAATAACATAAATAAAAAAATTGTAAGTAAAATAAAATAAGTCACTTATACAAAGTAGACTAAATGGGTTAAGTTTAAAAATGTCACCTGGATTTCAGAGTTTTTTGCACTGTACCTTTGGTAGTATCAATGTCTTTGCCAATTTTCTTTTTTTCTTAAACCAAAACTTTCTCCTCTTCTCCCTCTGCCTTCAGATGAGCAGGTGCATATCTGTTCCATTTTTTGTGCCATGGATCTATTTGTCCCTGCTTTAGATGCTTTGAGCAGTTAAAAAAATTAATAAATCAATCCAAAGAAACAAAAGTCATGGCATGCACTGTAGGATTAAAGAATGACACCTTCTTATGGAGAATATTTTTTCTTTCTTACTTTTGTCTTGGAATTGTGGCAATTATTTTGTTTAGCCTATTAAATATAGAAAGAATATATCTTCATTCAATCTAGACTGACTCTGTATAATACTTCTCCATGGTCCATGATGTTGTGTGAAGAACCTCTAATTTTCTTTTCAATGAGTCAGCTATTAGATCTCCTAATGATTAAATACTTCAACTTCTCTACACAAAACTGAACTTTATTAAGGAAGACTATGTTACATTGTCATGCAGCACAGTATTTATACAAAACTTATCTGACATCTGATGTTCTAGAACAAAAAAAAAAAAGTCCCTTTCCTTTCTATTATATTGGTTTCAAAAGTACATTTTTTTCAAAAGTATTTCTATTTGTAGATAAAATGTCAGGATATTGAGAAATCCATCAAATAAAATGAAGTTGATAGAAAGCTTACCATTTTTGTTGTGTTAACATGCCCTTACCTATTCAGAACTCTGATAAAGCTTCAGGACAGTGAGATAATCACATGTCAGCAGCATAAAGAGGAATTAGTAGTGCCTCTAAACATGGCAATGGGTTCTCAGTAGCAAGTGCATAGAGTAACACATTGTCAAGGATAAATTAGTGTGGTTTTAATTACAAGTAAAGGAGAAAAAATCCTGCCTCAAGTGTTCAGCGCAATAAATGATGACCATATGGAGATATACAACATGGTTGAGCTACACTGGAGATTAAGAGTATATGCCTGTTTTTTTCTATGGGCCTCAAAAGGATGAGCGGTGTATACAATTGCTGGTGTTCCCTATCAAATGCTTTGAAGATGTAGGCATTTTTTTCATCCCCTGCTTTCTGAGATGAAGAAGATGAAGTCTTATTATCCTGAACTAAAAGCCTCAGGGAGAGATTCCATTTTGAAAGAACCCACTCCTTCTAGTAACTCAATTTCCTACAAGATCTGTACAAAAGATAAATTGTCAGATAATCAGAGATGCTTCTTTTGTGGAATTCCACAAGAACAGTGGTAAAATAATCCACTGGAAGATAAAACACCCATTACCAGCACAAAGTGTAAGTCCCTTTAAGCAAGCTTTTGCCTGTGTGAATGACTGATACCATCTGGAAACAGAAGATTGACAAGCTAGAAGGCAGTTAAAGATAACAACAGGGCACCTGAGAATCACTGAGGGAATTTATCACTGTCACAGTGTGTGTTAAGTAGCACACTGCAAGTGTTTCAGTTTTTTTTCCTCATACATTTTAAGTCTCTGGGCTGGTTTCATATGCAGCTGAAGCAAGGGAGAGCAATGGATATTTTTTCTCATAGTGCAGTCCTACTGATTTTAAATATATCTCATTAGTGCGGTTTCATTTTATGTAGCTCGACAAACACTGCTCACACAAATTGCTATCATTACTATTGTCTAAGCCACAGAAGAGTGAGATTATCATTTAAAACATGCAGGCTCTTTGCAGTCAAATTTTGATACATTCTTCCTGGCTTCCAATACAAGCAGCATATCTCATTTCTAGTTGGCCTTTGTTTTCTCTATAGTAACTGTATTATTTGTATTTCTTACGTATTAACATTTACATTAAACTTTTAACATAAGGAGGCAAAAGATGAAGAGTCATGGTCACCCTCTATTTATGTGAAAATACACAAAATTTGAAGCACTGCAGGTGAAATATACCCATATGCTAAAAAACTGATTCATGATCTGTATGTTCATTTAGTCCCACCTCAGCTCTCAAAATAGAGTGTGGTGGGAGTTGTGATACATGAAGTGGCAGATTGAAGATATGGCTGTGAACAAATTGTGAACTCCATGCTGCCTGGTGAATCCTGTTTTATTTCTTGTTTATTCTGTATCCCCATCTCGAGTTTAAGTATTGCCTTGATATCATATTATATAATATTTTATTGATTAAATTGTATTCTATTTAGCACAAGGACTTGATGCTTAGCCAAAAATCTGTCTGAGAATATGAGATAAAGTACTGAAGAGTCACAAACATTAAGACACTACCCCTATGGGCTACTTCTGTTGTACTATGTACATTAATGTGAATAGTTTGTTGTGTTCTGAGTAATATAGCTAGAGAAAAATCTCCATAAATATGCACTTCAGCTAAAATATGACAAAATCTAGGTCTTAAAGGAAAAGTAATTTTTATGGAAATAAATGTTTAATTTTTTTTTTTTTTCTTACAAAGACAGTGACTGTTCACCCTGATCACCTTAGAGCTGGAGCAAAAAAAGACTTAAAAAAGGATTGTGCTGTTCAAATTCTTCCCTGATTCCTCTCCTGATGTGATGGACTGAAATGTTGATGTCTTGAACATTGTCAAAAACATAGAAAGCCTTTTTTTTTTAACCTGCAAGGAAGCAACTGTCTTGTCTGAAAAGCACTACCTTCCCAGTATGATTCCTGACTGGAACTTGGACTGTGAAGGGGAACTTGAGATAATTCTGTTGTCTAATCACCTCAGGTCTGAGAAGTAAACAGTGCTCATTGGGTGATGGAGGAGAAGGGGTTTGGATGTGTGATGGTGAAATCTCTCTAACAGAGGTAGCCTCTCTGGCTCTGGGAAAACCACATACACACAGGACATTCATGTGAGAGGCAGCTGAAAAGGGGTCACAAACCATCAAAGGCACCCAAAGTGCCCCAGAGACTCATTTCTGAGGCCTTCCTTGCCACCAGAAGACTGCACATGATCTATGTGAGGCAACAAATCCAGAGCCTGTCATAAGAGACTGCAAAGTTTCCTCCACCCATCACGGGAGATGCCTGGCATCTCCTGAATGTACACTAATCCACTGGATTCTATGTCTTGTGGGACACTCGCCACTAAGAAGACCAGAAGATCCACGGGATGCCGCAGGGTTCTACAGATTGGTGATGCCTTTTCTATTAATTTCTCTGTGTTACTGTCTTTCTTCTTCTTCCTGCCCCACCTTTTCCTATTTCTTTCTCTCTCTCTCTGCATCACATTCACTGTTAAATAAAATCCATACTACTGACTTTGCCATGTGGTCTCATTTGCACTTTAATTTGGGTAGAGGTATTTCTAATAATTTTAATAACAGGATCATAAGACCTGAAGATCTGTGTCTCTAGTGCATTTTAACTGGGAAGGGGTTTTTTTGGATTAGTGACTTTTTGCTTGAAAAGTTTGGTACACTAGTTTCAGCACTCTTATGAACAATCCTGGTACACATGACACTTGCATATAGGTGCTTGAGCCCTACAAGGGGAATATACCTCCTGCTCTTCACTTCTTCACATCTTCAGTGTATTTTCTTTCTTCCATCTGCCCTAAACTACCATCCCATGTCTCTTCCACCTATTTGCTCATAACCCTTTTTCCTGGAGCCCTTTTCCTTTCCCTCCCCAGTCTTGGGGAGATGTCAGAGAAGCAAAAGTGTTTTTGCCAGTGGACGACAGTGTGTGGTGTCCCTCAGAGCAGAACTTGTGAGGAAAATCACTCCCAGTGAGAGCACTGAGCTGCTCTCAGTAGTGACAGGTGTCCTTGCCTGTTTGTGTGGAGGAACTTGTGTATGTGCTCACTGTAGGCATATATTTCATAGAACTTAGCTGTTATACTTCAGCTAGGTGTAGATGAACAGAGATTTTGGAACACAAATTTTATGATTTGCCCATATTTGAAAAAGCAGAATGCATTCCTCACTCTGAAATTTCCTCAGTCATGTGTCATCCAAACTGTCTTTAAACCCTTAAATTTGTGACACGTATAATTGAAAACAACCTTCTTCTTATTATCCTTAGTGTGCTGATTTCAGTATGATCACCCCAGTCTCATGTTCAGAATGAGCTGCCTCTACTGGTTTAAGTTAATCTGTTTATCAATATCCTCACCCCTCACCTTGAAAAACCCTCAACTGCTAGAAAGGTTCAGTCTGAAAGTTTTTCCAGCTAGTTAAAATAAATGCAAGGGGATCTAAAAGACATCCAGGTGAAGTAGTTCCTTTGTGATGGATTTTCACAGTATGGTAGCATTGGTTTTATATTTTGTGATTCTTTCCCTTGTCCTAAATAAATTAATTACAACCATAGTCTCCTTTGCCATGCAAGAGCCAATAATGTTAAAGTAATTTGGTCAGTTCTATATTATATATACAGAGCCTGATAGTACTTGGTATTTCAAGAATTATGGGATAATTGGATCAGTTTTCTTCATGACCTTACCTGCCCTGTGGAGCTGCTTTTCAAAGTTTTTTTTTCAAGATCAGAAGCAAAGGTCTTAACTAGACAAGAGAAAACTGGATATTAATACATTTCTGTGAGCCCCATATGATTGTCAATTAAGAGGAATATATGGGTAAATGGCTGCCAATTGTATCAATTTGTGCAGAATTCCTTGGAAATGAGAGTGGAACACAAGGTATCCCCTACAATGAAAGGTAAGAGACAGAATGGGAGACATGAAAAGAAAGGCAAAGAGAAAGTCCGGAAAAACCCTAAAGCACCACCCTGACCACAAAGGAATAGAGCTCAGAAATACAAACTGCTTTGAGTGGAGAGCCCAGGCTTTGGGACAGAATTGTATTAGAAACAAGGACTTTTCAAAAATTTTCCTTTGACTAAAAGTCAAATTATCTTGATACAAGGCTTTTATTTTAATTTTAATTAAATACAGTTTGCTCCAAGGAAGAAAAAATCCCATTCCTAACCTTTATTTTAAATAATTTTTCACTTCTGCATCCTGATGTCTTAGCTATCCAATCTATTTTCTTATGGGGATTTATTTTTAAAATCTTTATGTTTAATAATCTGAAATGAAGAGAAATTTAACTTTATATCCCCTGGCCTAGTGGGCAGAATAACTGCAGCTGATCAGAAGAAATTTAGCAGCCTTCTCTTAAAGTGTTGAGATGATATTTGTTTTCTTCATCGCCCCCATCAATAGGATGCAGAGAAAAGTGGCATAACATTTATAATATGTAAGTGTCTGCAATCCATAAGCAGTTTCCAAAGCATCCCTGACACATCGGGCAGCAGATTCATCTCCGTAGGAGGTCTGGATCTCCAGCTGTCTCATTTTAGAGTAAACCCGGGTCCCTGCAATTCTGGGAAGATTGTGGTTTGTGGAAAAGGCTGGTGTCACCATCAAGGTGGGCTGTCAGTGTGTGTGACAGCAGAACAAAGCTGATGGCCTGTCTCAGACTCAGCTATTGGTGTGGCCTGGGGATAAGAGATCTTTGGAGAACACAGGATTGTACTAGGGGATCCCTTGCTGCTGGATGCCATGGAGGCCAAAAAGTGAGTGGTTTCCTTGAGATAAGTTTATGGAGGAAAAACTTATGAATGGCTCTTTGAAACAGTTGCTTGGACTTAATCTTCAATTTAAGAACTTCTAGAGAGGGACACAGATGCGGAAAACCAACACAAATCAATGGTGCCTTAGGCTTGGAGCTGAGGAAGGAGCAGCAGTGTGCTCTGTCCATCCACCACATGTGTCAAGACTGGCTGGCATTACTTGACGCTGGAACGGGGTCTTCCTCCCTTAATGGAGGCTTCTAGCCATGTGCATCTGCTCAGAAAGTGGGAATGAGTTGCTTTTTTCTTATTCTGTCTCCATGTGAATCCTCCCCTTGGTGTGTCTAAGGTAGAAAGTTTTTAGGGTAACTTTGCTTAAAATGCAGGTTTTACCCATTTCTGTGCTTTTGTTTCATGCCCTGCTTGGCTTAAGGGATGCAAACAAGCAAAAAGTGGCTATCAAGGTTATCAGCGCCTTCCTCTAACAGAGCAAGTGTTTTAAAATGTTTTCTTTGCTCCACACATTATTTGTCCTAGGGAGAAATGTGCTAGATTTATCTGTTGCAGTTATCTTTTGTTTTATTTCTTTCCCAGTCACAGTGATGATTCTCACATGTAAAAAAAAGATATCTGTCTACTTATACGTTTATATAGAAGTCATCCTTTTATTCTTTGTGTGCACAGTAAATACTTTGTTAAGGGTAGTTTAAGAGGAAACATCAGAGAAGTAGGTACTACTACTGTAAAATAGATATGTGAATAATTACAAAGAACAGAAGAAAATACATAGCCTTGAAGCCCATAAAATAATGAAAAAATGTGAGTAAAAGTCACTGCAACCATTACTGGAAAAACATAATCCATCCAGATCTATAAGCTGCCAAATGAAACAATTAAATTATAAAGGTAGGAAGATTACAGACATGTATCTCTTTAGCTATCATTTAAGTATGAAACTTACATAAGGCTTAAGATTCCCAGGTCAAGGGTTTCCTCCTCCATATTTCAGGAAGGGCCATCTCTAATTTTTTTTGTGAAAGATTTCCATTTCTTTCAATAATCACTCAATAATGTGAATATAGAGGATGCAATCTATTGACACCTGCATGCCTTCATGTTTTAGAACATGAACAAATTGCATCCACTGCAATATGTACTCTAACAAGCCATATACTACTTGAGTTCAAGAAATGTATATAATCTGTGTGGTGGTTTAATCCACCTTTTAGCATTCAGGGGGCAGGTTCAATAAAGGTGACGGAAAACTGAATAGGATTTTCAGCAGGTGAACAATTTATTACAGGGGAATTAAATTAGGGAAGTAGGGATAACCCACAGGAGACCCCAGAATTACATCCAGGGACACTCAACACGCAAGGGGAAAAAAACACACAAAAAGGGAGAAAACAAAAAAAAGGAAGGGAACTGTTCTTTTCAGCCAGATGACTAGCCGAAAAAAAACAGGGGGGAAGGGTAGGAAAAGGTGTCTCTCCCTTCTCCCTCTCTTTGGAAGCACTTCCAGCCCTTCATCTCTCTGAAAAACACAAAAAGAAATTAAAACGATTCCCTCTCACCACCTCCCTGAGGGTTACTTGCTAGCCGAGCTGGAAATGGCGCTCGTGTTGAGAGAAATGGGTGGAATCCCGCTGTTGGGGGGGGCCTGCGGGTGCTGGGGCCCGGAGCTGTGATCTTTCTCCTCGCAGCGGCAGCCAAAGAAAGGGCCGGGGTGGGGCCGGGCCTCAATTTTTAAGCCTTCTCGTTCTCACGTGGATCTCGTCGCCTTCTTCCTGGCCAAGCCGGCTTCCCGTTGGTCCAGCCAGACGGGCCCCGCCTCGGTTTCCGGTGTTTTCTCGTCGAGAGGGTCATGAGTTTTCAGTCCCACCCGCCATCTTTGTTTCCATGGCTGCCGCACCTTAGAGATGCCCCAGCACCAACCCAGTGCCAGGGCCGGCCCCCCGTCGCTGTCCGGAAGTGGCATTTGTGCTCAAATTCCTGGCCAGGGCCGGCCCGGGGCAGCGTGCCGCCACCCGCGCTCCGGGGGGCGAGGAGCC
>VXBA01001339.1:50352-97638 GCA_013399895.1 Serilophus lunatus
ATCCCAGTCCTGGCCGGGGGTGGCGGGGGAGCGGCCCCAGGAATGGTGAGCAGAAGCGAGGGACATCCTTGGTCCCAGCTTCCCCCCCCCACCCCCGGCAGCTTAAGGGAAACGCAATTTTAACTGAGGCAGGGAAGTGGAGTTTCTTACATTCATCCCAAAAGCCCTTTTTGACCACTCCCCATGATCCCAGCCCCCTCAAACCAGTACAATCTATTATATCAGTCCATGGTTTTAAGTGCTTACCAAGGGTATACACTACAAATAGTATCCTCATCTCCCCTAGAAATGGATGACTATTTATGTTAGGTTTACTTATTTTGAATTACTTGGTAATGATTTAAAAAATGTGCAGCTACATGAAACTCACACAAGAATAATTTATATGAGATCTCTTGTCATGGTAAATTTTCTTTCTACTGATAAATCATTTGTCCCCTGCTATAATTCTTTTGGATTCACAATTTGCTTTTGTTTATTAGTTAGAAGTTAAATAAACTTCTAGTACCAAAATATATAGCTCCCTAGGAGTGATATAAGTATGAATTTTTCTTCTTAGTTATATAGAGGCAAGTGAAGAGTAATTCCAATGGCGACAGTTGTAACACATTGAAAGCTGATGTAACTGCAGGAAGAATTAAACCTGTAATGCATTTCAGAGACACTGAGTGATTAAGAGGTATGGATACAGGCATAATAACCACTCATTCATGAAATATTGTGATTATTGATTAAAACAAATTACAAGGGGTCAAAACTGCTTGACTCTCTGCCTGGCTCTTGCATCAAGTAATTTCTGTTGACTTGTTGAAGGTTTTTGTGTCTTTGTGTTCTGTCTGTCCAGCCATAATGTTTTCCACCCACTGCAGGGAAGCTTCTGGGAGGACTGGATATAATGGTGAGAGGGTTCTGCCAGATGAGTCCATCATCCTCTGTCCAATGACATGATGGCAACCCTCTGCCATAACGTGTTGGGGTTATGTCTGTCCTTCAGAAACATCTAAATCCTTAACAGGTTTCCAACATGCTATTTTCATGTTGCATGGGGGTAGTTAGGGAGAAATACCATCAAACACATATATAATGTGACAGAACAACACAATACTGACTCTATCCAGGATGATATATAGCATGTGACATATCTTCAGGGTGCCCAAGGAAATGGTGCAGTTGTCAGTCAGTTTGGCTGATTTTCATTTTATTTAATAAAAGTTCCATTTGTAGCTAGGACTAGGAAAGCAGTGTTAGCTTCCCCAAGATTTTTTTAGCTGGAGTAGGATTGCTTTGCTAGGCAAGTGTTTACAAGCTTGCGGTTACAGTGTGGCTGCCTCTGTTTGGGCTCCTGAAACAATGTCATGGAGCCAAGGAAGTCTATGTAAATTATTTAAGACAAAGCATTCTTGTAGATTAAAAAATAAATTGAATTTTTCCTTTCTCTGTATAAAAACAGTGTTTCAAACAGAAAACAATATGAAAAAATGCATGCTGCTAAGAAAACATAAATCTTAGCCATAAAAAGTGATAAATGCAATCTTAATCACTGTGCTTTTGCAGTTCTGATTAGAGAAGAGACTTTACAGAGGAGATCAACAAGATATTTCTCTTGCTGGTCTTGCTTCTAGTAAAATCATGGCAGCTCAGTGCCGTTTTCTCTCATCCTGTCGCTTCTTAAATGAGAGAACTCATCACAGGCAAAGGCTGGAAATGTGAATGTTGATAGCAGGTGCAACCACTTTGCATTTAAATGAAGGAGTGGAGTGACCATCTCTGAAAGTGGTCAAAAAATGAGTAGACATGGCATTTTATGATTTGGAATAGTGGACATGAAAGCATGAATCCTGAGATGCAGGAGACTACAAACTCAAAAAGTATCCCATTTCCAGCCAGAGGTCTTCAACGAAGAGCTCTGATGAGTTATTACAGAATTTGGCATGATTTTATGTAACAAACTCATTCTGTTGGTGATGGTTTGCAGATACAAGTACTGTTACCATACTTCAACAAGCATCAGGTTTCTTTGAAATAAAAGGAAAATGAATACACTCCTGAACACAGGGAAACTTTGCACCTAAGGAAAAAAAAAATGTAATTGAGCACTGTAGAAGAAAACAGTGAAATGCCCAGGAATGCAGAAATGAAGGTTGATAGTCAGTCTTAGCATGCTTTTTTTTTTTCTGTAGGAATCTGACTTACCATGATAAGTAACATTTTCTTTCTCAGAAGATATGATGGAGCAATAAACAGGAGGAGTAGGGAAAGAGAAGGCTTAAGAAAGTAGCAGTGTCATCAGTAATGCGTGGAGGAAACCAATTTTTTTGATAAAAACTATTGGTGTTTAAAAAGCAAAACAAGATCATTTTACAAATATAAATATAATACAGATTCCCTACGTGTCAATCTCACTGAAATAATAAAAAAGAACTATTTAGAAATGAGTTATCCTATAAAGTTAAAATTAAGCTGGGATTTTTCTGAACAACTCAACCCAACTAGCCAAAATGAAAGAGAAGCATGGTGAAAGAACTAATGGATTAAATTCAACAGTCTGTTTACATGCCATCTGTATAAAAACAAAAGTTGCACATCCAAATCCTATCCTCTCATAGTTAAATGAAAGATACTTTTTAAATTATTTCTCATTCCATCTCTTGCCTGAAACAATTTCTTTTTATTTGTATTAAGCAGAATCATGATAACCACAAGCAAAGGGCAGTCCATAGGTCACATTATATATATATATATATATATATATACAGAGAGAGAGCGAGAGAAAGTTTGACATGCACAAATATTTGAAAATCTTGTCTTTTCACCACAGTTCTAGAATACACCCCCTGCACACTAATTTTTGCCCCCATTTATAATCCACTTAAATAAAAGGTACCTATTAATAATTTGAGACCTAAGAGATTTCTGGGTCATGGTGTTAGTCTGTGCAAAATCCACAGCACAAAAAGGTTTCAGACCTTTAGATATATTCAAAACAAATTTGACCATGACTTTAGGAATTTAAGTGTTACATTTTTGTTGCTTTCCCAGTTGAAAACCAGGTCCTTTTCAGATGTACTGTAAAAGAAATAAAAAAAAACCCATATAAACACATATGTTAATTCTGAACAAAGTGCAACGAATAGCTTCTAACTGTAACATCCAGTAACAGGATGAATGCCAGTATGAAATTTGATGGCTCAGTTTATGCATTTTGCCAATAGGTGGTGCTACTATTTTTACATTTAATAATAATCTGCAGCAACACAGACAGTCTGCTCTGATCATCATGAGCATGGAACAATTTGCCTTTTTCAATACTGTTTCTCAGAGTAAAATGACATGTGGATATGTAATTACTTTAATGGTAGCAAATAAAAGCAGATATAACAGATTGAGAAGACATCATCTTTTTCACAGTTACATATAAAGTTATGAGAAGTAGTTATATGGAAAAATAAAGGAAAAAATACCTGTGTATAATTTTGTTTGTATGTATTCCACCTGGTTGTGTATTTTTCACTCATATAAATGACATCTTTGTGTCAGTGAAAACTTGATGCAATACAGTTAAAAACCAGTGAGAGAAAAGAGAGTAAAATAAGTATACTTTGAAAATAATTTGTTTCATCTTAGCTTTGTTATCCAGTTGTGTATAGTACGAAGCTACTAATTTTACATTATAGATTTCGACATTTCTTTTTGCAATATTTGAAGAAGAGATATGTGACTGAGCACTTTTTAACACAGGGACATGCAGGTATTCATTTCAGTGGTTCAATAAATAAAATTTTCTTACAGAACCTCCTATTACTCAGCATATTCACTGACTATTTCTGCAATAAGCAAAATATAATATGTATGGAATGTGGCACGTGACTCAGGGGGCTAAAGGTCAAATGATATTTCAGATTGCAATGTTTGTACTCAAACCTGCAGCTCTTCTGTACTGGTTTTTCAGTCACATGTCCCTTTACATTTTTGAAAGTCTGGTGAAACATGTTCTCTAGTGAAGTTTGCTGAAAACAGATGTGTCTTAGGCATAGAAATGTATTCTGTGAAGTCAGTTTTTCAAGCATAGGGCTCAGTGTTGTGGCTCTGAAATTGCAGTCATAATGTTACAAGAGATGGATTGACAGCTCTTGATAGCAAAGACCTTTATTTATCTTCAGTATAGGTATAGTGCAAGGACCAGGCAGAATTATTTATTATCACTTTTCAGAAATCTACTGTGTATTTATTTACTCACTGTTCACAAATCATTTCTCAGCAGCTGTCTGGAGAACTGCTACTGGGGTAGGAAGGGAATTTATTTTGACTGTTCAATGAAACCATTAGGAAAACTTCAGCTGTAGTGCAGATACCTCTAAGTCTGAGCTGTGCTTTTGGATTGAGATCTCAAACTGAGTTACTGTGACTGTGAGAGAAATCAAGCAGCTCTCAAATGATAGCAGTTGTCTACCCAGACTATATTTTAAACAACTGCATGATAGTAAAAGGTGCCCTATTAATTCTGAGAATAAAAAGAAATGAGAAAAAAAAATGAAAAAAAAAAGTGAAGAAAAAGATTCATGACTTAGTTTTTAGAATATTCTTTCTTGCTTGTCTTTTTTATGATAGATAATCTATTAAATGAATAGACCATGTCTTCGAATTGAAGAAAAATGCAAAAACACTGAAAGGAAAACATAAAGGATAAAGTTGGTACCAATGGGCATATGCTTTCTCTCTCTCTCTCTGTTAGTTCATACACATGTGCAAATACGTGTAGTAAAAAATAGCAATATCAACTAAACAGTTCTAGCAAATAAAGTTCAAAATTATCTCCAAAAAAAGTATTTTTTTTTAATTCTTTTTTTCATTACACCCAGGCTGAGAAGGAGATGCAGAAAGGGAAATAGGGACTGTTTCCATTCCCTTTCTTAGAACAGGAAAAGAATGAGATTCAATAAAAGCAGGTATTTGATGAGGGAAAGAAGTGATAACAAAGCATGACCAGCTGACAATAGAAGCCAGGAATGTAAAATTAATATTCAATTTTAAGCTATTTTTCCTCTCTGGCATTACATTTAGATTATTTAAAATGGCTTTTATCTTTAAATAATAGCTCCATGCAGAATTGGAAATGTCTTGTCCTACACACTGATATTCATGATATAAGCACAATTAAACAAATTAATTTAAAACTTTATGTCTGTGTCATTATCATTCTTGAATGAAAAGGATATCAATGAGAAAATATTTTCTGAGTACAAATGATATTTCCTGAGACCAATTAGCATGTACTGAGATTGATGAACATCTTTACTACACAAACTTGAATACTGCTCCAAATCATGTAAATTTTTCCATCCCACTGATTAATTAAAGAAACCAGGGACTACAGGTTTCCAAGAAAGGGTCAATTCATAAATACTATTTCAGGAAAACCGATAGCTTGACAAAGTTTTTATGTTTACAGCTGGTCAAATAATGTTCATGGAATTATGTGAATAATGGGCGGATTGATGGAATGACTGGTAAAAATGGTATATGGAAAAGAGAGGCCAGAGTTGCCAGCTAGAATCAAACAAATGAGGTTTATATATTATTTTGTGTTGTAGTATTCATAGAGATTTTATTAAGGTAAAGGTCTTTTAGAAAAGACTCTTGATTTGGAACATAATGATATGACGATGCTAAATTTTATTTTCTGTGATGCAAGAAGCTGAGCGCAGAAAGTACATTTGTTTTGCTGGAAAACTGGTAACATAATATGTCAGTTATAAGGTATGAAAGTTATCACAGTAGTTTGGAGATAATGTTTTGATAATCCATTTGACATGATCTGGCTTGAATAGATACATTTTTGCCTTCAATAAGGACTTGGATTAGACATCAGCTCACAAAGCTTGGAGTAAAATTGATTCCCAAACTGGTAAATAATTTTAATTTCTTCCTGGAAAAAAAAATTTCTCATTTGATATAGTGGTAGAGATCCAGTCTGGAGCAGTGGGTTGGCTGGCACGTGCTCTTACAGAAAATGTGGTTTAGACCAAGAGATTTTGTTCCCCAGGCCAGACAGTCCTCCAAATTGGGAGAAAAGGCACCTGATTCCTCTAGTGATGCAGCTCCAAAATTTGACATGAAATGCAGGAAAGACAATTGTGCTGAAGAAAGGGACATTCACAGAGCAAGATTATTGCAATTTTGCTTATGCCTATGATAATGGCTGGTTAAAAATAAGAATTTGTTGTGTGCCTCCTGTCATCTGGAGCACTGAGCAAAAGGCTGAAAGTTATTATTGACTGTCATTCCCCACAACACCCCTTGAAGGACATAGTGTAAATGTCACTGACTCCTTTTAAATCAACACAGCTTCTTGTCTTCAGCAAAGTCGAGTTGATTTATGCCAGCTGATAATTTGGCCGTTTCTTAGAAGCAGGAGTTGTGAAATCTAACCCTTGGTGGACTCAGCCCAGCACTATCAGAAATCAGCTTGACTCTCTCCATTGACTTTATTGGGCAACAGCACTGCTGAGTTGTTGCTGAGCGTTTTGTCTTGCTGTGTGCTGGACAGCAATCAATAATTCTCCATGACACAGACAGAAACTTGTTGTTACCAGAAAGATTCAAGATTTTCTACCCTCTTAGAAAAACTCACAAAATTCCATCTATGTGGTGCCTTTTTACATCTTTTAAATCACCTGCCCACTTGAAAGCAGGACAAGATCACTCATCTCCGTGTCAATGATTGCTTCAGAAATATTGTAGTCCCACACTTCAAATATTAAATTTGTTTGAATATAACTATATTGTTTTATATATATATATGTGTGTGTGTGTGTGTGTTAGGTAAACATTCATTTTATCTGTTCAAGAGAATTTAATATTTGCCCGATAAGAATGATACTGTGCATTTTTTCATGGTTATAATTTAAATAGTATAGCACTGATTTAATTTCCTAAGATATCTTTATTTTTATTCTTTGCCTTTTACTAAGCTGACAATATAAAATAAAATCACTTCTTAAAATCTTACAGCCTTATGAATCTTAACTTCAACTGTCTTCCATAGTTCTGAGAGAGAATGAGAACTTCACTGTACAGAGGGGTTGTTGTTGACTCTTAAAACAGAAGATAGAGCCTTGCTATAACTTTACTCAGAGATACTTATTTTTGGCTTGTGACATAAAAACCAAGAAATTGTAAAATAAAATATCAATATAAATAGGGTTCGTATTTCATTTTGATTTGTTTTATTTATCTTATTTTTTGTTTCATTTTTAAAATTTTTTTCATTACATTTTGGGACATGAATTCTGGGTCTCTATGCATAGAATGGTAAAATGGGGAGAGATTCCTTAAAAAATATCTGATAGGTATTAATGTCTTTTGGGTTGTTTTTTTTTTCTGAATTTTTTGAGAGAAAAAACATTGACTGCATGAAGTTATTCGTTCCTCTAAAGACTACTGTTCTGACAAAGCTGGAGAACCAGAATCATTATTTTATTCATGAGGAATAATCAATATGTCATAGAGATAAGTTGGATTTTTATAAAATGACCATAATGAAACTTTTCAAACTGAAGAAAGAAAAAAATAGAATAAAAGTTCTGATAGTTCTGGTAATTTCTTCATCTGTTCTTCAGCAGTTCACATGCTTAGTAACTCAAAGAAATAGTTATTAAGGAAGGTAAAATACATGCATACAAAGTTGTATGCATAAGCAATTTCCAAAGACTCTACAACATCCAGTTTTTAGTTTGATCACTCCCTTCAATTCACCTGTATGATTTCTCTCTTTATGGTCTTCCTTTGCTCTCACCTACTTTGGTGATACCCTTAACTACTAATGTTTGGATACCCTTTATGACTGGTACCTGGAAAAAAATACATCCCTTCTGCCCTTACCCTCTCTCAAGGAATTTCTTCAAGTGTAATTTAGCTTATTTTAGCAGTGTAACACTTGTCACCCCAAAAGAGGTAGACTTTTTTGCATCTCAGCTATAAGCAAAACACTCCTGGACAGGAAATTCTGTACAAAAACAAGAATAAAAAATAACTAGTTCATTTTTACATGTTTAGCTTGAAAATATACCCATAGGGAAAATAGAGAACTACACCATTTATTTCCTTGTCCGTTCTCTGGCAATATTAGGGAGAGGTAAATATATCATTTATCAAGTAATTTTCACTGTATCACTTACAGCACCCATCCAAGCACCCTTTTCTGAAGACATACAGATATAATCAACAAATTACCATTCCAGGGGAAAAATGCTCATTTCACTAACTTTAAACCCACCTAATTAATTCATTAATGATTCTGTAACGGGAAAAATCTGTCTCTCCCTGTGGCTACAGCTCGGTGGAGAGACAGTCACACACATTTCCAGAAGATGGTTTATGGTGTGGTTCCACTTAGGTGATTTACCATCACAGAACCTGGTGCAGGATGAGCAGCTCCCTGATGTTAGAAATTGGACTTGGAGAAAAAATTTAGGGCTGTAGGAAAAGTGAATATAGTGTTGCTTGATGACATGTTATTTCACTGCTTCTGATTTCTCTTGAATATATGTGAAATCAGCTATGCTAATTGCATATCAGCATATGCACACACAGAGAAATTATTGATAATATTCACAGAAGCATAGAATGGTTAGGGTTGGAAAAGACCTTCAACATCATATAATTCCAACTCCCCTGCCAAGGGCAGTGATACCTTTCACAGGATCAGGTTGCTCAAGACGCCATCCAACCTAGTCTTGAACACTTCCAGAGATAGGAATTCCACAGCTTCACTACACAACTTGTTCCAGTGTCTGACTATGCTCATAGCAAAGAATTTCTTTCTCTATCTAATCTAAACCTTGCCTCTTTCAGTTTAAAGCTATTCCCCCTTGTCCTATCTTAGATGGGATATAAGAAAGCTTGGAGAAGATATGCTTGTCTTACTGCTGTTGGCTGTTAATATTCCCTGAAGCCCACTCCTTATAATAAGAAAACACTGATATTTTGCTTATTCAAAACATGCTTTTGATCCCCCTTTTTTTTGGTATTTCAGATGTTCCTTCTGAATTTCATGTCTATCACAGGTGCTAAAATTGGAATGGTGGTGGGAGTCTTCATGCAGTTGAGTTGAGTGAAGGTACTGAGAGCTTTAGAAAAATATCAGCTCTCCCTCTTCCCTGGCTATGCTGGAAGAGTTCAGTAAACCCGAGAGGAATTTTTGAAGCACATTAACAATGTTTTGATTTTTGATTCTTACCACTTTAATTCTTTATGTATTTATTGATATTGCCACATTATTCCAGTGTCGCTCACATCTGTTAAATTCCTGCACTGAGACCACAAACTTCAGAGTGGATTTCTGGTCAGTAAGCAGAGACTGGTTATGTGTGATTGGATTGACCTGTCAGACTCAAAAGAGTTGGTCCCAAAGTGAGATTATCTGAATCCTGCTGCTGAAACACTGACTGCTGCAGCTCCTCTTTTGTATTTGAAGCATTTAAAAATAAATAAATACAATCCCTGGTAAGTGTTTTCGAGCTTGGGAAACGTCTGAGCTATTTACCAACTGCCTTTCTTGGCTGGCTTGGAAATCCTGATCTTCAGTCTGGACAGAGATTAGCTTTTTGTGTGTTGGTGGGATTTTGGCTTTGTATTTTGGTTGGTTGGTTGTTGCTTTTTTTTGTTTGATTGATTGGTTTTGTGTTTCTTTGTTTGGTTTTGTTGTTGTTTTTCTTGTTGTTGTTGGTTTTTGTGGTTTTGTTTTTTTTTTGTTCATTTTTTAAACTCTCCGTAGGGACTGTTACCTCAGCCTGCAGTGCCCTCTGGTGGCAAATGCCCTTGGTGTACTTACTTGCTGTTAGTTTGGGGGTGTTCCTCATTCATGAGGCTGCTGTCACACATCCTCATGCCTGCAGTAGGCAAGAGGAGAGACAAGGTCTAGGGTCAATAAGCAGTGAGGACCTGCTCAGCTCACTCCAGCCAGAGAGAGGTTGAACAAAACCTGGAAATGGAATGAGATTTCTCTTGGAGTCCCAAGTACCAAAAAGTGTGATCAAAGTGATGGCATCTGTACCAAAAGTCCTTAGAAAACACACTAGGAATTTTTGTTGGCATATTCTTTTCTTTATATCTCATGATATTTCTAATTATTGATCTTACTAATTAATAAGCTTCATAAATAATATTCTAAAGTGATGACTTTTCAGTCTTAGCAGACGCATAGCAGCGCACGTTAGCCTCCCGGACCTTTTCACAAACAAAGTAAAGAATTATATTCCCCAATGTATGGTATACAAGTACTAAGTATCTGAGAGTAATCTTAGAGATTATTCCTCTTGAAGAAGAACTCTCTTTTCTGAGTAGCAACAGTGTCTGCAAGACAAAACTGCTTGTCAGTTATCCCACGCTCTTGCTCTCAACCCTGCCTGATTTCTTGTTTCTATTCTGTTTTATGATTTTTAGGTTTAGGAACAGGTTTTATTTTCCCATATCTGTATCACATTAATCCATACTGTAGGAGGAAAATCCCTCAAGGGCATTTTTTCAGAAAGTTCTCTAATGCAGAGCATGAGGATCTTTCAAACAGTGCAATGCATGTGTTACTTCTTTGATTTGTTTGTTTGTTTGTTTTTCCCAAAGCTTCTTGTGCAGCAATATTTATTGTTCCTTGAAATAGTAAGCATCTCCCTCCCTCAAATGTTCAACTAAAAAGTTGAATTTTTAATAGAGAAACACAAATACTACAACAATGAATACTGATAATTTTCCTTGTTTATTTTCAGCTACACGATAGCTTCAGAAAGGTTCAGAAACTTTCTGATTTATGAAACATAGGTGGAAATACTGCTCTGGCAATATTGAATATTTTCTAAATAATGTGAATAAAGATTTCACTGGGAAACTGTCCCTTGCTGATGAAGAGAACACTGAAAAAGGTCTCTAGGTATTTTTTATATTATTATTACATTTATTAAATTCAGCCCGTTTGGAGGAGCTGTTGTGCACATGGGACAAAAGGGAGCAGTCACTGAAGCTGGAGTTGTCAGCTCATCATTGATGACTTTGGAGGGAGAAAGGTACCTCCTCCCCTAGGCTTCTTTTTCCGTGAAAAAATTCAAAGGGAAAAACTTCATCCACACACAGGAAAGGAATATTTTTTATTGTTATGTTGTTTGGCAACCTCAGTCTTTTTCCCAGCTCTAATTTGCACTACATTTATGCTGGGGACTGGAGGATTGTGTATCTTTGGGCAGTCAGTAGTCTACCAAAAGCATGAAATTGCTATTTGAAAATGACACTAAAAAACCCCTTTTCATCTTGATACTTCATTTAAAATGCTCAGATTTTAAAGTTCCCTTTTTTAGGCACGGATAATCTGGCCATGCTTTAGCACAGAGACTTCCACATCCCGGTCTTTTGGAGGCAAAATTAAACATGTTTGAATAAAAGCAGAAGCAGTCTCCTCTGGCATTTGAAGTTTTATCGCTGGCAGCCGCTGGCAGGTATTAGGATGTCAGCATCCTAGAATAAATCTGAGGAAGATGTTAGCAGGCATAGGAAGAGGTCACAGGTAGATGATAAAGCGATGGTGGCAGACTGAGCAATGGGAAAACATGCCTGAACATCTGCTTGGACATTCTCTGCCTCTCTAGTGTATTTATGTAGTGAGTAGGGTGTGTGTGTCTCTAGAAAATAAATTACTTTATAAATAGAATGATTGATCTAATGATACAGTTACAAATTTACAGAATCACAGATTGTGCTGCACAGGACCATCCACCAGAGTCACACCATATGCCTCAGAGTAACATCCACTTCTTGAACTCTGTCAGGCTTGGTGCTGCGACCACTTCCCTGAGGAACCTATTCAAGTATTGAATCACCCTTTAGGTGAAGAATCTTTTTCTAATGACCAGTCTAAACCTTCCCACAATGACAATAGGAGCCATAGGCCGTTCCCATGATTCCTATCACTGGTCATCACAGAGAAGAGATCAGTGTCTGCCCCTCCCCTAAATTCAAATCTATTCTAATTATTAGATGACATTTGAATTCTCTGCGATGCTAGGAAATGAATCTGTCCTCTAGAACATCTTGAGAAATAACAAAACTTATTTCTTCAAATTCCTTCCTTGTCATTTATACTAAAAGTTTATTTTCACAAAATTTCACAAGTCTGTGAGTTCTTCTGTGTTTATGTATTGTGTGGCAAGGTTTTAGTGTCACAGGAGGCTACAGGGTTGGCTTCTGTGAGATATTCACAAAGATTCCATGTGAAGATTGTGAGATTCCACGTCCAAAGGAATCAATGCCATCTGGCTCCAAGGTGGATTTGCCATTGGCCGAGGCCGAGGCCAATATTGGTGGTGTTAATGCCTCTGGGATAATGTATATTAAGAGGAGGAGATGGAGAATTCAGGATTGAGTTACTCCCAGGAAAAAGTCAGGGGTAGGAGAAAGATGGTTTAAGATTCTCATTATCTTACTCTGATTTACTGGTAATAAGCTGATTTTCCCAAGTTGAATTTTTCCCCTGTCCAGATGAGGAGGGGAATGACAGAATTTATTGGGTCAACCCACCATGCAATCCCTGAAGAGATCTCCACTGCTGCAGCATCATCTTGATAGCAATTGTGTTTACTCTTAATAGGAATTTCTTTGTTATTCATTAAAATTTGGAAGACTCTTCAGGTCACCCACACAAACATGCCTCGATCACTAAGTCTCATTTTCCTTAATCATACTGACTTTTTTTTTTCTTTTTCTTCCTTCTGTGAAGAAATACTGTTAGACACTAATATTATAGTGGGTATTTCTTTTCATTGTATTGCATTTCAGCTTTTGACATGTTAACCCATGTGGTCAGGGGGAAAAAAAACAAACCAAAACATCCCTGTATTATAGCCTTTAATACAAAGCCTTAGACGGGATTTTTAAAGCAATTAAGAATTTTTGATGCAATGTCTGGTTTTCTTGTCTATTCAATATCTACTCATAACATTGTCAGTGAATACAGTAGAAAAGGTTATTAATTAATAATACTTCATTTTATAAGCAGATTTAAAATCATTCTTAAATTGAAAATAATTTTTTCTAATGTATCTTGATCTCATTGTACTAAAATTAAATGTCTCGTGGGTACATTTCAGACTTAAACAAATATTATTTTCATGTGGCTCACACTAGGAGTTGCCCCACCTTTAATTTGTGTGTTAAAATATGTAAGTCATCCAGTCAAAGTACAGAAGCAATATAACACAACCTGGATAAATAATGAAACATGAACTGCAGGTTTAATGATAAAAATTAGTTCAAAGTGGTATTGGTGATTAAGAAGGACTGGAATCTTTTATTAACAAAATGTGCTTCTTGGTATTAGTAGTGTTTGATCTGCAAGATATTTTCATTTTATAAGTATATAAATATTATATATTTATTTTACATATATATAAAATTTCTTTACCTAGTGAAATTAATATTATTTTTACATTTTGAAATTGTCTCAGTTAATCACATAAATATAGTAAGGTGAGCATTTTTAATTAGATCTATCTAACATGTTTGGCAAAATGGGAAAAAAGGTACCTTTTACAATAAACACTACCAGTGTTTAAGAAAATCAGCTTAGCTCTTTCCTGTCATGACATTTAATTATTGTTTAATATCTTTTTTCAGGAATACATACCCATTTTCTATTACTGATGAGCAGGTATGGCTGTCAACAAAGGCATCAGGGAATATTTTGTGATGGTACCATACCTGTCACAGCACTATGACTGGAGCCATCAGTACATGTACAGTCCTGGACTGAAAGAGAAGCCTGAGCACTTGTATTTCCAAAGTTTGTGAGAGCTCCCTGTGCCACACACAAAAAAAAAAAAAAAAAAAAAAAAAAAAAAAAAAAAAAAAAAAAAAAATCATCTCATCTCCATTTCCAAGAGCTGCTAATTACATATAGCATATTAAATCAAGTCCACTTGGGGAAAAATTCCTTAATTAATTAATTTAATTAGCAATAAGGCAGAAGAGGGAGATGTGGTTATCAGGAGATAATCATACCTTTGGGATAGCAGATTGCAAAGCTATGCTTCATCTTTCTTATGATTGCGGTTTATCACTTTTATGTGGTTTTGATAAATAACCTATAGATTCTATTCAACAGCAATGCATTTCATAGTAAGCTTTCTCTGAATATTTTCTTTAGAAACTATAATCAGAAATGAAACAACTGACTTGTATTCTGCTTGAATGTAATAACTGAGGAAGATCATGTAATATGTTACCTCTTTTAAGCTGTAGTGCTGGAGAATAGACACAGATGGATACCAGAAAAAAAATATTACAAAATACTCCTCTGTTTTGTCAACATGTAAAACAAATTACTTGAAATTAATTTTTTAAGTAAATAATTTTTTGACAACTATTTAATTACATGACCACATTTCTTTTGAGTTTGAAACGCAGAGGAAATCTTTGCTCAATTGTATGGAGTTCATGTGGAGTTTGAGGTTTTGGGGGCTAAGTACAGACTATATCCTTTCCAGAACCTGAGTGGGCTGAGGCAAAGGCAGGGTGGCCATATGCCTCTGCACAAATCCCAGGAATGCATCAATTTATTTTGCAGTCTGATGCATCCCTCTACTGAAGAGACAGAGTGTTTTAAAAACTATTGAGTATAATTTCTCAGTAAGATTATTCTTTTAGATTAGATACTTAAGAGTTATCAAAGCTAGGGAAATTTTGACATAGAAAGCCATGTCCCTAAGAAAACCTTAAGGTAACTGAGCATTAGGTGTCTCTACCCATGTTAGGTGGTTGGAATGAGAACATCTTTAAGGTCCCTTCCATCCCAAACCTTTCAATGATTTAACATGCACAAAGAAAGCAATATATCTGGCTGTGTTCAAAATTAGTCAATTTTGACTTACTTTTGCTTAACTGAAAGTTATTTCCTTTATATGTAGGATAATATATGAGGTCAACTCTTTCATTCAGCATCTAAATATTTTATAATCACCAAAATCAAGTCAAATGTCACAGTAAGAGTTATTATAGAATACAAGAACCTACATCATTCAGCACAACCCTTACAGTGAAATTGTTTCCCTACTCTCTTCTTGTACTTTCTAATGTAACAGAATAGCAAAGCCTTCAGTCTACTGTGAAGTGATTGCACTGTACCTCACAGCCACCACATCACAGATAATGAAACTCCCCTCGCTACCACTACAACCCAACACATATAGCATTATTTTCTTCCTCCCTGTCTGGTTCATTTACTTTTCTCTCTTTTTGCTTTTTTCACCGACAAAGTCCTTTCTCTCTTCCATTACAGTAGCCTTATTGTTGTAACAATGAGAGAGATTATGTCGACTATGGAAGAGGTCCGTGGCCTCCTCCACCTCTATTCCCAGCAGTTTGTACATGACCCAGCTCCCATCCAGCAGCAGAAGCACTGTGCAAGCAGGGTGGGTTGCCAAAACTAGTATCTTCTCCCTCTTGTCCTTTCTGTTCCTCTCTCTTATTACAGCTTTCTTTGTTTTTCTAAGTCTTTCAGGCTCTGTGATTTTCAAGACCCAATGCTAATACTTGATCTCTTTGTTATGCTTCTAGAGAAATGCAACTTTTTCAAGCCCCACCTGATTTCTGAGAGGTTAGAGAATATATATTTCACCTCAGACTTGCCTCCATCCTTTTGTACTCAACAAGTGAAGGTGTAAAGAAGCGCTGAGAGCCTTTAACAAATCATTTATTCAGGGATAGTCATATTGATGCCAATTCCTTGTCTCTTTAGCACAAGGAGCATGAGGCAAAGAAAGTGAAAGACAGTCTTAAACTAGGGAAAAAAGCAAACCATAACTCATTAAATTAACCCAGGTCAACTAAATCAACAAGATGCTGTCAAAATAATTCTCCTTGTGTACTTTAATTAAATAGAATGATTTTCAAAAGTACACCACCTTAACAAAAAGAGAGATTTACTGCTGGTCATTTAATACTTCAGCTCTCATATTGTCAGTTAAAGGATTTAGTAATCATCCACATCGTGCCTTTAGATTTCATGACTTGGATTGACTCTTGTCTGTCCTATTTGCCTTGTTGGTCTGAACAGAAGGGAGGCAATATGAGGCAAATCAATTCTAACACTCAGATCTTTTTTTCCTTACAGAATAATGTTCTCTCATTTTTGAGTCTCAAATGAGACTCAATAATGTATATCCCACAGGACGAGATCAGGCATCTCCTGAAGATTTCTGACTTCAGTAGGAAAAATACTAAAAGATTACTGTAATTTTGAAAACTGGCATGACTTCTTGCTCCAAGTAAAACATTTACATATCTCTCCTTTACTCTTATTTTTGTTTCAAGTGCCCCAGATGATAGCTGAATGTGTGCCTACAGGACTGCAAAGAGGCAGAAGGTTCTGAAAATGACATCTAGGCATCATGAAATTACAGTCTTCAGAGTGTATCAGTAAGAAGCTAATTCCATATAATTTCTCACTCTAGTTACAATTTTGGTCATGACAAAGAGGTGTCAGAATTTTAATGCATAGTACGTTCGATGATTTATTCTATTTTGCTGAAGTACTTTGACCTTTTTAATATGCTCTATTTGGTTGGAAGGTCATTCTAGACTTCTTGCTAAGAGGAAAATTTCAAGGAATGAAAGTGGCAAGAAAGAAGTTGCACTAAAATGTTTCCTAATGGGTAACTTTATGTGTGGATGTAGGGTAGGGACAGGGAGTAATGTGAAGGTTTAGCAGAACAGGAATGAAACTTGAATAAAGGAAGTTGCTTTAAAGCTGAAGGTTTGAGCTGAAAGAAAAAAAGTCATCATTTTTTTTTGTCATATTTAACATTATTCTTCAATCTTCAATAACAAACTGTAAGTTCAAGCTGATAAAAATAAAATTTAAAAAAAAACAACCCAGAAATGAATTTTCAGTTGTATCATATTAAGATCTGATTTGCAATCACGCTTAATCTTATTATACTTGGTTCAGTTATATTGGTCCCTTCACACTGTTAAGCATTTCTTCTTAAGTTGTATACTTAGCTACAGACTCCTGAGGTCATGCTGTTTTATCCTTGTATGGGAACAGTGTCGTGCTCTTGGCAAAATTCCCCATGGAGCTCTTGGGTGGGCTAATGCAATGTTTGGCACAAAAGTTGTGCGGGCAAGGAAGGGATCTACCTTGGAGTCTGAATAGAGCCAGTTCTTGACATAGACCTGTTCTCTAATGACCCTGGAAGAACATTTCTTTGGGATTTCTTTGGGATTCCTAGAAAAAGAGTAGTTTTTCACACATTGTTTGACAAAACTGTGGCAGCTCCCTTGTCTGTTCAATAGCCACCAAGCCTTTAGCCTAACTTTACCTGAGGTTGGATAGAGTCACTGGGACATCTTACAAGATGCAGAAGAAGGTGTCCTGGTTTCAGCTTGGATAGAGTTACTTCCTTCTAGGTAGCTGATATACTTAAGCTTAGTAGCTTAGGTTTGGTGTTGTGTTTTGGATTGGCTGTGAGAAAAGCATTGATTACACACTGGTGTTTTGATGTTGCTCAGTAGTGCTTACCCTAAATCAAGGACTTTTCAGTGTCCCACACTCTGGCAGTGAGGAAATGCACAGGAAGATGTCAGGGAGCAGGACACCTGACTTGAGCTGGGCCAAGGGGTATTCCATACCAGAGAATATCATGCTAAGGATATAAAATAGGAGGTTGGCTGGAAGGGACTGCTCACTGTTTGTGGCTGGGATGAACACTGGTCAATGGGTGGTGAGTAATTATATGGGCCATCACATATCTGACCTCGGTTTTATTCCTTTCTCATTGTCCTTTCAGAAAAAAAACCAAACCCAAACAAATAAAACACCTCACACCCAATAACAACAATAATTTTTTCTTTGTTTTACTTATTAAACTGTTGTCTCAGCCCATGAGATTTACCATGTAGGGGAATGAATGAGAAACTGGGTGATGCTTAGTTGCTGTCTGAGGTTAAGTCACAACAGGTAGCTATAGCTCCAAAAGTAGGATGTTTCAAGACAGTACTCATTTTAGGCACAAATGCATTTCATCTGGCCAGTTGCCAGGTTTTCACTGTCAATCCAACCCAATGGTTCAGATCCTTAGCCGAGGCCTGTTCAACTTGCTTTGGATGGGCATGTGCCCACTGAGAGTAGAGTTCTTCAATTGTGTAACACATGCCCACTAGGAATGTAGCTGAAGTGCTGTGAATACATATGTTTTGCAGCATATATGTCAAGAGGGCTCCACAGAACCCTGTTTGGCACTGCTGGAACTCTCTGCAGCAGCTGTCTGAAAGTGTGTGGCAGGATGTGGATAACAGTGCACATGTACTAATTGTACCACAGCTATTTGCTGGCAACTGCTGGCAAGCTCTTACAAACTGCTGTTTCAGCATGCTGTAGCTCTGTGCTTCCCTGCAATAGCATTTTCTACACCTAAGTCAGATACGGCCCATACCAGTCCAATAGGCTGTCAGAGCTCTTGAAATTACATGGACTGGAATTGGGAGTGATGAGGGCACTGGGTGAGCACAATTTTAATCCGTGGTCTCCTTATGGGTCTAAATACCTGTCTGAGTGCCCTTGTCTCAGATGTAGGAGGTCTCTGTCTAAGTGCTGTTTAGCTGCGACTTCCATCACTGTGCATGTTTCATGCCTATAAACTGGAAATACCAACATTACTCTGATACCTTTGTAATACAGCGCATTCTGTTCAAAAGAGTAGATAAAGCGTGTTTACTGGTTTCAGAAGTATTCTGAATACGCACAGTAAGTAAAATTTAGTTTCTTTAAACTAAGGGAAATTTCTCATAGATGCTCACAATTTTTTAGATTAGTTATTAGTCTTTTTTCCCATTTCTGGTAATAATTCTGATTCCAGTTTCCTTGTAAATATGTTCTTAGACAAGAATCAGAAAACAAAAGTGCTAACAATTTGACTAATGGACTCTTTCTTTATGAGAGGTGGGTGAGGAAGGGGTAGTTCAGATCTTCATTGTTGCCTATTTCATGCTGTTCATCTTTCTTAAGAAGACTATCTACTTGAATATGAATGCATGTTGTAAAATTAACACATTAAGGGTCTGCATCTATCATGTTGAAAAGCTAGCAAAAAATTAAATATAACATTTATTTTATTCCAGTTTACAAAGAAAAATATATTCCAAGAAGAAACAGATTATATTTTATACAAACAGAAGTCCAGATTTAAATGAATTACTGAGGTATTGAGAAACTACCAGAAAATTTCAGATATTTAATTAATTCCTTGTAGCATAATCTCTCAAATGCCTTCAATTGCAGCTACCTAAAGATATTTCATAAGTTTTCAATATGTTTTTGGGAAATTTTTTACCCACCAGTGATTTAATACTAGTTTGAAAAAGAAGCAATGTAGCAAGAAAAGAAATTAAGGCAGTAATTTCCTTTAGCACAATTAATTTTCTCTGAAAATTCTTTAAAGTACTTTTATCCAAAGTGAAATCTTCAGCCAAGCTTTTTGAATGTGTTACAAAATGCAATTTAACTCTGTTTCCTGATTTGATTCATTAAATGATATTCCCATCATTTTGTCAACCAGCCTATTAAATTTAGTGTTCCCTGGGCAGAGAGTAAGTTATTAAATGAAGACTACAAAGTTGTGTAGAATGAGGATTTTGAACTATTATAGCACTATCTAGTGTTTTCCTCTGGACATAGAGCTTAGGACAGGAGAAGTTGCAGATTTTTTTCACGTGTGTGTTTTAGTAGATCTTTATTTTTGCCCATGCATTTAGTGCGCATTCTGGGATCTGACATACCTGACAGTCTGATATCGATTGCGATTTACACAGGTCCTTGGAGATCCTGGAAGTCACATAGTTGCAACTTGAATATTACACAATGCATTTTAAGGATGGTGCAATTATTAGAAACTTATATAAAGCTGGAATGGAGATAAAAAGATTAGTGTTTCAGGTCTCTATGAATGTTTTTGTTTTACTGTCGTAGAATCTTGTATAAAGAAAAATGTTGCTTTCTTTTTTCAGGCTAGTTTCATCTTTGTTATGACCCACAGATACAAAACACAAGCCCCAGAGGATGATGCTGCCAGTTCCTTTCAGCGTCTCGATCAGCCACTGGATGGTTTGGGTGCTTCCCTCATCATAAAAAAAAGAAGGAAATTAAAATTCAGAGTTTCCATCTCGAATTTAGGGCTGGTTAGGCTAGTTAGTAGGCAATATAACATATAGTTGATAGCCAATACAGCTGCAGGACCCAACTTTGACTTAAATTTACATTCATTACAGTGACTTCTTCACTCAAAATTTGTTTTTTCTGAGGTTTCTGTTCAGGTCTCTAGACAGAGATGAAGTATTTTATTCAATACTCTGCATTCTGCTTTATTGGTTTCACAAAAGCCAGCCTCACATTATCTAAGAATCTTTGTCAGACTAACTCTTGTTACTTACACCAAAAAGCAAGATGGTATTCAGAGTACTTATTTACTTATTTGAATTATGACACAAAACTTAAAAGGCACTGAACCTGTTTATTGTTTCAAGAGCTTAATGAGATAAACACATTGCAAAAGTCCAATATTTAACTCTCCAAGATGAAAATCACACAGTTGGTGTTTGATTTTTCCCAAGAAAATTGTGCAAAAACAAAAGTTGTCAGCCTGTAAGACGTGCTGGTTTCTTTATCACTAATTTTCCTTGACCTTCTAAAAGTCATATGCAGGATTGCTCACCAAGAGACTGAAGTGATGGGAAAAGAATTTCAAGTTACACACACAATATTTGGTATGTCTTAGGTCTGAGAATTGCATCCTCAAATACTCCACAATTCAGCTGCTTTAATTTACCTGATAACTGCAATACTTAATCAAGGCAGCTGTGTTTACTCCACACTAAAAATGAAGCTTCCTTTACTGTATGAAAGCCTGTGATGAAGTTACACAGCTCACAGCTTTCTGAAACTTTTATTGCCATCCTGGAAGCCATTGCATTTAAAATTTCAAGAAAATTGCTTCCTAGAATTTTTTGAATGTACACTGCCTAATAAATTTTTTGAACATCTGAATTTAAGAAAAAAAAAGTAAGATTTGTCTCATTGCTTCTTTAGGTGTCTTTAATAACAGTTACTTTGGCTTACTCAGTTATTGCATAAGTCTCCACCTTTTAGGAAAGGCTTTCTTGGTGACATTACTAAACATTCTGAGCAAAGGCAGGATGCCTGCCATAGATGTCTGGATGTATGATTTATGTGTCTCTGTTTCCGGGAAGTTGTAAGCACTTCAAAACTCTAAGCTGAAATGAAAACATGTAATTTTTATTGTAAATTAAATTCCTGATTCAGCACACAATAAGGCATTAATTCTACTCCAGATTCCAATGTCAGCAGAATTAGGGCATAAACCTTACAAATGTGTCTGTGAGGAAGGCAAAATGACTGTCTTTCTACTTGAAATTATTTCCAATTTTAAACTTTGATGCTTTCTTAATGTTTTGGGTTTTTTTTTCTCTCTGGAAATATCTCAATGCCCCTATGTGAAAGATAAAGGAAGGATTTGTTCCTCTTCTAGGTATTTTGCACCACCTGTCGCTGACAAATAGATTAGCATTCTGTAAGTATTTTTCTTCCTTTGAACTGTTATTTTTTAAAAAATATAGGTTTATCTGTAATTTGCTTTATTTTATGCTAATAAGAGGGGCTGTCATTAATTACCATTTTAATCACTATAAGTATTCCTGGTAATTGCATGTTTTCATTGCTGTCATATTCTCTTAGAGGAAAGAAACTAATTGATAAATATTCAGTCTTGTGAATTCATTTCCATCATAAAAGCATCAGCGCTTAAGTTATTTACAGTCAGAGTAATATAACTACACATTCTACTCATAAAATATAAATGCTAGAAATACTTATTATTACCAGAGTTTATACTTTAAATCTGTGAAGAAACAGTGAATATGACAAAAAGGAATTATACAAAAAATGGAGGAGGTCAAAATAGTAGCCTTTGATTTCCACTAAAAATAGACATAAATTGGGCAAAACATTCTAAATCTCTAGAAATGCTGTCCCTTTGAGGATTCAATCTGGAAAGCTGTGCACTCATGATCCAAAGATGATTGTGAAAGTCATACTACTCTACATACCAAAATCTGCCTTAAGGGACTCTCAGCATAATCTAACCTCTTCTCTTTCATTTTTTGCAGAAAGATCAAGTGTATCATGGCTATGCTAGATATTTTCTACCAATTCAGCAAACTACTCAGGGCTCTTTGAGACCCTTAAAAAGGACTTTCTTTTGAACAAATTACACCAGAGTCCTTCAATATGCAGTAGCTGTTATTTAATACTCAAGCAGTTATGCAATTTTTATTCTAAGAAAAAACACATACCTGCAAGCCTTGGATCAGCTAAAATCTTAGCAGCATTAGAAGGACGTTCTGGAGGTCAGGAATGTCTGAAATGAAATATGGAGCCAAATGAGCTCCCCGTGGCATATTGTCTAGTATTGCAGAAAGGACTCCATTGACTGGTCCAGTTCTGCACTAATGATCAGAGACAATAGTTAGAGAAGAAATACATTAATTCTTACCCATAATAAATTGTCATCTGTGTAGAGAATTGTTTTCCCAAGAAGCAGGGGGTACTGTCCCAGAGACTCCATCCCTGCCCTATACCCCTGTTATTTACAGAGATCCACTCATGCTGCTGAGACATCCAAGCTGGTGCCAGTAACAGTATGAGGTCTTGCAATGACCATACCCAGCAGAGGGGTGATTCTTCTCATCTTCCAGTTGTTCTGGGTATGCATCCAAGCACCTACAAACACTCTCATTTTCAGTGCCAGGCCCCTATATTTCTCATCTGTATGTACAAGTGTGTGTGCATACAGATGCACACCTGCATCCACAGTTAGGCCAAGGTAAAGGAACATTAGTGTTAAAAGGAAACAGTACATGCTCAAAAGTTGTAGGATTTTCTCCAAGGTTTTAATTATAATACCAAGTGTGTTTGTAACAGCGATTAAAAGGGGCTTCATCTCAAAGAACAGGGTTCACAGTTCAAACTTTTAAAGTCATAAGAGAATGACTCTCCTGAGCCAAAGCAGCTAATTACTAGACATCTGTCTTGCCTTTCCCCCCCCCACAAACAGAATATCTGATGGCTCAGTTTGCTGGTTAATCTACAGAAGCGAGGAGAACAGTTTCCACATGTCTGTTTGTTCCTTCAAAACCTGAGTCTTGAAGCAAATCTCCTATGAACTCTCCAGAAAGTCAGGAGGCAGCATGAGATTTGGGAGATGAAAGAGAAGCCTTTGGCATGAGGGTTAGGATCTTGGATAGGATCTAGCAGGAAAGGATGGAAATTCAGATAGAAGAAACATGGAAGGGAAGGAGTCAGACACAGCCAGTGTTCTACAAGCCTATTCATTCCCTCACGATCCTTATGTCGTCATTCATCTAAATCTGATGTCTCACTTTTTTTTTAACCAAATGAATTGGATGCTGGTTTACAAATACGAAGTATATAATTCTTTAACTGTTTGGCTGGATTAACACATACATTCATTGAATAAATATTTTATGTTTATATCTGTGTTAAACAGTACAGTGTAGAAAAATGCCAAAGACAGAAAAAGCATAATAAATAAATATTTGTTGATTTTTTTTCTGTAATTTTATGAAGGAAAAAATAAAGACTCCATTGAAAATCAGTGGGGGTAAGCAAGTATGTAATTGTCAAACCTTAACTGTTTTTTGTGTTGTTACTCTCTACTATGCAATGAGAAAGTTTGGATGTGGCTGCTCAGAGCTTGTAAAATGGTGTGTAGCATTGATACAGTAGCCGTGCTTAGTGATATAATACCTGTGCTTGGCTTTATATACCGACATTCTCAAAGAAGATATTTGGAAGTTGGCTCTGAATGAATAAACAAGTGGCAGCTTTAAATTCAGAAGGGGTGTTATGCAGAGAAGTAATGGAGATAGGAGCTGAAAGTAAAAGATTTGCAAAGACAGTCATAAGAATTCTCCTCTTTACTGACTGCTTTATAAATTTCTCAAACGTATTACAAATTCATTAACAAATGCACAGTATGAACTAAGTGATTATCCTCCCACAGAGCCAAAATATGTTGCTTTTCACATCATATGTCAGACTCCTGTCTACAGCTCTATAAATATTACTTATTCCTTTCGAAAAAATGCAAATATTTATTTTGTCAGAATCAATAAATACATAAATAAATAGTTTGCTTCAGTTCAGTAGAAAGCAGAGTTTAAATTAAACTTTATAAGGTAAGTTCTCTGTTGTTATAGGCAACAAATTGTCTGAACTGCCCAGAATAACTGTCCAGACATGCCTATCACTCCTTCATTGTGCTCAGCATAAGTTGTTTTCTTCCTGGGGACCCACAATAGCACCATATTTGATTTGAATATTAATGTTTTGCTCTGAATTAATAAATAGAAATTTTCTTCATTCAATATTGTAGAGGCTTCACACAGAAAAATGATGGAGTGTGGAACATAATGAGCAGCATCAGCCTAATGAATTATGTAGCAAGATAACAGAAAAAGTAAATATGTTTTACTCTTTCTGTCATTTTCATTCCACATTTACCCATATGAGACTGAAAATAGCTATATTACATGCTGGTCTTATTTATCTGTAAATTATGAAATTATAAATAAGCTACCTCAGCCTTTTGTCTGGATGCAACAGAACCATTCTACCCACATATCTATTATATTTTGTTTATATTTGTGCACCAATTATGCACAACAATTATTATAGAGATTTAGTGTTTTGACGACGGTTGCAGAACACCATGAAACACTAATTGATGACAGGTTGTTATTATTATTTAGAGTGACTTCCTGGAGGAAAGGTGTAGTATTTGTTTCCATATAGTTTGCATTTTGTCTTTGTAGTTTCATAGGGAATGCATTAATCATGTTTCAAATGTACTCATTTTTTCTGCTTTCAGATTTGTATCACAAAAATATTTTGTTCCCTTTTTTACATGTAACATTTCAGATTTTCTTGAGAAAAGTACAAAAAAAAATCTGACTAGATATGTTTTGTAATTTGGTTTTTTTGATTGGCTTTGTTCCTTCTGCCTTCCTCAAGATAATTGATATGTGATGATTTATTCAAAATTTAAATTTTTCCTAAGGATGCATTTTGGGAAGATGTGTTGAGATCTGTCAGATGTTAGATTTGTGAGTTCAAAACATACTGTTTATAGCATCGCTAATGACTGGAAGATTAGTGTAAGAAAAGTTGAGTGTAAAATATTTCCTTTAAAGTGATGATTCACATGGTATTTTTTTCATTTAAAAATTGAGTCTGCACCTAAGATAAATGACAGCTGTCATTTCTCAATCCTGCCAGCCCTGCCAGCACATGAAAAAGCAGCGTTTGGTCATTAATAGACAAAGAAGTTCATATCTTATTTGTGTAAACACAAATTCATTTTTCATTCCATTCCATGGACTTAAATGCTTAGATTTAGGATTCTAAATCTGGATGCATGCAGGGCTGAGATTCTGCTCTCTAGGATTCTTCTGGAGAATGGAGTGCTCATGATAATTTTGATCTCTTCATGAGATGCCACTCCATTAATATTTCTAGGTTCAAAAAATTCAAAATATTTCATTTTTTGTTGACTACATTAATTATTGCATGTAAAAATAAGCTTCAAAAAGAAAGTACATTATGTGTAGAAATATGAAGTCCATTCATGTTTTATTATGTAAAAGTAAGGTCTGCTGAATTTTGTTTATTTAAAGCTGGAGGTAAATTATATTTTGTACTAGCTGGAGCAAATCAAACCAAAGGGAATTTAAAGTTACACTTGTCCTCTCATGGACACTGGAAAAGGGGCTGGAGCACTATTTCTCACTGTCATCTCAATTTCTGCCTTGTGCTCCTTGGGGAAAAAGCAATGAAGAGTCATAGAATCATAGAATCATCAAGGTTGGAAGAGACCTTCATGATCATCCAGTCCAGCTATCTACCCAGCACTACTCCTGTAACCCCTGAATCATTAAAGCACATCACCCTGAGCCAGATACAGACACCTCTTGAGCACAAAGTGCTGGTTAATACAGCAGGAGGGATAGAGGGAGGGAGGAAAGGACACACATGAGGCCTCTTTCTCTCTGTCATAATTTAATTTTTCTTTTTCTTTTGGCAATTAATAAAAATTTTTATTGGTGGAAATTTCTGGCTTTATGAGTTACTCAACAATTATAATTCATGCAGATGTATTTATTAAAATGAATGACTGACTGGTTTCCTGGGATTCTTACCAACTTTGGGGTCTAAGCATCAATGAATATAAAATGCAAACAAACCCACAGTTAATAATAATCTCCGTAAGACTGCTCAAAAATAGTAAGCCATGTATTAACAAGATGAAAAATTATTTAAGACAAAGCAAAAATGCCTCTAACACTTTTGCAAAGAGAACTTTGCAAAATGAATAAATTTATCTAAGTTGATGGATAAGAGAATACAAGCCAAATCCTTTAAACTGAACTATTGTGCAACAGTAAAACTGCAGAAATAAATTAGTGATATGTTACTATATGGAGTCAAAGGTAAAATAGAGGAAACATACAGGGCCATTCTATGAATAAAAATCGTACAGAATGAAAAAACAGCCAGAGATCCCATGCATGATGTAATATTTTTCATTCTAGGCCAGTTGAAATGGGTAACGTAGCTGAAGTACAAACTGCACATTCAAATTACAGTAACTACCAAGCTCGGATTCTTATTTAATAATATTAATCTATTTAAAAATATAATCCAATTCAACATCACTAAGGAGAATATAGGGGTAGAATCTGTCTACTGACACTTGCGAAACAGTTCTGCAGTATGTTTGGTAGTTCAGGTAAAACGGGTTAGATATAAAGTCACGTTTTGGATTTAATTTATAGCTTTCTTTCACTTTGTTGGCATTCTGAATTTTTTAAGGCCTACCATATATTCTGTATTAAAGTGTTTCATTATAAAATGTAATTGCTAAGCATGACAAAGGTATGAATAGTTTTCTTTGAATATTTTAGGGATTCTGCTAACACAGAAAAGGCAAATGTTGCCGATTGCCTTAATGTAGAAATCACATTTGTTTGATCCCAAGGGGAAGGATTATCTACTGAGGCATCTGTGATGCTGGCTGTTTGGATATAAGTGTTTTAATAGTATATTTGAGTAGCCAGTGTGACTCTACAGGACTATATTAGGTCTGTCTGAGATGGAGTCCATTACCCCATAGCAGCACATCGTACTATGCTGCGCATCGGTGGCTAGAAGGGTGTTGATAACATACCATTGTTTTGACAACTGCTGAGCACAGCATCAGAACTAGTAATGTTCCTTCCCCAACTGAGGGCAAGATTCTGGGAAGGGACACAAGTAGGCCAGCTGACCCAAACTGACCAAAGGGATATTCCATATCACACGGTGTCAGCTCAGATATAAAAGCTAAGGAAAGGAACACAAAGTGAGGGCATTCATTGTTTCCAATGGCTGCCTGCTGAGAAACCACTGCATGTGTTGAATCCCTGCTTCTCTGGATGTGGCTGGTCATTGCTGCTGATGAGAGGTAGAGATTGGATTTCTGTTTAAGAGGAAGAAATAACTCAGAGCACTCACTGTTTTGCAGAAGCCCATTTTAAGTATTTTGACAGTTATTTTAAGAGAACTTGGAGTCAAAATGGAGTGTGTACTGGATGCAAAATGCAATGGAGCCCTAATAACTCAAAAAGCTTCCATTTGCCTTTCTATGCTACAACACTGAAGACAAGAATACATGGGAGAACATCAGGCAATCTGGCAGATAGTGGAAGAGGATTTTACTAAACTCCTGCAAGCTGCAGTCTTTGGACATGTGCAGTCTAGGGTGCATCAGTAAGTTTGAAGGACAAGATTTTACCAAGTGACTTTCCCCATGCAATGCAGTTTGATCAAACTCACCTAAGTTTAACTGAACATATCAAATTTTATTTCAACTTTTTATAGTGTGAATGCTGCCACTTCAATAAATAGTATTGGTTTTAAATTAACATTTTGCTATAAATTTCTGAATATATTTTTAGTAAAATTTTTAAAATGCATAGGTTTACCTATTGAGTATGCTTATATATTATTAGTTTGAAAAAAAACCAAACAAAATCTTAAAATGTCAAAGGCCATTAATAATGGAATTTGCAGGATTTCACCATATGCACACAGGACTAGAAAAGAGGTGCAGGAATGCTTTACAGCATAGAAAATGAAGACATTTGTTAAAAGAAAATATTTGCCAAAAGTATTAATGGTTACTATAAAACCAGTTAAAAATGTTAAAAGTTAAAAAGACTTGTTTATTTAAAAAATAAATGAAATGGATGTGATCCTTATGAATTACATCTGAACACAGGACAAATTATTGTCTTATAAAGGTATTCTAAACACAATTTGAAGTGCAATGCAATCAACTGAATCTGATTATTGACTTTAGTGGATAAAATTTTTTCTCAATTAGGCAACAGAAATTTGTCATGACTGCTAAGAGCCAAAATAGCAGATCATTATAATAAAATCATTTAAAAGGAAAAAAAAGTAAATGCTGATTTATTCAGATTCCTTATGAATAACTAAAATTTTCTTCAGTGACTGATAAAAGTATAAAACCATTAAGATAATAAAAATACTACATAAAAATGCAGAATAATAATTACAGCCAGATGCATTATATTAATTAATTAAATTGATTAAATCTCTCCTGAATCAATTTATGTTTTAATGACTATAGTCATGTGATTAGGGTCTCTTAGAACAGTATTTTATTTGACTATCTTCAGTAAACCCTGGCAAGTGTTTCATCCTTAATTTTATTCTGACAAGTTATGACTAAGAGCAATTCTTCACATTTGTTTTCTGTCATTTTGAGTCAGATCTTCAATACCTTTTTTACTGCCAGACGTGCCCAACTACCTCCTGTATTGGAATGCCTGAATGCAGAGACCGTGGAGATGAGAGATACACTGGATAATGCTGTGTCATGTCACTGTGGGCTTTCAGCATGACAGATCTTTTAAAGGGCATGTTGGCCCAAAATAAGCAAAAAAAAACCAACTCAGCAATTTTTTTCTGCCAGGTAGGAGTCTTTCACATTACCCATGACTGATGGCAGGGGAACTCCATTTTGCCTGAGAGTCTGGCTCCATGTTTATATTAACACAGTAACACTTTAATCTACTTTTAGGAAATAAATTATTTTATTAGTTAATATTTTCTATAGTCTTTTGCAATGAAGGAATTGTAAGAGGGGCAACTAGACAAGTGTACAGGAGAGAAATTCTTTAGAAGTACAATATTGGTAAACATTCTTTGACTGCAATTTTTTGGTTCTATAATATGTGTTTGAAATTTTTCTTCTCAGGTCATCATCGAGAGCCTTAATATATCTCTTGTGATTGTTGAGGAATGTTTGTTTCTCTCATTAATATGTTCTTAGATATGTTGTAGAGTGTATCTACACAACTGCATAAGTGAATATGTCAGGATGTGGATTAAAAGATCTCCCTTTTAGCCAAGGTAAAGAAGGCAAAGTATGTAATTGAGGAGATCAGCTTCATATGGAAGAATGTAATCTAAGCTGATGTTTCATGATCAGTTTATATCCTAAGCAGTGTGTAAGGTAGTACTCCATGAGCCATTTGCAGCTCAGCAATACCGATCATTTACTGCAGCAAATATCTCCTTTTTTCCTGTTTAGAGGAAGGCAGGATGCTCCAAATCATTTAGTCCTATCTACTTCTTATTTTGTGTGTCCCCACATACTTGTGTAAAAAGTCTTGTTTTGCTTATGAGTCAGTTGATAAATTTGATTATAGATAATTTAGGCCCCTGATGTGTACAGACCAACAGAAGTTGGTCCTCTCCTCCTCTCTGAGTATGTCCTTGTTATTAGAGCTGGCATCCCTGCATATCCCATTTGTACTGCCAGCTCCACATAGTCTCTTTAATAGTAGTAACCAGTCACGGTACATTGCATGAACATGTGACTTAATCAAGATATTTGATCACTATTTGCTCTGGCATCCACTTTTATTCTTGCATCTGTTGGGAGATGCTCAGTAACATCAAAGTTGAGTTTTTAGTCTCATGTTAAATGCATTGAGCCCTCTTCTTTCAAGGTATCTTTAGGGATTCTTAAAGCTGTAAAACCAAAGCGAATTTCTAAGCAAGGGTTTTTCCAAAATTGTCCATAGGTATGTCAATATGCACTTAGATTAAATTGGCTGGAAGAATTACACTCAATGGTCTTTTTGCAGACTCCTAGAAGAAAGGGAGTTTTATTTAGCAAAAGCTCTAGAAATGCTTAAATGAGCCCTGCTTGCCAAGCTGTTTTATCCATTCAAGTAGAGCAACTGAGCACAAATAGAAATTCTGAAGCTCTTACAATAGAAAGGACAGCAGAGGCAATAAGATATCATTTGTGGAGAGCTGATGTGATGTTCTTTAATATACATAAGAGCCATGCATGACTATTCTGAGAGACCTTTCTGCAAATCTCTTGTTTGTTTGTCATGGGGAAAAGAAATGCCAAATAATATCCACAGCAGGTAGGAGCAAATCTGATAATGGGAAATGCCAATATAAAAATTGCATGGCTTCTGTTGAATTTCTACTGCACACAATATTAAAAGTAGTTTACCCATATTTTTCTTTACATAATGATAATGATTTTATTTGTAGACCATAATTAATAGATGATGGGAAGGTTCCTGTGGCTAAAATGCATTATAAGGTCTCAGAGATAGCTATCAGAGATAGAAACAAACACAGCATGAGTTTCACTTTTTGTGATTATTTTACAGTTTTTTCTATGTCCAAGTAGAGATTCTGCTTTTTAGCTACATTTTCTCAGTGTTTCAAAATTGCCATAGCTAGTAATACTGCAGTGAGAAGCAGCATTTTTCATAAACACAAAGCATATGACTTGTTTGAGAGAGTAAATTTTGCATTTATAGAGTCCTTTGAAACAAGCTACTGTAAACAGGGCAATATGCATGCAGAAATAGAAAGATACTTTATTTTTCTCATTTTATAAAGCATAATTAGAATAAAATGTCATTCTGCTACTAATGATTACACTGTATTAAATAAGTGTTTTCTTTCGCAGTCACTTTGTGAGGAAGCTGCATGCACACTAAAACTACTGGTTCCCAAAGTAATTTTTATTTGCTTCTAACATTTGCTTTATTTGACATATTTGACCATGTAGTTCTTTGATAGTAACATTTAAATTTACTATCTTTCACTTATCATGTAGTAAAAGTACTTTGGCTGGCTGTTTCAGTACAAGTGAATTAGGCAAGGACACATTTTGCTCATCTTCATGCCTTAGTGCTGCACATGGCTTTCTGTCAGTATGTTAGCTACTAGTTTTGCTGACTGTCAGAAATAATCAGCTCCCTGTCTCCCATTTATTCAGGTGCAAATACAAGCTGCACTTTGCCATGTGAATACCAAGGGATGGTATGTAGAACTTTTATGTAAAGTAGCATAAACAGAGCAAGATGCACAAGCAAGTGCTGTGTTCAATCAAAACGTGAATAAATTTTGCTTAGCTAATTCACAACCTTGACAGACATTACTGTAGATATTGAGAGGAAAATCCCATAGACACAATTGTCTTTTTTATCAAGCGAGTGAAAATGATACAAATACATAAAACAATTATTAAACTTTTGGTAACACATATATGGTGGTGTAAACTGGTCCTCATTTTCACATATTTTTTTAATAGAGGATGTACACTACATGATTACTCAAGTATCTGCAGATGTCTTTATCATTGCTTAGTATTAAAGGCAAATTGTTCACTGCTTATGTAAATATTAAATTCAGAACACTCATTTGTCTTGCAAGGTTTTTGTTCTGAGAATGTTGCAGGGCCTGAAGGAAATAGCATCCCTGTTTTACTGATGAGGGAATGATAAAGAAAGATTAAGGCTTCAGTTCTACATTTCTGTGAGGTACTGTCACTAGGCCAGAAAGTTTCTTGGTTGAGCATCAAAAATTTAATTTTAGAGGACCTACCATAGGAGTAGCTCAAGTAAATCATCTCTCTTATGCTTTTTTCAAGGTCCTTCTTTGTTGTTAACATAAAAACATGGTGAAGCCCTATTAATTTCATTAGTGTTAATAACAAAAATGCAATAGCATTGGCGACGATAAATGGCCATAAATAATACTGGTCTATTAAGAATTAACCAATGCAATTGTAAATTGAATTTGGGATTTCAATTGAGTCAATATTTTAATGAATGATTTATTCTGTTGAATTCAATCCCAATTCTCCTTCTAGGTCAGCTTCCTATCTATTGGAACTTCTTGTGCTGGATTCTTTTATTCAAGCAATTGGATAACCTTTCTTGTGTTTCTTCAAAAAAGAATCACTCTGCAATCATGGGTTTGAATTTCTTGCATGAGTAACACTAAATTTATGTGGGTAGATATGAGTATGGCTTAGGTATGATCATGCAGTCTAAGACTAAATGTATTCAATAAAATATTGTGATGGTTCTCTTAGTAAACAAAAATGTTTCAGTGGTGTGATACTAATTTTTTTGAAATCTCTTATGTCTTTTAGCTATTAAGAAAAAAACCCAGCAATGTAACAAGACTGAAAGCTTAGTCCTCGGTTAATTCACTCTACTTAAATATGTAGAACTCAAAAAGTATCACAAAGTTCTGCATTCATCTTCTTCTCAAGCTCTCCCCCTTTTCCTATAGCCTGTGACTTTTCTGCCTAATATTGCTGAGCTCTGTTGCCAATGCCTTTCCTACAACCCAAGAGGTTTTTTTGACCTCTCTTGTTTCTGCTGACATAAGATTTAAAGTGTTTTAGATACAACCTCCAGAGCAGAAAAGGTGAAAAGAAGGTAACTGGTAGGTAACTAGAGGTACCTAGAATTGTGCACATTTTTGACAGAAATTTTGTGCTTTATAAGGAATACATGAGGAAAACTTCCTCAACTTCTCTTCCGCACACTCCTGAAGAGTGTACAGATATAAAGAAATCACTCTTGCTTAACATTCTTGTACAAGTTTGATTCCATCATTTAGAAACCCCTAACCCCTCCTTTTCTCTCTCTATGTGATGACTAAAAGTGTAGTTGTTTTGACATGGTTTGAAATTATTCATTATCCTCATCATCAGAGTACAGCAAGATGTGGATTTTAAGAGGCATAAAAGTACATTTCTTAAAGGCATCACATCTGTAGATGATAACTGAAGCATTAGCCAAAACTGACCACTCTCTAGACATATTTTCCTCCTCTCTGGGTAATGAAACCTCTTGCTATATTCTAGACTTAGCACAATATACCAATACCTTTATATTAGTATTGCCAGCATTTTCTCTGTATGTTTTAGCATATGTCAGAGCTGTTGGACAAGTCCAGATTAATTCTCTCAACATTTAAATTTTTTCCTTAGCTGGTATTTAAGTATCTACTTGCTGTGTTTAAATGGCATACAATAATTTATTGGTTCATTAGACTTTTTTGTAATAATGGCATATTACTGTGATATCAAGAAGATTTAAATAATTTATTTTTTTAATGAATCAGACTCTTATATTTCAGAAAAGCTAGGAGAGAAATTAACATCTGCCAAATGAAATACAGTCACTGTAGTACCAGAACACTGCTTTCCTTGGTTTGTTTTTGTTTTTTTTTTAACTTTTCTTTCTTTAAAACTCCATGAATTCGCACCTACAACTAAGAAGTGACTTCTCTTTTGACATGCCAGTAATGCAAAAAATCCATATCTGAGTGTGGAACCTGTCAACAGCTCATCTTTCCAAGCCAGTTTGCCTGAGAATCTCAGAGATGCCTTTCAAAACATCAGTTATGACAGCTGGAGAGACAGATCTGTAAAGCAGATAAGAAAAGATAAGGAAAGATTAAGTGGTCAGATAAATTGGCCCTGGGATTTTGATGTCTCTGTTGTCCCCAGTGATGCCCAGTATATAAGGCTAATAAAATAATTTACCATTAATTATAAATTATCCCTCATTGTTTCCAATATCATTAATTTTGCAACTACTGTCTTCTGACTAATATGTTAATTTTACTGTGTTACCTCTTTAACAGTGATTTTCTTTTTCCCTCATAAGAGATCCAAGACAATAAAATGGTACCATGAATATTGACTTTTATACCAAGCCACTTAAAAATCTCAAGGCAGGCGTTTAACAATACTTTGCTCACCCATATCTATCATTTTGAATACTTCTTTATCACATGAGATGCTTTCGTAGCAGAATGACTTAAATAAAAGAAACAGATTGTTACATTCATTATTAGCATTAAAATAATAGCGAACACAATTTCAGGAGAAAACATCTCAAAGACTTTTGAAGTTGTAGAAGTACAGTTTAAACAAAATCAAATCATTTATTACTTTTTTTTTTTAAAATAAATTTCATCCTAAGAGTCTCTATGGTACTGTAGAGGGTTAGGAAGCAGTTTTGTCTTTTAGGTTGCGAGAAGGGGGTTGCCTTTTAAACTTGGGTTTTTTTTTTCCTGAAAAGCAAAGCAAGTCGAGGATTGCGAGGCGCCCGTCCCTGGGGCTGTGCAGAGCCGGGCTCGTTCCCACGGCGCAAGTTTCCTCCCCACCGTGGTGTGCAAAATAGCCCGTCCTGGCCCGCACAGCAGAGTCGACCAACTGACCTCGGCTCCGGGAAGTAGAGCCAGCAGGCATCCGCTATTAACGGTCATGGCGAGGACCGGTCCCCAGGATGGAACGGCAGCGGTAGGAGCAGCGCGGGTCCTGTCCTGGCGTCCTGCCATGCCCACAGTGAGGGCTGTTCCCGGGACAGAACGGTAGCGACAGGAGCCGTGCCGGTCCTGCCTCGGCTCCTGTGGAGTCCCTGGAGCCGGGGACGTGGCAGAGGCCGCCGCTTCCCCTGCAAGCTGCGAGCGGGGAGCAGCGCAGGCGGTGGCGGAGCGGAGGGCTCTGCGGAGCTCAGCAGCTGTGCCCGCGCCGGCAGCACCAGCCCCTCTCATAGCGGCTGTGGCTCGGGGTGGCCCCGCGGCAGCAAGCGCCAAGGCCGCCCTTGCTGCAATTTGGGATTTATGCTTTTATCCAATTAATATTAAATATCCATTGTAATAAAACAATTTAATAAGGTTTTGACTTTTAAGCATTTAAGCAGAATAGAACAAAGGGAATCAGAAATGTGGCAAGCAGAACGAGGGAGGTGATTCTGCCCCTCTATTCCGCTCTCATGAGACTCTACATGAAGTACTGTGTCCAGCTGTGGGGTCTCCAACATAAGAAGGATGTGGACCTGTTGGAGTGGGTCCAGAGGAGGGCCACAAAGAATATGAGAGGGCTGGAGCATCTCTGCTGTGGTCACAGGTGGAAAAAAAATTTTGTTCAGCTCAGAGTAGAGAAGGCTCTAGAGAGACCTTACAGCACCTCCAAGTACCAAAAGGGGCTACAAGAATGTTGGTGAGGGACTTTTTATGAGAGCATGGGATAATGGCTTTAAACTGAAAGAGGGCATGCTTAGATTAGATATTAGGTAGAAATTATTCACTGTGAGGGTGAGGCTCTGGAAGATGTTGCCCAGGGAAGCTTTGAACACCCCATTCCTGGAAGTGTTCAAGGCCCCGGTGAATGGGGTCCTGAGCATCCTGGTTTAGTGGAAGGTTCCTGCTCACGCAGACATGGAAATTTTGTCATCATTTTTACCATTATTTTTGTGTGATCTGATGACACAAAACATAGGTCTTCATTATCAGTTTTGAAAAGCGTTGCAAACTAGCATTCATAAAGTGACTTAATGGTATTTACATCTTATTTTGCAAATGGGGAGAGTGTGCAACAGTTGAAACGATGATAGACTGAAAAGGAAGGTGAAGGCAATGCTTGCAAGGTCAAAAGGAGCTATGTTAACATGTTAGCATTTGGAAAAACCTGCTGAATTTGCATGTGAAAATAGTGTACCAAAAAAATGGTACTGTGCACTTTTCTCCTAGTTTACAAGGAGATATGGTCATAGCTTGGTTAACTGCTCTGGTGAGCCATGAGTCAGCTTGGAAGCCAACGTTAGTTTGAGATGGCAATAAGTCTGATAATTTCCTAGGATGCCACTTGTGGGGAGAGAGGGGGAGTTCATTGTAGTAGATTTGAATGATGCAGAAATCGTGAACAAGACTGAAAGTTTAGTCCTCGGTTAATTCACTCTTGCAGCTGCATTCCAGTATGCTAAAGACAACTATTAATGATAACTTTTTTCTATATTTCATTGTTCATAATGTAGGCTGTTTAGGACAAAGCTTTCTTCATATGTTCATGCAGAGTCTTGGATATTGATTAGAGTAATATCTTGAAGGGACAATTAGTATCTAAATAATAAACAATATTAAAAGGAAACATGGCCACAACCACTCTATATGGAAAAAAGGTCACTTTCAGGCGACTGGTAGCAAGATGTTAACATAAAGTAAATTATGTTGAGCGATTTAACAAGAAAAATAAAAGTTAATAACATGTATAATAACTGAGAATATAATTTAGGAGAATCAATGTGTTTCAGAAGGTCACAAATAACTGAATTTTATTTATTTATGCAGAAGTTATGGCTATGAGCAATGAAAATTAATAATCACTTGAGGTAATTTGATTAGAACTTGACAAAAACCAGACCAAGTGAGTTTTAAGACATATTAGTGGTAGAATTTCCACATCAGATATCTGACTAACGAGGGAGAAGGGTAGCAATGACCTGTAATGGTTTGTGTGCACAGGTAATTATATTTGAACTTTTGGAAAGAATGAAGAAACAACGTATAACAGCTCATTCTGAAAAAAAGGGAAGAGATGAAAATAGAAATGGGGCAGTGGGTATTAGCAGTGCCTGTTGACCTTGTGTTTAAGTGTTACTACTGGCTTCTTACTATCACTAAACCATATTAATAGAATCTCTTAGGCACAGGTATAACTTTAATGAGTGATACCTTAAATACTTTAGATATATGTGTCCAAATTAAATATCTGTCTAGCTCAGTCTAATTGTCTGAAATCTGTTCCACTAAAATTTAAAATACTAATGAAAAAAAGAAAAAAGTGAAATGGAACAAAAACTCATGTTTTTTTTAATTAGGTAAAATATGTTTGAAAAATATTTGAAAGAATTATGTTCAAGGACATGAAAGGTGAAAGATAATTGTTTATCAGTGTTAACCTGTCTTCAACTTTCTGAAAGTGAAATAAAAACATGAAGGAATAAATGAGAGGGGAATTTTATTAAACTTGTTCTGGAAATAGAAGAGAAAATAATTTCCCATCCATATCCATCTATGTATAATTTCACAGGAAATCTTTGCTTTCAAATATTTTGTTATTTAATATTTTGGGAAAGATTTCAGGTCACCTTTTTTCTTTTTCTGTGATGCTAGCTCTTAACAGAATCAGAATAAACAAAAATGAAAAGTGGTCATACTGATGGAGCTAGAAGTACTGAACATATTTCTGGCAGTTCTATATTTCTGTTGGGTTTCTGTCATGTGAATCTAGCTGAAATTGATGGCCAGTGCTTTGTCATGACAATGAGGCAGAGAAGCAGCAACAGGAAAATGGGTCTGAAATGAGAAACTGGCCAGTGGATCAAAATCTAGTACTTACACAGGCAGCATCTTCTCAGGCACAGCTTCTTCTGTACGCACCAAGAGGGCCTTCCAAGAGACTGTTTTCCTGAGCTCTGTACTGTCTGGTCTAATCTCCCTCTTTAAACATAGATTCTCTTTTTCAGTTTGATTTGAACTTTCAACTCTTTTATTGTTACTTTACAATCCCTTAGAGCTTTTGCAAATTATATTTTCAACACAGAAATTAAAACCAAAACGTGTGTATAGGAGAGCATGAAACTATTCTGATAAAGAAAGGAAAATAAAATCAGATGTGGTGTTTAGAAGGAGACTATGTTAATGGGACGAAAGTTTAGAAGGACAAATTTGAACATCATACCCCAAATAAAAAATATTTACAATTAGGTCAAAATCTAACCAAATATATTTTTACATAGTTACAGTAGAATTGGAAGGATAAACAAAAAAGGCTCTCGAGAAAAAAATTATATTCCTCACTCACCAGACACAATTTTTGGCCAAGGCCCTAAAATTACCTTTGTGATATGTCTGATTTTGATTGCTACCTTTTACAGTAGGAATTGAGTTAGATGCAGCTGATGTTTAGGATAGAGTTACGGTAAAAGCAGTGCTCAAAGCCAACGCACAAGGGAAATCTTGGAATGGGAAAACTTACATCTGATTGCTCTAGATGAAGAAATGACTAAAGACAATTTCCAGCAGATGCACTCAGCAATTTTATGGTTCGTGAGGAATACATTCAAAACTAGATGGAAATTACATATGCTCAGCCAATGAATATCAAAATCACTATTCAAAAAGCAATTGGTATGAAAACTGTGATCACATTTGAAGAATAAAACATTAAGATATCTTGGATGTGCCTTCCTGTAACTACTCATATTAGTCTGCTTTTCATGGGCATTTATTTTGACATTTTATCCTGAATATTTAATTTAAAAAGGGTTTATCTTCTTTACAGAAAAATAAAAATGCCTCACAATTTCCTATGGGGTTTTTGTCATCATTTTCCTTCTAATTTTTATGACATGTTATCTTTCCAATATAACATTGTTTTTGAAGTCATAATATAGCATATAGTATTTATGATAACAAAAGTTTGTGACTCTCCCCATGGACTCAGATGTACACAGGATAAAGTAGCAGGGTTTTATGTAGTGTTATGAAATGTTACTTGTTTTAAGTTGTTGTCAGAGTTATAAACAAATGAGGATGATTTATTTTTATTCCATGTGTATACACATAACTCGTAGTATTTCTGGTAAAAGTGTTTGAGAACTTTAAAATCTAGAAACCTGTCAGTCTTCCTTTTGTTTTATATTTACAAATTACTTTTCTGTTAGATAACGCAGGCACTTCTCTATTTTTTTCCTACTTGAGAAAATAGCAGTAATCCACTTTCATTAAAATATCAGAAAAAAAGTGTGACTCATTAAGTCTTAAATTCTGTGAATATTTTGCATTACTTTAGGAGATGTGACTAGGATTCATCAAAAGAAACTAGCAGAGATCATATTCAATACAAGGAACTAATTCTTCGTGCAATGAGCAATTAAGATGTAGAAGTTTTTCTCAGAATGCTCTAAGCATTAAGAGCCAATATAAGTTTGAAACAAACTTAACAATTTAACGAAGGAAAAAACCCAGTTAAGTGTCATTAAACATAATAGAAGTACTTCTAGGTGTCTCAAGGATGCCTTTTGAATTGTAGCTTTTCAGGGGATAAGAGAATATTTGGTGTCTTGTCCTCATATTCTTCCCTAGCTAGCCATGAGTAAAAATGGGCAATGAGAACATACCAACTAGACTTACTTTTGAGCAGACAAAGTGCTTTTCCTCTTAGTTTCTTAGTAATTTTTTAGCTCATAATGTAATTAAAATAGTGTCTTTGTTAAAATTAAGATACAATGTTCTTTGGTTGTAAATAAGAGAAAAGTTGAAGTCATTCTTTAAGGGAAAGTAATCATTTGTTGATGAATAAGTAAATATCCAGAAGAGTTGAACAATATTCTCTAAAATGTCTTCTAGAATAACTTTAGTCTACTAGGTTATTTTGTTTTCTAGATTAAAATGTATGTAGCGCTTAAAATTAAGTCCATGTTCTAAGTTGCTCAGTCAGGATGATAATGTAAGTCAGTGGAATTTTTTTTTTTTTCAAATTCCCTCCTGAACTGGAGGGGGAATTTAAAATTTCATTTCTCAGAAATGGAACTTTTGAAATTCACTTGCTATGAAAATTAGTCAATATTTTTGACCATGAAAAAGAGCCTATTTAAGAATGGCAATTAACGCAGCAATTAATGAAAGTAGAAAGCTCCTACAAGGATACTGGAAGCCATAAAACAGTTATTCTGCTAAATTAATCTGACCTTTTAAATTGGAAAATCTGTTAGAAATCCATTTTAATCTAGTGCTAACACTACGGGAACACTTCTGATGATTATTTGATAGTATGCCATGGGATTATCATTACTTTGTAAGTCTTTCAAAGTGTAAGTAACATTTTCTTTCAATTTTATAAGGAGAAAACTCACAGGAAATATCCTTCATTAAAGATGACAAGATTATTTTCTTCAAGGTAAAGACAGATTTTCATCCTCTCTTGTGGAGACAATGTGCCTTATGAGCCCCCCCAAAAATACTAAAATCTTTTATTTTTCTCTTTCTCCTCCTGTGAATATGAAGTCTATAGACGGTTATCCCTAAATTTGAATTCAGCCCAAGACGTTTAACATTCCTAAGAGAAGCAGGAGAATTAAACATCTGGAGGAATAAATACAAAGTCAGAGTCTGAAAGCTTGTTTTCAACTTTCAACATGAGTATATACCCTTGACTCATTCCAGGGTCTCAAGGACCTTTAGGTTTCTTGGTGATATCTGGTTTATTTAGTTATTATCTTTAATAGAAATATCTTTAATAGAAATATCCTTAATTTTCTCTGCTTGTCTTCCACTTCTTGGCAGGGATTTTTTTTTCTCTCACTCCATAGTCTATACATGCCTGGCAATACTTTTGGACAGATAAACCAAAGTAAACCCAGGAATGAGGAGGCAGGGATCTCCCACAACAGACACATCCTTATGGAGATGCTATTAGAACAACATAGTTTGCTGCAACTCTCTACAATCCACCAGAAGGCTAATGCTGTCGACCTTGGGGCCATGGGTGCACCTGGGAATGAGTAGGACACCAGGTGAAAGTGGTATGTCAAGAACAGGATTTCTCACATAATGGTTTAATTTAGATTAGTAATGAGGCTTTTCTTTCCAATGAGCTCGACTAGTTGCTTTAAGATGATTTGGAACAGCAACAAATTATTGGCATCCTGTATTTGGGATATCCTCTTTTGCACATGACTAGATATCAAACATTAGAAGTCCCACACTAAGTAACCAAAACTGATCCTTTTCCATAGATATAAAAATTAAAATTATGTCCAAATTCATGCAGGAGGTTTGTGCTAAATCTAGAGTTAGATATTGCTACTTGCTACTTCAGTCTACCTAATTTCTTTATATTTCTTTAGAGTTATATTAAATATAAAGTCATTAAATGTAGGAAGAAGTAAAAGTAATACTTCTAAATAATAAAAAGAAACATATTTTTCTTGATGTCTTCGGGGGTTTTTTTAAGAAAAAGATCCAAGCAATCAATATTTTTACTGAAAGAGTGGAATGTTGGAAATTATAAAACAGAAATCAAATTTAAAAATGATTCTTCAGCAAAGCATTCAGTGTTGTTAATCATAAAGATATATGAGGATCCTGAATAGAAAGCAAAGCTGATAGTTAAAAGAAATCAGAACACCCCTGCACGTTTTGTAAAAAACTTACGATATATTGTGTATATTAGGAACTTTTAATTTCTTATAGCAAAGCACTAAAAGTGAATTTAACGGTATAGAGAATTTCTGTTCACAATGCATACTCAAAATACCGTCTTTCCTGTTTAATGCAAACAGACCAGAAAACACCAAGGTGTCTCCACACACAGAGGAGAAGAGGATGCAAACAGAAATTAAATCCAATTTCACAGCATAAAACGCACTCACACGCTGAAGAGGCACAAAAAGTGAGTCTAGTTCTGTCACTCAAATCACGGGGTTGGAAACCAGGGCTGTCCCCACACCGACCTTCACTGCAGTATCGATGTATGTAGCAGATGGCCACTATCAGCATGTGCTGTACAGTTCTGACACTTCACAATAAGTGCAGGTGATAAGTGCCAACCCTCTGTACCAGTTTTTGCCAGATTTGGCCTCTGGGAATGATCCTGATTTTCTCCAGTCAGAAGAATTAGCACCAGTAGTTTCAGTTGAGTTATCACCAGAGACCTGGTGTGAAAACAACCTTCCTCTTTGTTCATTAGGGGTATTTCAGTTTGATCATTAAAATGTCATCATTCTCCACAAGTGAGCTGAGTTCTTTACTCTCTGAAACTTCAGAGCTTTGAAACACCAAAAGATTTAGTTGTATTTTACGTGAAATCAAATATAACTATTTTCCACAAACGTTCTAGAAGAACTGATAATGATTTGATGGATTAATTCAATACTATAACTTTGTAGAACATGTTTTAGTTTGATCACAACCTGCTTCTTTAACACATACGGATTATTTTTTTTTTCATGATGTGCAAGATAATCATGTTAGAACCACAAATGAAATGATCATTGGTGATAGTCTCAGCACTATAAAAAGAGATTTTATTTTCAAGAAGGAAATACAGCTTTTCAGTTTTGTACCTTTCTATTTTATCATAGTAGTTTTTTTTCCTTACTGATTTCAATTTTTGATTATCTTGAAAAAATTGTAAATTATAATAATTTTGGTTACATTAACTACTATCTTTAAAACTTCTGATACAAAAAAAAAAAAATTAGTGATAGTTGTGAATTCCTGTTGAAATATGGTCAAATATAAAATTAACTTTAATTTCTACATGCTTAGTCACACATATAGCTACTATCAGAAAAGGTAAAAGTCACTAACTGCTTCTATAAATATTATTATAATAGATTTAGTTAAAATAGTATGAAAAATTCTATCTTTCTCTTTGAAATAGAAGCTTTCAAACAGTTGTGTTTCCCAAAACTCTCTTCATCCAAGACTGTGTTTAAAATGCATTCAAATACTTTATCTAATTCTAATCTCAGGCCAATGGTTTGCACTACTTACATTCATAAATATTTGTTGAATTAGGACTTTATCATTAAGTATGCACGTAAAATATATTTATTTTCTATTTTTCCTTTTTTCTCCCAGAAATATATGTATCTACAGTTTGAACGAATATAGAAAAGGAATATTTTGACACAGCCCCTGAAAAAAAATGAGTTGTTCTTACAATTTAAACTGCAGACAAGCAGGTTCATACCATGGGTTCCTGCCATTTCTCCTGCTTCCCAGGAATACCTGCTCATAAACTTGTTCTCTCACTAATTAAAAGGCAATGAAGTCTGATCCCCCTGATTGTGTGCTGATTACTTACTCCTGGATGACCTTCCAATACCTTTTCTGGCCAGTGTTATAAAGTGAAGCTTTGTTGTCTGTTGGCATAGGCAAAAGTATTTAGCAATTCTAAAGTGACTTAAAAGAAAATTTATTCAAATAGATTTCCACAAGTGCTACTTCGTTCTTAAATCATGTTTGAAGAATCATGTGGGCACAACTTCTATGGAAGATTTATAAAGTCTATGATATAGCAACTGACCTGCTAGTCATAAATAATTAATAATTAATATTTCTTGTTCACGTGAATCAAAATCAGAGCTTACCAAGAGAAAGTGCATCTTGCCATTCTTGTAACTACCTTGTAACTATCTCCTTTTTCTTTACTATATATTTCTCCTTAATCTTGCCTGATAACCTTCCTGTACAGGTGCCACCAAGAGCAACAGTTTCAGCACTACTGATGTGCATAAAGTAATTTGCATGATTCTGATCCTTTCTTTTATGGTTTGTAGCACTGTAAACAAAATCTAGCCACGGTTACTAAAGCCTTTGACCAGTGTTATCACAGTAAGAATAATGATAGTTTTCCAAGATCTGAATATTAAAAAAAAAGTTTCAAGTTCTTGGGATTGTTTTATTAATATTGTTCATTTATCTTAGGAAAGTGGAATAGAAATGATATGTAGCTGGGTAGAAAGTCAGCTGTATCTCACATTGTGTTTTCTCTAAACCAGCACACATTTATTCTGTATTTTCACCTTTACATTTCAGGAAGCCAGAAGATTTTTTTTTCCCAAAAAATGTTCTTTTGAGCTGAAGTTAGGGTTTTGAGGATAACAGGAAGTAGCAGAAGAAAGGAATTTGATTTCTACTCTCACGTAAGGTGGAAAATCTCTACTTCAAAGAGGTTTTTAATGGATACAGAATATATAATCTGAGTTCATATGGTTTTATCTCTTTTTGAATGATATGATTATATGAGATTGGACTAGTGATCTCATAGGCTTTTTCCACCCTTAATGATTCTATGATTCTATACTTAACTGTATATTTTAACAGGTCTTAGTTCTTCTCTGCTAAAAGATCATGCTTGTCTCATTTCATCATTCATGTCTAGGCTTCGCAAATGAAGATATGGGAAGGGCTGTACCCACGCTTGCTGCAAGCAAGTTGATGGCTAAGAAGACCGATGTGGAACAGACAAGTCCGGTTGCAAAAGGCACAGTGGAAAGTCTCCTTAGGCGGTATTGGTGAGGCACGGTTCTTTCTGCATTGTCTTTTCTCCTCGAGACTGATTCTACGTGCATTCCCAAAGGAGGCAGCAGCGTTATGGGATGGTGTGTCTCCATGACTTGATTGGAGGCCAGAGTGGACCGCAGATGGCAGTCAATATAACCAAAACTGAGGTATTGTTTCAGGGATTCCTTGTATCTCCTCTTTGGGGCTCGTCTGTTGTGGCAGCCAGTGGCACAATCTTAGAGAGGCGGTGATCTTCCATCCTGGAGACATGCCCTGCTCACTGCAGCTTCATCCTCAGCAGCATGGCCTCAGTACTGGTGACCCCTGCCTATTCAAGGACAGTACCATCAGTCACATAGTCAGTCCAGCAGATGTTTAGGATTGTACAGAGGCAGCGCTGACTGAAGCATTCAAGGAGTTGCAGGTGATGGCGGTAGATGACCCATGATTCAGACCCATAGAAAAGAGTAGACAGTACAATGGCTCTGTAGACACTAATCTTTGTACTTTTCTTCAGGTGTTTATTGCACCAGACTCTTTTATGGAGTTTTACAAAGGCTCTGTATGCCTTTGCTAACCTGTTGTCTATCTGTCTGTCAATCTTACCATCTGAGAAAATGATACTTTCTAGATAGTTAATCTTCTGGACTGACTTAAGTGCTGACTTGCCTGTGGTGATATGGGGATGATGGAAGACTTCCTGAGGTGCAGGTTGGTTGTCTTTTCAAGTTGACTTCCAGCCCAAAACCTCAGCAGCCTCTGCAAAGCAGGATGTTAAGCGCTGCAGAGCTGCTTCTGTGTGAGCAATGGGGGCAGCATCGTCAGCAAAAAGCAGCTCACGGACAAAGTGATTTAGAGTCTTGGTGTGGGCCTTCAGTCGCCTTAGGTTGAACAGGCTCCCATCGGTACGATATTGGATGTAAATGCCGTTATCTTCATCGAGGTCTGCCGTGGCCCTTTGGAGCATCATGCTGAAGAAAATGGTGAATAGAGTTGGTGTGAGAACACAACCTTGCTTCACACCATTAGCTAGTGGGAAGGGCTTAGAGAGTGCATTGCCATATTTGACTTGACAGCGTTGATCCTCATGTGACAGGATAATCATTTTGAGGAATTTTGGAGGGCAACCTAATCATTCCAAGATCTGCCACAGGCCTTTTCTGCTCACAGTGTCAAACACATTGGTGAGGTCAATGAAAGTTGCATAGAGTCCTTGGTTCTGTTCCCTACACTTCTCTTGCAGTTGTGTGTGAACAAATACCATGTCTGTGGTACTCCTATTGGCTCTGAAACCACACTGACTTTCAAGTAGAAGTTGTTCTGAGATAGCTGGTACTAGTCTGTTCAAAAGTATTCTTGCAAGGATTTTACCAGCAGCAGAGAGCAAAGTAATATCTCAGTAATTTGAGAAGTCTGACTTTTCTCCTTTCTTCTTGTACAGGGTGATGACAACTGCATCACGGAGATTTGGTGGTAGTTCACCTTTTTCTCAGCAATGCACAATGAGCTTGTGAAATTTAGCATGGAGTGCTTGGCATCCATGCTTCCAGACTTTAGGCAGGATTCCATCAATCCCAGCTGCCTTGGCAGTTTTCACATGCTGTATGGCCTTAAGAGTCTCTCCCATAGTAGGAGCTATAACAAATTTGGTTTTCACCAGTTGTGTAATGTGTGTGTAACCTTGGAATACACGGTTGGCACATGCTTGTCTACAATCTATCACTTCTTCTTAGAAGATAAATTAACAGTTTTTCTTCTAGCAAAAAAATGATCATGTCCAGTGGGATATGTTCTTCTCAAGCATGTTAAAAGTCTCTGCCAGATGCTTTATTCCTTTAACATTTGGAAAGTTTTTGTTTCTGTTCTCATGAGCCTTGCTTTTATGTTTAAGGCTGGAAAGGGTAAATATTGATGCAAATTCATTTGTATGTAAAATACTGGGCTGATTGCAAGGTAATCCAAGAAAAAATACCCCAGACTCCAGAACACATATTTAGTTATATTCTGTTTTAGTGCGTATCAAATGACAACTCAAACCATAGTCTCATGACTAAGGCCATACACTAATATTTAAGTATTTGTTAAGTTTGGGAATTTTAGTTTTTTCAATTAATTGTTGACTGAGTTTGATAAACTTCTAACTCTCTTCCTATGATTTTATATAATTGAATGTAAAGTGAACATGAAACAAGACCTTTGTTCCAAATAATCCTAAGTGTCATGTAGTAAGAGAGCCTGAATCAAGCAGCTTTCCCAGGTGATACAAAATAGGAGAGAGAGGTAACAGATAGCTCTTGGCCAGTCTTGGTCCCATCTCCACAATATACCTGTTCTGACAGACCATAAAGTAACTTGCTGAAGAATAAGATGGGTTGTTTCCTTCACCAGAATAATTGTCTTCTACTAAAGCAAGGTATTGAACTGTAAGTACAGAAATGAATACCTTGAGAGTTCCTCTTGTTTATTTTCTTCCCAAGCACAGCCACAGAACCACACTTCCTCCTTCTTCCTTGATTGTTATATTCATAGGCTGGGGTTGTATGCAAAGTTGCAGTGTGGATTTTAAGATGCACGAGGCTCAGAAGAACTATTGTTTTCTGTGTTTGGAGAATCCAGATGGTTTGAGCTTCTCAAGTTAAAGAGAGAGAGCTTGCTCCACAGTAGCTTTAGAGGAAGTAGAATAGCATATAGTTAAAAAGACAGAACATTGTATTTATTCACTTAGGATCAGGTTTCTGAAGGCATTATTACACCTCAAATTCAAACAAAATGCCAAGGCAGGGAGTTAGTTGCTTATTGCTACTAATTTCAATGGGCATCAAGTGCTTTTCAAAACTAAATTTTATTAAATGCTTGTTTGCATCATGTTAATATAAAAAGGGGGGGGG
>VXBA01001339.1:97670-144855 GCA_013399895.1 Serilophus lunatus
CTTGCTGTCATTCCTGTGGGACGTCCTTTTAACAAGACTGGGCTGGAAGTGATTCACTCCAGCTTGCAGAATCTGAGTACCAAGAACCAGCTGTCCCAACTCCTTTAATGTCTCCTTACTTAGAACTGCCCTTCTAATGTTCTCTGGCTTGGCTTCCAGGCAGTGCACTCCCAGCTGTCCCAGGGACCTGCCTGCTACCCTGCCTGTGGCACCGGTGACTTTCCATGTCTTTACAGTGCCATGATGTCTATTGAGCCTCAACCAACCTCCATGACTCAAAAACTCTATGTAGCAAGTGCTTCATGACATACATAAAGTTTGCTCCGAGCAAGAGTAAGAGTGATCTTTATTACTGAGGTTTCTGGGAGAGGAAGGAGGATGTTTTAGTCCATCAGGGTAAGCTGCTCTTCATCTAGTCGTAGGGTGCATATTTGTGAGTGAATATGATGTTTTCTTAATATGCAAGATTTTTTAAAATAATATTGATATTCTATTTTTTACCTTATGGTATTGTAAAGAATTTTCTTCTCCACCTTATTCCTTTATTCACGTTCTTCTGTATTAAATAACTATAACAGCCTCAAAGGACTTTGCTACTTTTCCATTTTTGAAATATTATTTTCTGTAAACCCAGCCTATTTAATTCTTTTTCAAGTTAATAAAATCATTTTAGCAATTTTAGCCTCTTTGTTTAGTTTATGCAGAGACTTGAGGTATAAAACAACTATGTGCAATGATGTGATATTTGTTGTTTATATGCCAAATATTTTATAATATTCAAAGCTGGTTTTTAGTCTTTCTTGTCTAAAAGTAGAAATGGAAATTAAGTAAAAAAATGTGGCAAATTTTTCTGGAGTGATAAGTAATCTAAGTGCTGAATTAAGTCTAGGTGAACCCAAAGGTTTGTAGTTTAAGGTACTCTGCATACAGCCTCAAGTAATAATTCCTCATTTTAGACAACTCTCAGCATCTTGGATAAAGGCTAGATTTCAACAGATGAACTAAAATAATTTCTTTGAATGCTTTTATTCATTTATTAAGGTAAATGTGTCAGGTCTCTAGTATTAATGTATACCTAAAAGTGCTGTATCGTTGTATGTCCTTAAGTTATTACTAAGCTTACAAAAGTCTAACCCTAGCTAGAAGTGATGAAGAAATGAAATTGTGGTGAAACAAGCTCAACAGTCTTTTGAAAGGTGTGGCACTGGATCACAGTTTATCTATTAAATCATGTACTCGAGTGGTCAGCTGGCCCAATATTTCAGCATCATGTTTTGTCCTCAGAAAGTACCTTAAAGCCTTGACCTAAAAATATATTGCTGAATGTTTCATTTTCATGGCTCATTTCTGAAACTTGTAAGGGAAACACCTTCTTTGTTACTGTTCTCGTTTAAAAGGACAGTAAAAAGTGTTATTTAGCAAACAAGAGACGTATAGGAAAAGGCAGCAATTTATTATATATGAGATGGCACAAATATGGATGGGTGTATGGATATGAATGGACTGTTATGAATTGATATACTCATTGAAGTGGTGAACCGAAGAAAAAAACCAAACCCAAAAATCCAAACAATTATCAATATCTTTGGAAATATTGTCCCTTCTACCCCCTAGCAGTCCTGGTGTCCTGTAGGCGCAGGAAGCTGCCGTGCCCCCTTTCNATTTTCATGGCTCATTTCTGAAACTTGTAAGGGAAACACCTTCTTTGTTACTGTTCTCGTTTAAAAGGACAGTAAAAAGTGTTATTTAGCAAACAAGAGACGTATAGGAAAAGGCAGCAATTTATTATATATGAGATGGCACAAATATGGATGGGTGTATGGATATGAATGGACTGTTATGAATTGATATACTCATTGAAGTGGTGAACCGAAGAAAAAAACCAAACCCAAAAATCCAAACAATTATCAATATCTTTGGAAATATTGTCCCTTCTACCCCCTAGCAGTCCTGGTGTCCTGTAGGCGCAGGAAGCGCCTCGAGTGCTGAGCCCGGGGACTGAGAAGGACCTGGGTGCCGTCCTAGGCACCTGAGGGAGAACTTAGAGATAGGAACACACGAACCCAGATCCTTCGTGGGGGGGTCCGCGGTGGATTTTCTGGGCGGCGCAGCATCCGTGGGGGGTCCTCGGCAGCCGGGAATCGCGGGTCGTGCTGGTTTGGTGTTTGCAGGAGGAAACACCAAGCTGGGCGCACCGGAGCTTCTCTGCCGGCAGCGCCGAGGAGAGGGAGGGGGTCCCAGCCTCGACACGTGTGCCCTTCTCTCTGCCTGCTGCTGCCTCCCGGTCCGTCCTGCCGAGCTGACTTCTGCGTCTCTCCGCTGCCTCCCCTCCCCCAGGGCTCCGTGTCCTTTTCCCAAGCCCCTCCTGGGCCCCCCGTGGGTCAGTGGGAGATCGAGGCGAAAAGGCTTNCGTGGGGGGGTCCGCGGTGGATTTTCTGGGCGGCGCAGCATCCGTGGGGGGTCCTCGGCAGCCAGGAATCGCGGGTCGTGCTGGTTTGGTGTTTGCAGGAGGAAACACCAAGCTGGGCGCACCGGAGCTTCTCTGCCGGCAGCGCCGAGGAGAGGGAGGGGGTCCCAGCCTCGACACGTGTGCCCTTCTCTCTGCCTGCTGCTGCCTCCCGGTCCGTCCTGCCGAGCTGACTTCTGCGTCTCTCCGCTGCCTCCCCTCCCCCAGGGCTCCGTGTCCTTTTCCCAAGCCCCTCCTGGGCCCCCCGTGGGTCAGTGGGAGATCGAGGCGAAAAGGCTTTGAAAACCAGAGATGTTTCATCTCCAGCCCTGGCTTGGGGCTCAGCCCCGCCCCCTCCTGATCTGGAGAGAGGGGAAAGGAGTTATTTTCTTTCTATTTTTCTTTTCAACCCATTACAGTTACTCAGGTTTTCTATTTTTAAAGACTGAGAAATGAGCCTTCCTAATGTGTCTCTAAATTCAAAATTAAATTACTACATTGTTCCATAGGCACTATTCTCTAAAACCTTTGAGATAACAGTATATTTATGTTAATTGAACTTCTGGTGCTAAAATCTCTGCTACTGAGCATCCATTATTACAATGGATTTTTCTACGATGTTGACTGACTCAATTTGCTGTATTGAAACCTTGGAAGTACATTTTTGTGTCCCGGACAAGTCCGGTTAAATGTAGAGGCTTAAAGTCTCAAGATTTGCCTCAACAATCATGGTTATGTATGTTCTGTTTGTCTCATGCTAGAAGGTACTGAATTTTAATATGAATAAAGTTTACATACACCTGGAAAGCTGTGAAGATAATAATATTTCAGTGTTGGAAAAACATTTCTTCCCTCTGCAATTACAAGGCTATTAGATTTAGGTTTATATACTATTTAAGTATGAATCTTATATTGGCAGAGAGACACAAAAAGATGGAAAGTTATGTCAGTTCAGGAGGATATTAAAGCCCCATTATGACTCATACCTGAAAAATTACTTCTTCAGTGCCTAATTCAAAAAGGGCTTGACCAAAATCCAGCTCTGCCAATGGCTTGGTGTAGATTTAGCTTCCCGCTCCATACATGCTAAGCAAAAGCCAATATACTTGTTGGGTAAAAGTGATGTTCAGATAATTATTGCACAAGAATTAAAACAAACAAACAAACAAACACCTCAGTAATTAAAACACTCTTCAATTGAAGTTGAAGAGTACATTACATTTATTAACTTCTCGGGAATCTTTTGAAACATTTTCACGTTGTGAAAATGGCATGGTACTATTTTCCTTCCTGAGGCGGATGATCCTTAAATCCACAAACGACTCTAAAGATTGATTAGTTTTATAACTAGTAGGAGGTTTTTATGGATATTCAAGCTATGCAATTTCTTTCCATTGAGTCTGTAAGGAAACAAATTTTGCTAACCTGATTACTCATAAAAAATGCATAAAACCATTTAGAGTTTCCATGGAAAGGAATGCATTGCCTTTATTTAAATGAGTAGTTATAAATAAATTTTTGATATTTACCATCATGCAATTCTTAGAACTCATAAATGAACTTTATAATCTGCAATAGCTGTTGTATGAGCGTGAATGATTGAAATGCTGTAATGTTTTGAAAACACGATATTAGCAAACACAACTAATCATTATTCAAAGTAAAATTTGATTTTCTGGAATGTTAGTTATTTGTCTGAACCCTAGCTGGAATTTACAGACTATTATTTTCCTCTCAAATTATGTTTGTGCTCACTATTAACAGGTTATTAGGAGCCTCTGTCAGCTTCCATGTTGAGCTAAAACAAACCTGAAATCTTGCGATGGCATGCCAAACTGATGACTTGCATCTTTGTGTTCACACTGCTAGATGTGTTTGAGTGTGGTGCTATCTCCTTGTGGGTAAGGCTTTTATATTTCTTTCTCTGCACAGAATTTATAGAAGGGAGAAATCTATTCCTAAAGTTTTCTTCTTAAGAGTTTGCTCTGGTTTCATACTGGCATGTACATTGCATTCGGTGGGAACTTGAGTCATACTCAAAGTGTAGAAATAACTCAGTCCATGACATTCTCATCTTGAGTGTCTGGAGTCTTTAAAATGAAGCTAAGCCGCATGACATGCATCTTGACTGCAATTAATTTAAGGCTTGATTCTTTTCATTTCATCATCCAAAGACATGACTACTATCTTGGTGATTGTATTTTTTCTGGCAAGGTTTCCCAAGTTATAGAGAAACACAGAACACAGAATTCAACTGTTCAGAAGGGCATCTGGCACTACTTCTGAAGTGCAAGATGAGGGAAAAGAGGCTCAAGAAAATATGTTCATTAAAGCAAGGAAGACAGATTTTGTGCTCCCTGAGCTCCTGAGTCCCCAAAGGTTGTAGAAAGTATGGGGGTAATGTTTTCTGGAATTCAAGATATTGTGCTTTACAAGTCTCTAGCAGGTCCTCTACCCTTTAAAGAGCAGTGACAATGTGGGATGCATATTAAAAAAATAGCACTAGCTGAAAGTACTCCTGATCATCTATTTTTAAAATTGAAGTTTCCTACTTGGTCAGCTAATAAAATACCAGTAACATCCTGAAATAATTAAATGTTTTAGCCAAGGCTCGGCAGAATTGCCTCAGTGCTACTAAAAATATTTATAAAATAATTTGAGGAGCATTGTAGCCTGTTAATATCATAATTTCTGACATACTGTCAGTGCACCATAAAAATCTAATGTTACTTAGCCGTAAGTATCAGCTAATGCCAGGACTAGAGAACTTCCTCTTATCAGGATTTGAAATTATTTAGATGAGTTGACTTTGGAGAATAAGAAGAGGACATCTTATTCTCAAAACAGATGGTTCTTTTTATTCTCTGTGTGTACTAATGTGTTTTAAATAGGAAGAGAAAAAATCTATTAAATACAGTAAGGAGGAGCATAAAAAGCATTAATTGTGTTGATTTGATGACCAATGACATTTAAAAAACTGTTAAATGGAAATTTATGCATATTTATTGAGACTTACTTCCCTAAAATTTCATGGTATTATGCTCTCCATACTATAACAAATTATTCACCTTGCAGATTTTCTACACGCTTTTTATGTGATTATGCCTCAGAAAAATACGGAGTGGAAAAATAGTGTTTTATGGGAAAGCAGATGCTGAAACAGAAATTTTTTTTCCTTCTTTTTAGTTGTTTTGTTTAGTTTTTCTCTGTCTTGAAATTTTCTGCCACACCCTCAGAATCTGTACCTCTGTCTCCACAGGGATGTCCTATTCCAGAATACTAAATCAGCACAAAATGAGTCACTCCTTGTTGTTAACTGTGTTGGGGAAGCTTTCTGCTGTGCATGGGCACCAAAGCAACCTGGGATGGGACAGGGGACTTGCCTGACAGAGGGGAAGGAGCTCACAATGGTCAGGAGGGGGTTTCAGGTGGACAGCTGCATCCTTGGCCCACAAAATGGGGGGATGTCTGAACACCTCTCTAGAGACTACTTAATCAGGACTGAAATGTTTGAGAGATTATGCTGGAGATCATGTACCTTCTGGAATGATTTTGGGCTTCATTTTGCTGCCACTATTGATGTAAAGTGTCATTTCCCAGGAGTGGAATATTTCACTTTAGTACGATTATCCATTTGATGGAGTATTGCTTCTCACAACTGGTCCTTTTTCAATAAACTGTGTTTGACAGCAAAGGCTACAGTGTTCTTCTGGGACTGCACAAGAATGGATGTGTCTGGGCTATGTCCGGTTATTCCTGTCAGATTAATTTCAAGGAGTCGAGAGCATTAAAAACTCATTTGTTTGAAGAGCACTGGCAAGGATTTGTCTTCCCCCTCTCTTCCATGCCATGGAAAGGTAGGGACTTAATGGTGGTATTTAGAGAGGGCAAGAAAAGGAAGTAGCAAAGCTCTGAATCAGACTTCATGCTCACTGAATGGGGTATGACGCTCTTAAGCATAGGAATTTATCAGTTTCTAAGGTTAAAAGAAAACAAAAAAAATGTTGACTCCATATCAGTGTACTTGCCTTTTCCCCTGGAGATCATAATGCTGCCAGAAACTCATTCAGAAAATCTATAACATTCTCCACTGTTTTGGACTCTCATGTTATATGCAGGCTTGTATGTCAACAGACCAGAAAGGTCAGACCTGAGCTACATATTTCAAAGGAACAGTGGTCATACTGTCATCTGTACCATGAAAGAGGCTTTATTTGAGTTGGATCCATACATGCTAAACAAAACTAGACTATGCTTTCTGTATATATATATATGTATAAGTCAGCAAATCTCCTTTATGTCAGATGTTATATAAATTACTAAGTATTTTGAAAGCAGTCTTGTGCAAAGATATTTTGCTGACTCCTTCCTCTCCAAAGTGTTCCTATGCTGATAGCATCTTGTTCTCTTAAGCAAATTTCTTGGGAAAAGATTGTCAGCTTTTTTCTGTTTCAAGTTTTTGCAGCTATAATGTTAGGCCATTTATGCTCCTCATTACAAATTCAATTATACGAGTTGCTATAAGTTGTCTCTCTAATATCTGACCTTTGTAAGATTTGATATACTCTGCAAGGTCATTCTCAAGTTTTAACATGACTATAAAAATATTAGCATTTTCTAAAGCTATTTATTTGGAGATGTTGATTTTTAAAGGATTTAATATATTAATATAACCCTGAAAAACCTACTAGAAAAATTTGCATGTTTTCACACTTTAGCCCAGGCTCTCATTAACAGGCTCTATTGATTTCTCACATCATCAATGAATTACTTATCCATAAGAACAACAGAATGAAAATATTTGGAAAAAAAGGAAAGAAAAAAAGCTGAAGCAGTATAGTTGGCACAACTGCAGATAAACAAGTATCATAAGCAAAAAAGATAAGCAGGGTGTGAATTTCTCTTTCCTTTCATGATATGCAGATGTGGCTAAATTGATAACAAAAAAAAAAAAAAAAAAAAAAAAAAGCAGGTGTTGGGTGTTTTTTGGCCTTCAAAAATTCTGTTACTGGCCAGTCATCATATCCAGATTTCCCTGGCTGATGGAGTCTGACAAGATTGCAGCCTATGGGAATATGTCTGCAGGCCAATAATTTTTTTGTTCTTGTCAGGCATACTCAAAAGGCTAACGCCATCTGCTTTCCAGCAATTAGATACTCCCCTTTCAATTGTAATATACTGTGAATCTGATAATTTATTCATCCCAGGGTAAATGTATACACTATCAGTTTGGTGGAAATGAAGAGAACTGAGTCTGGCAGAGGAATAAATAGCTCTTCTATCCCTCATCCAGTTCACACAAGTCCTTAGCTCTACTGTCCCTCCTCCACTCCACACAGGTCCTTAGCATCTCACCCATGCTGTCCCCCTGGATAAAAATGTCTTCCCATTCCCTTCCTCCTGCTTTTGTACATGAAAGTAAGATATCATTGCCCAGATCTCTGAAAGGCTATGATTATTTGGTTTAAATGTTTTCACTGGTCCATAAAGACCTAGGTGGACTGTTGGATTTGTGATGGTAACATGCCTGGTAGCACTGAAAAGAATACTGAGCATAACTGGCATGCAAGAGCATCAGGGAAACTAAAGTAAACAAGAAAAAGTGTGGATCAATAAAGGGGACTCTTCGTAACGAACGGTGTCACTTAGCCAATAAAATGTGTTCCTAGCAAAAAACCACAGGATTTGCATTAAGCAAAGGCAGGATTTTAAAATACTGTGGCAACATTCTCTTCTGCAAGGTGCTGGTGGGCTGCTTCTCAAGCAGGAGTAGCCTGGTGGGTGCCCAGAGAATGGAAAGATGCGATGAGGAGGCCTGCAACCTGCACCAGCACAATGAAAAGAAAACAGAGATGGACCTATGCCAGCAATTTTCTCACATAGAAACCCACATCATCCTGGAGAAAGGCTGATGGCACAGCCCTGGGGGCCCAGAAGGGCATTTAGAAGGTGAGTGTGACACTAGCCATAAGTGGTAGATAATAGAAGGTTTTCCCATATAAAGATTTGTATTATTAATGTGGCTTTTCTTTATCAATCAGGATGTGAGGTGTTGATAGTATTATAACTGGACTAATAATTACTGCTTGATGTATTTTGATGAGACTCCTAAAAATCAGTGAAGCAGAAATTTCTTGGTTCCAGGGTTATGGTATGTTCCCTTTTTCCCATAATGAGGATTTGAGTGCAACCAAAGGAAGATCTTCCTGCTTTGCTGGGAGTTAATTCTGTGTGAGAATGAAAAATTTGAATTTGAACAACTTAGTATAGCAATAGCCACATTTAAAGATCCCAGGGTAGTAACAGATTAAGGAAAAAAATTCTTGTGGATATTAATGAAGCCTCCAGAAATAATCTGAATTTGTTTTCTTGTCTGTATATCTCTATAAATGGTAATTATAGACTCATTAAAGAGTAAGAGATCAATGAAATACTTCTCTGAAGGAAAGCTCTGGTTCCAAGCTCTTTGGAGTGATTTGGACAAATTCTGATTCAAATATGATCAGACAGTATACTTTTTAATAGTAAAATAAAAGAAAATGTTGGAGGGACTAAGAAGCGTATCCCACTTAAATTAAAAACATGAGCATTTTGTCTTGCATTTGAAAATTTGTCCAAATTAATAGTGTGTAGCTTTCATGAACACACAGTGATCAAATGTCATTTATTGGAACTTATTTTGGAAAACAAGGATTTGAGATATAGTTGCAACTTTTCCTAGAAATCAGTCTTCAGTTATTATTCGCATACATGTAATAGGAGATATCGAAGAAGTGACTTCAATAACTACAAATATCACAAAACATTGATCGGAATTAAGATCTCTTCCAACAGAGCTCGTTCTAGAAATTCCACTGCTCCTGGGAGAAATTAGCAATACTTTGTCATCACAGAAGTCAATATGCTATACCCTGTGCTTAATGTAGATTAACTTTGAAATCAACAAAGCTCTTCGTTTGTCACAGTTTTTGTCTGTGTTAAATTTAGGTAGTACTTACGGCAATGTTTTGTAGTGTTCTTCCCCTTGGAAATATGTAGATGGTCAAAAGGGATTCGCATGTGGTAGAAATACATCACAAAACATTGGGCATGAAATAAGAGCTTAATGATGAAGATGGCACGGCTATAGCTGTACATACTTAATCTGGAAGTACTTCAATAGCATGTTGTCCCATTAACGGACTGAAACTTTAAGAGAGGAAACAGTGCATGGAGACCTAATGCAGCATTTTCCATCTGCTAAAATGTTAGATGTTGACGTTAATTCCATAGACTCATGATTTAGCACTCTCTCACACCTGATGTTTTATACTCACCCTCCCCCCCAGAAGCCATCAGTTGCAGTGGAGACTGAAATTTGTCTTGCTTTAGGTGGAACAAAGAGATATTTACAGAAATATTAAGTAGTAGAACAGATTGCAAAACCCCAGGCTACACATTACGAGGAGCTTCAGAGCTATCTTCGGGGCAATTTTTTTCTACTTCACTTCGTAAGTAGGATAAGGTAAACACCTATTCTTTATGAGCAAACATTGCTTTATACAAACCCATAGGCAGGAGCCATTTACTTACTTACAAAAGGAAGTTAAAGCCTGATAGAAATGTGATGTATATTGCCTCTACCTTAATAGAAATGTGAGAATTTGATTTCATTCTATAGAATGATCTTCTTCCCACAAATTCCTTGAAAATAAACTTGTTGCTTTAAAGAAAGCTTCAGTCTAGCTGAATTGAGGTTACAACCCTAAAATATTTCCTAACACTAATCTCACTTATTACCAGGGCGATAATAACTTTCTTCAGCTGAGAGTGGTGTAAAGTGAACAGTGAATAGGACTGCTGATCTTTCAGTTTTGTTCCTTCAGTCTCCTTTTCTGAACAAATACGCCATTAAATCTTTAGCCCAGGAAGTAGAACAAAAATTTATTGACTCAAGCCATAATTTCCTAGAGATGAAAACCAAAGGAAAAAAAAAACAGGTTGCTGGTTTATCAAAAAGGCAGGAAACTCATAAGATCTGCCTTGTTTGCTACAGTAGTATTTCAATTTTTTCATGTAGTATTTCAAAATATATGTGTATATATATATCTTGATATATATATATTTCCTTCTCCCTTTTCGTGTCCCAATATGAAACATTCTTTTTAGATCTTATATTAAGTGTTATACACTCTTCAGTTTGCATTTGTGTTTTGCAAATAACAAGCTGTTAAATGAAGCCTAAATTCATGTAAGCATTGGCAAAGATGTTATTTGATTATTATTTATTTTAACATGTGATTATTTTCATGAACAAATGTCTTAGTTTTGATTAGTTCTTTATTCATCTCTTTAATACAATGGCTCAGATCCTTTGCTGAGACTGAATTTTAAAATCAATATTTGTCGTTGTTTGTAGTGCTTTCCATGTATTTGGGAAAAGGTGAGAGCCAGAGACCTGCCCCATTTATATAAAAGCCATTGTTCACACCAGTGAAATGGCATATTTTATTAATGTACAGAAGGCTTTGTGTTTGTGCAAATGTGAAAGTTAGGTCATCTCCCTAAAGAACGGAAGGAAATCCTAGCTACTGACAGCTTAACTTGAAATTTCAACTATTAGTAACTAAACAGAAACAAACAGGAAGTGCCTTAAATGCTGCATAAACAGAAGTTATGTCAGTTGTCTCCATTTGCATTTTAGAGAATTCAATCCTTAATATATTCCCACCCCCCATGCATTTCTATAAGTCTGTTCTGCATATTCCAGTGTTGGCTTTCAAAAAAATTATATGGGTACCATCATACTACTAAATGGTTTTGTATTTATACATATTTAATACTATATAGCTCTAGTGATTATTCCCACTTATAAATTAGTTCCGTTAATTTTCTAGTGAATGACACAAAAATAAATTTTAAAATTGTATCTTATTCAAAAGACAAAAGATAGAAGCAGTTGAGATTAACATCTGAACCCACTCATTTACTATTTCAAAATGTCTAAGCTACAGCATTTGTATCACACTTGGCAAACATAACAATGAAGTGTATAAGAGGTCAAGATACGACAGAATATGTTGATTTACTTAATTGTTTCACATATTGAACTTGGTTTTCTTCCCAACTTTGTATATGTTTTATGGCTTCTACTTCAGATTTAAGAAATGTTTATGCTAAAATTCCATTTTTTTCACCTCTACCAGTTATTTCAGTAAAAGATTTTGCCTTTTACTACAGGAATGGTAATGCCATCCTACTCTCCTCATTGCATAAGCAGTATCTCTACAGTAAAGTATTCAGTTGTTCCAAATCACAAATCCGAATTCCTTTCAGGTTTGAATTTTTTTCACCAGTGTCTGTGTCTATTTGGAACTCAAATGCAATTTTCAGTGTAGTTTGGTTTTTGCCATCTCCTTTTTTCAGGTTGCTTCATGGAATAACTTAGAACCAAGATGCTACATAATGATGCTGAGTTTATTTGCATCCACTTTAAAATACCATTAATTTCTCTCTATGTGGTTTAGCTTTTTTAATTATGATACTGTAAACAATTAATGAAGAAACCAAGCCCAGACTTAAAAAAAATATTATGTATGATTTACTCATATGTTACTCACCAATGATTGGTACAATGATGTTGATACAGAAATATTTTGGCTGCAGCCATATTTTCAAATGTGAAAACATCCTGTATAAGATGAGTCTGGAAAAAAAAAATCATTCCCAGATAAACAAAGAATGTTCTTGATAAATCTAAGCAATTTATAGAAATATTTACCTTGCTTAGCTGTTGGAAGTGGATTTTAGTTAGTCTCATTTGAGACAAGGGTATCAAAGAGTTTTCTCTAGAAATATAAAGGATACATTCAGCCTTGATGTAATGCAAAATAAGATTATGGACTCCTTGGTTATTCAGAGGTGTTTCTTTGTGTTGTTCTTAAGAGCAGCATGTATTAATTTCCAGTTATTCCTGTCATGGTTATTATCCCTAGTCTCTTTTGCTTGCAATGTATCTATATAAGACCTTCCTGTTATCCTTAATATTCCTGGTCAGACTCAATTCTAACTGCCCTTGGTTTCCCTAATCTCAGCCTTCACTTCCTGTACTACTTCCCTGTATTTCTCCCAGGACACCTGTCCTCATTTCCACTTCCTGAAAGCTTCTTTTTTTGCTCTGAGTTATCTCAGCAGCTCCTTATTCATCCATGAAGGCCTCCTGGGATTTTTGTCCTATTTCCTCCTTGTTGGCATGCATTGCTCCTGAGATGGGAGAAAGTGATCTTCAGAATTGAGCCAGCATTCTTGCCCACCTGGGCTCTATCCTGACTCTATCAAGTAGGTCCTTGAAGAAACTAAAGTCTGCTCTCCTGAAGTCCAGGGCAGTGAGTTTGCTGTGTGCCCTCCTCAATGTTCTAGGAATTTTGAACTCCACCAGCTCATGCTCACGGAAGCCAAGGCTGCCTTGGAACACTACAGTCCCTAGCAGCTTGTCCCTGTTGGTGAGCACAAGGTCCAGCTCTTCTGTTTGGCTCCTCAATCACTTGTGTAAGGAAGTTGTTATTGACGCATTTGCGGAACCTCTGGGATTGCTTTTGCCCTGACGTGCTGTCCCTCCAACAGATATCAGGATGGTTGAAATCCCCGATCAGGACCAGGGCTTGCAAGCATGGGGCTGTGCTTAGGTAAGCCCTAGAAAGGGCCTCATCTACACCACCCTCCTGATCAAGTGACCTATAGTAGACTTCCACTCTATGATATCCTTTCCCCACCCTCCCCACAAGCTTTTGGTTGGCTCCTCATTCTTTGCCAAGCAGAGTTCCATGCTCTACAGCTGGTCACTGACAGAGAGGCTACACTCCTTCCCCATCTCCCTAGGCTGTTTTTTCTAAAAAGCCTAAAACCTTCCATTCTTCTGCTTCAGCCATAGGAATTCTGTGCAAAGGTGCTCTAAAGCTGGTTGTGCATTTAGGGAGGAGGAGACCTTATCTATTCACCTTCTCCACCTGCTGTGTGTTGAAGACTAGCTCTTCTAGAGGTTACTTCAGGAATTTATGAAACCTAACTTTTGTGCCACAAAGGACATCAACAGTGTTCTGCCTCACAACAAGATAAGTTTGAATTTTGGTATCTGTGAGAATTAATGGCTAGAAACTAACTTGGTAGTTAAACTAAGAGTATGCTCCAAATGCAAACATTTGTCTAAATTACTGAGGAAGTATTAAATATGATGAGTATTTCATATTTTCATACAATGAATATTTTGGTTTTTTATACTTGAGAAACTGTGTGATTCCAGTACCTATATCCCTCTATAATCAGGAGTGCCTAGAGGGCACTTAAGTGTGACCAAGCAGCAATCCTGCTGTTCATTCATAACCCATTTCCTTTTCAACAGTGTTGTTTTTGGCAACATTGCCATGAAAGTAAGAATAACAATACTGAAAGGTTTGTAATGCCTTTCTGGAAATCTGAGGCATTTGTTTGTTTAGAACCTCCATAATTATTCTCTCATTTTGCTCCAGATTCAGTATCATGAAGTCCCATGTCTGAGAGAATAATCAGTATCTTATCTAAATTAAAATCTAAATTAGATTTATGTGCCTTGTAATTCCACCTTTTCTTTTCTGTGTCTGTTTTATCGTTGGGCTGAATTCCCTCTTGTTTCAAAGGTGCAGAAATGCTAAAATCTCCAAAAGAATCAGTCCGAACAAAGCTACCCTATTCAAAGGAAGAATGAGAAGAAATAGAACAAGTTAGGGTGTCATATTAGTCTGTTTTCATCGCTTTCTTTCCTTTTTACTGTAGATGTGACATGATGGAAATACTGGATACTACTAGAACAAGTAGGTTTTAAGATGTCTGAGAAAAAATAGCTAAATTATGCCTATATTTGCCAAGCTAATGAAAGGTTTCTATATAATTGTACAAAACATGACATTCCTCTTTAAAGGAGTTAAAAGTCAGTAAGCACAGTCTAAACATAAAGTACTTCTGGAAAAAAAAAAAAGTGGCAAACACCATGTACCTGCCAAACTACCAACTTGAAACATAAAATAAAAAATGTTGGGAGTATTTCTGGTATCTAAAGAAATATGTATATCTGCAGATCAGTCAGACTGTTCCCTTTCCCCACTCACTCTCTTATATTCACTCCCTTATATTCATTGAAGACCTGTGCTCCAGGAGATCCTATCCCATGATAAGCAAGAAGCCACTGCTCTCTCTCAGGGGGCATATTGCTGCTTTGGGAATTTGAAGCTCGACATTATTTGTTTTTCTTTGTGCTTGCATAAAGGACCTTGTGTATCTCCTTGGAAAAAATTATGAAAAATCCATGTAGTTATAGTACCTAGCAGGGAACATGTTTGTATTCAGTTTAAAGCCAGGAATAGGTCATACCACAGATTATTTAACCCTATGAAAAGCAGAATACTATAGTATGTTTAGTTAAAAACAAAGTGTACCAGCTTTAGCCAGTTCAAAGTCAGGAAGTATTTTAATATTATCTATATATGTTGCACTACATAATGCGAAATATAATGTTGCCTCTAGCTTTGTTTTCATCCAATGTTCTCACTATTGGAAACAAATATTCAGGATATCTGGGAAGTTTGGTAGTTTAGTTTTTTGAATTTTTGTTTCTTTTTTCCTTCTGGAGTGCATGGGAAGAATCTAGCAATGCAGTGTAAAACATAATCAGCAGTTGAGCATTGGTTTGTAAGTATATAAGAGTCTTTTTCCCATATTGTGTTGATGTATAAATACAATTTATATTTTTGAGTTTATGGTGAGCCTGAAGGGTGGAAAAAAAAAAAGGCAAAAAACTATCATATTACATATCAGAATACACCTACTTTGTAGAACATAAACTAGGGTGAACAAATACAATAAGTCAAGCTCTTCAGATTTAGTGCTGTGCTGGGTCTGACTGGTGTGAAATTTCTGCATAACAGCCAGTGTGGTGTGGTGATTTGGATTTCATTGAATCACAGAATCGTTTCGTTTGGAAGTCACCTTAAAGACCACCCAGTTCCAATCCTCCTGCCATGGTTAGGAACACTTTCCACTAGGTTAGGTTGCTCATCTATGTAAAACAGTGCCATCAGTGTGTTGGCTACTGCTGAATAGTACTTGCATAGCATCAAAGATTTCTTTTAGTCTTGCTCTGTCCCCTCTGCTGTGTAGGCTGAGTTGCAATGAGACTGTGCTAGGACAGCTATCCTGAATTGGCTGAAGTAGTTTTCCATGGCAGATCACATCTTGATCAGCCACAGGACTCTACACTATGCTTGGAAACTGATTGAGCACCATTATACTTGTGGGAGGGGGTAAATGGTTGCCTTTGCATCACTTTTTTCCATCATTTACTAAATTGTCTTTTATTTTGACTCATTAAGTGTTTTTGGTTTTTTCTCTTCCTGCTCTCTCCCCTGTCTCACTGGGTTGGTGGACTCAGGGGAGTCTAGCAGTGGTATGGGTGCTTAGCTGCTGGACAGCATCAACCCACCTCAACGGCCGAAATGCTCTAGAATGCTCTAAAAAGGCAGGAAGAAATATGTTCATCAGAGATGCATGCATCACTTACCTGAAATATATTTAGGAAGAAAGTCCTGAAATGCTTGAATACATATGAATTATCACCTTTTTAAAAGCAGATGTGAAGAAATACTGCTGCAAGATCTACCTGTTTGTGAAAAAAAAATTGTTGTATATGAATCGTGCATTGACAGAAGAATTTCAAAAGTTTACAAATCACTGCTACAAACTCACTACTAGTGCAGTGACATGCCTCTGTGTTGAAAATTGTTGAAAATACATCAGTAGTGTATTTTACTACTTCTTACATTTTGATACTGTAAGAAAGATTCTATGTGATTACTATTATATTCTTCTTTTCCCAAATATAGTAATGCTTCCTAGTCCCTTAGGAAGAATTATGATTGCAAAAACTCATTAGAATCTTCCAGGAGCTTGTTACCCACAATCATATGTTAAATATAGTTGACTTAAAATACACAGTTATAATCACTGGTAAGTTCATCTAATTTGCTGTTCGCATAAATTTGCATAGCAATTTTACTTCAGATTTCCATGTTGTTTCATTGAAAAATATTGGTTTAATTGGTAAGTGTTCTGACTTAAAAAAAAAACAAAAACAAAAACAAAAAACCCCCCCCAAAAAACCCAACAAAAAAATCTCACCACAAAAATGCAATAAACCGGTTTCAAAGACAAAATATATCAAAGTCTAGAAGTTTAATAGTAAGAAATGAAAAGGAAGCAATTTTTATGTGGTTCAACCAGTCAAAAATCCAGCAAAACTTCAGCTAGAAAATGAGAAAAGGCATGTGATGTAGATACTGAATATCCAATTAAATATCATTAGTAGGTATTCTTTCTTTTTCATGTTGCATTATAAAACATCTAAGGGATAGTGGGAATGCAATGACCTTAGGCACACAGAGACTAATTTCGTGCTTTATCTCTTCTCTGGTCATCTATTGAGTATGGCTCATTGCTGGAGTAATTATATTCACTAATTGCTTAACTATTGCTTTGTGAAGCCAGATCAGCATCATTTTGGCTCAAATTGCAGATAGGCAAAGATTTCAAAGAGTCATACCTGGAAATCTGATATATTGAATTTTGTCTTGAATTGATTTTGTAGTTATTGTTTCAATGATAAACAAGATTTATAGAAGCAATGATGGCTTGGATGTAGACTCCTCTTTCAAGTGTTACAAAATATAGATTTTGAAAAATTATTTTTCAAATTTCCATGTAAAATATTTTTAAAGAAACCCTAAAAGTTCTCCTTAGAGTTTAAGTTTCCTCATTGCAAGAGGGAGCTGCTTAAAGAATTACATTTTCTGAATTGAGAAAATGTTCAAGTTAATATCCTGGGACTTGTCTGACTTGCCAAGTGCTTCAAAGAAGACTACAGCTATTTGAGTTCGATTTCACTGCAACTTTCTAAAATTATAAAGCCTTACATCCTGTAAGAATAAACAAATTTGCCAGAGTAAATTCAGAGTTTGCTCTTTGTGGCATGATAAGAACAGTGTGCTGAGCTAAGAATTGCATCATATTTTCTTTCCCTATGCCCATTAAATTATTGTTTGGGAGACATTCTTGTTACACAAACACAACACCTCACAACAGCAGATTCTAACCTACTGTATTACTAATGTGACCAACAGTAAGGACTAAAGCAGGAGAGTTTGCTGAATGCATATTTTATTTTAACCTGCTGTCTTGTTCAGCAGAGTTCCTCCTATAAATCCTATAAATTATAAAAATACATATTTTTTTATATATCCTTGTATAAATTATAAAAAATGTTGTTTTCCCAGGATTTCCTCAGAAAACAGTTTCTTCCTCTAGTGTGGCTGTTAATATCTTGCTTTTGAGCAGGCCTTTCTATTCAGGGATGGGACTCCACTTTTTCTTTTTATAGGCACAGTCTCTAGCCTTTTCATTCATATTTTCTGAAAGAATAGCTTCATGAAAATTCTTTTGGTGTTTGGTTTCTATACTGTGGTCAAAAATCACCAGTACAACAGAAGCAACCTATAATTTACTATTGGTACTTCCAATGTTACTGGCATATTAGGATTAGAGTTGGTTAATTATACAGGTGATATTATAGGAATGTGCAGTGTACCTACTAACTCTGAATGACACAATTCTAAAAATTTCAAGACAGGTGCCCAAAAGTCCTACTTTCTGTGTCAGTAACTATGAGACATGGACTGCGTGACCTACAAAATGAAAATTGACTAAAGAGTTACTGTATGTTCTTCAGTAAAATTAAGATACAGATGCTTCACTTTATGTTCTGCAGAAATATTTATCCACCAGAAGTCTCTATTAGGTAGCAAATTAACACTTTAGGAATTGCCAAACTGGAAAAACTCATGGTTTTGCTGGTTAATGTACAATATCTAAACCTAGTTTTTAGATTGTGCTACATTTCCAGAGTGACCTTTGAGCTGTTCCTTTAAGTGCATCACAAAATGGGTACTTTTTGCTAGGATGTGAGTATCCTGGTCTCTTCTTTGACACTATTGTCCTTTTCTGTTTGTTCCTTCAGTACCACTACATCAGTCTGTAGTAACAGTTTTTCTTGCTTATTCCCTAAGATACCTGGTGTCCTCTTTACTTAGGGAACTGTAGATGTAATAAATTTTACTGTCCCTTTTCTTGGCCAGATTTTAGTGAGACTAGCAGAAATATTTCATTATTAAAAAAAAAACAACAAACTCTTCAGGTATTTCTGTTTCTCTGAGCAAAGCCTAATGCAAAATCCCATTATGAATTGTATCATACTCTTTGAAGTTCTTTGAATTATACCACTGGAATCAGTCAAGTGCTCTCTGCCACTTCTGTTACGCTCAGTGACATCAGATAAAGATCATTACAGGGTCTTCTACATAAAAATTAAGTGTTCTTACCTTATGTTTTAGCTATGCAGCTAAATAGAGAAAAGCCATAGTTGAGTGTGTGTATTTATTAAGCTCTCCAAAATGTATGTAATAAGGGAAGGTTTAGATGAACTGTTAGGAAAAATGTCTTCACATAAAGGGTGGTCAAGCATTAGAAAAGTCTGTTCAGGGAAGCAGTGGAACCACTGTCCCTGGAAGATTTAAAAAGTGTAGATGTGAGGGTCAGGCATATGGTTTAGTGGTGGACTTGGCTGTGATAGGTCAGTGGTTGGACTTGGTGATCTTAGAAGTCTTTCCCAACCTAAATGATTCTATGTATAGCATAACAATCTTGAGTTAACTTCAGAGATATGTTTTTATATATATTCCTTATGGGATATTTATTAGAACATTTCTGTGAATGCCATGTTTTGGAGTATTGGTCAACAAACATTTCTGAGGCATGTGCAATTCGGCTGATTGACACAAGAAACACATTCACAACTGGTTGCAGAAGCAATCATCACATGATAAAACTGGAAATCCACCAGTTTATAGGCAGAAGTACATTTTTTTTGAGACAATAATCTCAACATTTCAATTAATGTTCTACCAGAGCTTATTCAATAACGCCAGTAGGTTACTTTGAAAATGAGAAAGTGGTGTCAACAGCCTGGAAATTTGGATTATAAAGTACTGACTAGAATAAGCTCTTTTCCCCTGGAACCACATTATCTACTCTCTTAGGTGTCATTGGGTGGTATCTCTAATGATTCCTTTGCCTCTGCTTCTCCAAGAAGTAGTTGAGACATGGTAATGGCAGACAGGTTACTGTTTGTAGAGGTTGGTGAAGTGGAACTGAGACTTCTAAGAGCAGAATTCACTTAAAAAGCCAGAAAGGGGTCCTGTACATGCTTGGCAGCCTGGTGTGCTCTGCTTCCTTGAGGGCAAAGTAAGTTTTCTCAAGCTTTTTAAATGAGTTGCCCTGGTGGTGAAAAAATAATTTTTCTCACATCTTCTATTCATGCTGGCAAGACATTCCTCTTATGAGCTGAAATTAGTCACATCAAGTAAAGGAATTAATAATAAGCTGGCACTGAACATGCATATATTTTTCAGACACTCTAATTCAAATTTTCATTATTTCAAAATGTATTGAGAGATGATGTATTCAGTTAAAAAAAAAAAAAAGTAAATAAAGGAAATAAGAGTCTCCACTAACTGCCATTATGTAACAAAATGTACAACAGTGCTTCACAACATCTGAAGGGCCCCACATTTATCACAACACAGTGCCCGTGTAGGATGCTTAGTTGCATTTTGCAACTATTGCCTCTTTGCAATATTTGCAAATATTGCCTCTTTGAAATACCCTGCTCTTTCATTAACAGCTGTATCACACTCGAAAAGACCTAATGATAAAAAGATTTCCTGGCAGCATCTGCTCCTGTTAAATGGGGAGTGTGATGTGTATGGCATGTATAACACAGCTAGTTTGTAGAAGAAACACATTATTTAATCAGCTGTAGATTTCATTAGTACATGATAAAGATGGCGATCCATTGATCAATTTATGGACATATACAAATTATTCTTCAAGAAAAAAACCCTCGAATTTAATTTTAAATTAAAACAATGGTGTAGTGCAGTCATTTATTTGATTGCCCTACAGCTGTCTGACACATGGTGAGATTACCGAAGCATGGAGCCAAACAGCCAACACTACATTTAGTTTTGTTTATTGAAATAATGAAAGGGTATTAATGATAAAGTACAAAAGTGTGTAATAGAAAGTAATGTACTGTGAAATAAAATTATGTTTGGAAATCAAGAAGAACATAATAAAAGTTAAAAGCTTAAATGTATTTGGAAAACACTTTGTATTATTTTTATAGAAGAATGGTTGTGACATGCAGGCTGTGAAAAATTACACGAATGTGTTATATGAGTAAGATGAAGTAAAATTAATTTATGAAAAAGTAAATATTACCCTTGGGTTTTTCTTGCAGTACTAGAACTTAAAAAAAAAAAGGTAGGAAATGACCACATTCTATTTACTTACTGACTCAGCTTTGCATTTTCATTTAATAGATTTCTGTGTTATTTTAGGAAGTCAGTGATAATGACTGCTAAACTCTAGTCAGGGGACACACAGAGAGATATTGGTAATGGATATGATTTCAGTAGGACAATATTCATAGATTACTGTTTTAAAAAATTTCTGCAATGCATGCATGTAATTCCACATTCTTCATGGAAACATCACAAGTAAACAAATTATCTTTCTTTCAAATAAGTGTTTATTAAATATCACTTGCTTAAAACTAATAGAAATGTAGCAATATTAAATTAGTGGCTGATAAGACAAGGCGTTTTCTTAATGGTAGTAAAATAAAAAGATGCTTTCTTTTTGCCATGTTGTGTTTCAGCAAAATGACAGATAAATTAAAACAACACTACTGAATATGCCATGTGCTCTAGTAAACTGTTTTCAAGTTTGTAATTATCAGCAGAGCTTATTTATGTTTCTTTTTGTAGTACAGACATTTCCTACCCGGGCTTGTGAGATCCTAGATTATGTGCTTCAATCCACTTCCTCTTTCTGAATCTCTAAATGCTGAGAACTTGTGTGTTACTAGAAAAATGAATGTTTCTTTTGAAAATTAAAAGAATACCAGCTAGTATGCCTAAAATATTGTTCATTACTTTTTAGAAATTCACGGTAATATTGTTTGCTTTTAAAGATATATGAAAGATTAAATAAAGAGCCATATTTTTAGAAGTTTGTTTTTGTAGTATCAATCTCTTGATTTAATGCAAAAACCCAATATTTTAAACTTCATTTTTCAAAATAGTTTTCTCACATTCATCCTGGTAATTGAATATGATCTTAAGAGATAAAATACTAAATCTATTAAATTCTTCCCACCTTCAGAGAAGTAGTTCCTATTCAAATTACATTTGGCTCGATTTTCAGTGCAGTTGTGCCATTTACGGCAATCTTTATAGTACATTCATTGGAATATGACTGAGCTGTTAGAGAAAAAACCCTACAAACATATAATGTATGGCAGTTGCCTGGAGACTGTGCAGTGACATCAGCATTGTATTTTACATAGCTTATATTGTTCCTGTGTTGTTATTCCCCAAAATGACTGCACAATTTTGAAGTCAGTGTAGTCTATGAGTGAGGAAAATGTCACCCAATTTTTACAAAAGATCCTAGCAAAGATGTAGTAAGCATAGGCATCATTTGCTGTCTTCCTTTATGCAGCCCTTGCAACTTAAAAATATTTCAGGTAAGAAAAGCATCAAAGGTTGTATATTCAGTTATCATGTTATCTTTAAAAAGTATATGTTTTTGGTATAAATTTTTTGCAAAAAATTAAACACAAAATTATATTTATTGGCTCAGAACCCATTTTTTTCCATTTGAAAATACTTTAGTTTTTTTTTCTAAGCCACCTTTTGGTAATGAGGAATGAAGGAGAGATGAAACCATTGACCTGGACTTGGGAGATCTAAGCCCCATCCTATGAATGTTTCCTGTATAACACTGGAAATTTTACTTCTTTTCTCTGCCTTTTTTTCAGATCGTTGCTATGAAGTCAATTTGTGTCATGCCAACCATGTTCTCTAAAGTCAAAGGAGTGAGAAGAGATCTGAACCATCTGTTACCTAAGAAGGCCTAGCAACCTGTGCAGTCAGTAGCCTGTCTTTGTTCACGGTGAGTCATGCACTAATTTCTATAACAATATCAATTTTTCTGACAGGGGAACAACAGTCAGGCCCTATGAAAATTATTTAAGGAGTGAACTGAATAAGGCCATAATGGCATTAGAACATTTTGAGTAAAAACAGAAGCAGTACATTTTCTGTGCACTAGTCACGGAAAGAGGTAGTATACCTGGAGCAAACAACATGAAATTAATCAAAAAAACATAAAATAATGGATTGTGCATACTTTGATATTACTGGGGCATTTAACCATCAAAAGTTTCTATGCATCACAGTAAACTGAAGTATTTGCACCCTCTCTCCTGTGCTTTTCTCCACTAGAAAATCATACTAGGAATAAGACACACATCTTGTGTGTGGCATCTGTGGGAACAGTAATTTTGATTCTGTGTTGGAAGCAGGCACTTTTGTATGGCACAGTGGGGAGCTATAGATTGAGTTATGGAGTAGGAGCTGTTTGCTCCTGGAAAGTAGTGTGCTTTTGAGTCTGTCAGTACCAGAGCTGTGTATTTAGAAAATTGATAATTTCTTTCAGCAGAAAGAAGAAGTAAGCACAATCTATCACTGTTCACATTTATGTAACCTTTTATTTTGTTTCATTGATTTTATTAGAGTAAAACCAAACATAGACAGTAGTGTCTGTTCTCTAAAGAAATTTAGAGAAATCTCCTAATTACCAGCCAATACAGGGAAACAAAGGAAGTGTATAGGTTTTGAAAAGAAAAAAAGCTTATACTGTACATTAGATGAGCATTATTATAGTTCCTCGTTACGTTTAATGTAATTTCCCATAGTTTTATATCAATGGACAAGGCACGTTGACAAAATATTTTAAATCATACATATAAACTTGAGGTATTCAATTACAACAGGATAATTTCTCAACAAACACTCAAAGAGAACAGAAGAACTAGAAACATAAAGAAAAGAAGTGCAAACTTCAGTCACAGTGGTTCAGTGGAGCTGTTTGCTATTTGGGTATCTAGTGTCTGTTTTCTCACAGGTTTAGATCTGTACTAAACTAGTACTCAATTTCCAATCTGAAGGCTTCTCAATATTTACAGTAGTGTAAATGTAGTAGTAGTACATGCTCCCAAGAAACATGAAGCTTTTCTACCATCTAACCATGATCTTTAATAGCACTTTTTCAGCTAGCTGGGGCTACTGGAACTCGTTGACACTTGGTAACTTGTACATTCCCATTTTCCATTCATTAACTAAACAAATGAGGGAAAAAGCTGATGATATGAAACAACATCACTGCTTAATTCTGCCCTTCTGACTTGCATGCTCTCCCCATGTCAACTTTAGCTATACAGCTTTACAGATTTTTGACATGAATTGTATGATCTCATTTGGGAACGGCATGCTACGTTTAAGCATAGTGTAACTAAGTTCGTGTTTTGATTGTGAAATGCAGACTGGTGAAATGAAAAACACTTTGTGGCTCTGAGCTATAGGCCCACTTGCCAGTGACACAACTGATGGCCCTATCACGAGGAAAGCAGTAAGACAGTCTTTAGGAGATTCTCAGGAAGTTCCATTTTAATTAAAAGCTTATCTCTTAATACAAAGCCAAGCTTCAATATAACAAAGAGGCATTTCCCACCATGTAAGCTTTCATGACATCTTGCTGAGCAAAATGTTGACTTCTTACTACAGCAAGTAGACGAAATCACTGCTTTGCCTCTGTTTTCCGTGTGCAGTAAGAATGGGGGGATTGAGAGGGTTTTTCTTTTCTTTCCTACATGCTTTCCAAGATAACCAGATGTAGTGGGTTAGGGAACCAGTTTTGTCTTGGGGGAAGAGGGGGGGGGGGATTGCTTTCTTTAAACTTTTTTCTTTTTTTTTTTCTTTCCTTGAGAAGGGAAACAGCCAACTTGAATAGTGAAAACCCCCCCAGGTGGTTGTGAGGAGTTGACTGCAGGACCATGTCTTGCCGGGGGCCCCCTCTCCCGGTGACTGTGCCGGGGCAGGGGTTCTCCCTGGCTGTGCTCCCTCCGGGTCCAGCCCGTGCTGGGGCTGGGGTTCTCCCCATGCCTGGCCCCCCTGAGCCCGCCTCGGGGTGGGGGGTGGCTGTGCGGGGTTCCCCCGAGGCCAAGCAGGGTTTCTCCCCGGAGCTGTGTTTCCAGGTGCTTGTGGGGCTGGCCTGAGCCAGGGCCGTGCCTGGTCATGGGGTGCCCTGAGGCTGTGCTGGCACCGTCCCCGAATGCCTGTAGGGGACTGGCTCAGGACGGCCCATGCCTGGATGCAGGCCATCCCTGAGGCTGTCCTGAGCCTGTCCCCAGGTGCCAAGGGGTGGTGGCCAGACCCCAGCAGCAGCAGCAGCCGGTGCGCAGGCCAGCACTGCCGCCCAGAGTGGATCCATGGCAGCAGGGGCAGCCCACGGGTGGTGTTCCCGGGCCCCGGGCATCCCCGGCGCTGGCAGGGCAGCGGTGGCGACCCCTCTCCTCCTGACAAGAGCAGTCGCGTGGGCGATTTTTGGTGAGAGCGTCATCTTTGCCTTATGGTGAAATCTCGGACAGAGGGCAGTGCCCAAAGCAGCCATCCCATGGAAGGACAGCCTGGCTGAGAAGAGGATCCAGAGTTCACGCGGGATTGGCAGCCCATAAAAGCCACGGAACATGGAAGTCCTGCCTCTTTCCAGCTTCCATCGATGCTGGGAGAAGCACAGCTCTCTCCTTCCTGGGTCCCTAGGCCATGCAGTGTCATCGCAGTGGCACCAGAGCCCCAGCAGTTACGATAGAACATCACCCAGCTGCAACAACGTCGTATCTTTTCCCCTTGGGTTCCCAGGGGGAGGGTGCTTCTCACTGGTTTTGTCTTTCAGGGGCTCCAAGGGCCGGAAGATGCCGTCTTCGAAGCGGCTTTCCCTTCCTTCCCCCTGCTTCTTAGCCCAGCAGTCTGCTTGGAGGAGCGGTTTATTATTTGCTCTTTTTCTTATTTTTGCGAAATATTGTCAGGTCTATTGTTGTATTTGTTTAGTGCCTAGTGGGATTCTATAAGGTCTATAGAGCCCCATAGAAAATAAACCTGTGTTAGCTGTTGTGCTTCTATTCAGTCTTTCGTCACCGTTGTGCCCCCAAGTGGTAAAACCACCACATCAGGTCATGAAAATCTCAGAAATAACTTGCAATGAGCCTTTTTAAACTTGTATAAATCTACTTTTTATGGAGCCTCCTCTGGGACTTTCATTTACTGAAAGTAACAGTAAGAAACTAATGTTAACTTGCAAGCAGATTAGCAGGTTCTTGCTGCAGAGTGTTTTAGACTTTATGTCCAAGGAAGTGTCTGGCACTCAAATTGCTTAGGCGGTTTGGTTGTAACTTTCAAGAAGTAGGAAAACAGCATGCAGAGTTCCTTGGAGATTCAAAATGTGTCTAACTATTCATCAGAAGAGTAACTCATTTTTTAAGAGGAACTTGAAAACCCAGACACTATTACAGTTTGTTAACAGCTGTTTGTGATGATAAACATTGATATGACTTGAGAACTGCCCAAAAGCAAGGAATTCTTTCCTACTGCAGTTTGACAAAGGCAATTTTTTAAAAAAAAATTAAATGTATTTATAAAAAGTTAATTTACTTCTCTGTTCTGAGAATATACTTTTCTGAGTTTCTGCATTTAGATGGATCTGTTTCCCACAAAAATCATGAATGTACATTGTAGAACATTTTATCTATTTTATTCATTGTAGGAAATTTGCTTCATATTATGAACAAAGCTTTGAGTAACTGCTATATCAAATGAACAAAACCATCAACTTACAAAAAGGTAACACACTTACCAAAGACCTTTTCCCATCTTTATCCATCAGTCCTCTAGTATATCCTACTTGATAGGAAACGTGCCTAGACCCTTGGTGACAATTGCACAAAGCCAAAGTGTACCAACTGTCAAGAGCTTTTTCACGTAAATCCCAGGCTTTCTCGGGGGCATCCTGTGTAAGTAGCATATGAATTCGCTATGAAATTTCAGAAGAGAGAGCCAATACAGCTCTACTGGTGTTAAAACTGCATACAAATATTTTAAAAATATTTTTACAAAAGTATGCATGGTCCTTTCTTGAAAAAAGAATACTTTTACGTTTAGTAGTATGCCCACATTGTGCACATGGCACTACTGAGGTAAAAATGCGGTTCAAAAACATTGCATGTGATGAACCACAGTGTTGGTTATGTCACATTACAGAACTAAGGAGAGTAGAGACATAAACCTGTTGGCTCATAAACGTGGAAATCGGGACAGTGCCTGTGGCATCCAAGTTGCCAAGTGTGTTGGAGTAGTCCATAATTTCTGTAGCTTCTTGAGAGTTTTAACTTCTCCTGTCCCTGAGTAAAACATTATTCCTATTTTTGTGAAACATAAAGTTATCAAAGGAGCCTTAAAAAACTCCTCTTCTTTAAAACTTCGTTTGATAGCTTTGAAAAAACTACTCTACTTACAGGAGAAAAAAACAATGGAGCTTTGGTTTGACTTCCTTTAAAGGAACACTTTTAAAAAATTAATAGTAGGTCTTTAAAATTATTAAGAAAGCTAAGCTTTTCTCAGAGCTGTCAAAGACTTGTTAAACATTACTTGTACTTATTCAGAGTAAAGGCTGACTCAGCTTTTCCTGTCCATTATTAACCTGTTCTCATAGGAGTTACCAGATGTGAAAAAGAAGTGGCTGAGATAGATCTCAGGTCAAAATTCCATTGAGCAAATGAGTTGAAAGCATACCATGGTACATACCAAACACGAGGGACTAAACATCATGTCTATATAGTCAATTAATTTACATCAAGAATTGTCTTTACAGGATTTCCTTCAGCAACCCACTGGTTATGATTGCTGTGAGTTGATACCGGAACTTTCTAGAAGAAAGTCAGCCTCCTGCAGCAGGGGAGGAATGAACCAGCTGACCCCTGTGGAACTGCTGCATTCCCCTTAACAGCAGGGGTGGGAGGGTTTCAGCATGGCTGTATCACCTCCCAGGAAACAATGCCTTTCAGAAACATCCTGCATAGGAGTGACTTTCTGATGTCAAAGGGAGCCTGTAGGAGCAAAAAACGTCAGTGTTGTCTATGTTTCCTAATGTGGACTTTCAGTTTCTTGAGGAAAGGATAGATTTTCAGTGTTACACACAGAATTAATAAGGTTGGAAAAGGTTCTCTAAACCCCAGGACATGGAAAATAATTGAATAAGGAATATTGCTCAAGGGATGGCTCTGCAGAAACATAAGCTGTTCTCTTTCTGTAATATGTGTGTACTTCTGAATTTCATCTTCTGATACTTTTGTTATCATTTATTTCCCATTTGAAAAATGGGAAAAGTGTGTGCTCAGTGTAAGAGCACACTTACAGAGGATTTCTTCATTTTAAGGGCTTTTCAGTGTGAGTGCCCATCTAGTCTGCAAAAGGCTTCTTGTAGTCAGATTTTATTGTAGTTTGATCTGGCTCTGAGTTTGTCAGGCGTTTCCTCAGAGAATAATAATAAAATATTGTCTTACTAGATAATGAGTTTCTTAAATTCACTTTCACTTTATTCCCTGTTGGTAAGTTCTCTGAATCTTAACCTATAAGAGACCAAAGCTATGAGCATCTCTAAAGACCTTTCCTGTCTATATATGGCATATCCTCTTGCCATCAAGAGCGAAAAACTGCTACTGCGTAGGGTAAAATACGCTATAGAGAGCCGTTCAGCATCACACCTGCCCTGTATAGCAGAAATTCACTGTTCTGGCAGCTCCTGGTACACCAGAGCTGGAGTTCTAGGCAAGGGCGTGTCCAGTACTAAAAGGATTTCCAAAGTCTCTGGGCATAAATGAATAGCAGTGTACTTGGGTGGTACTCACCTGACCATTTCCATTACAAGAGAGGAAATCATCCCAATCTGCAGTCTCAGGAGATGTCTAGACATGGAGCTCACTTTGCAAGGGCTGGAGAAGAATAATAATGATAAATAATAAAATTTCTCAGTGATTCCTCTCCATAGATTTTGTTTATTGCTCTAAATTCTGGAAGTGGCTAATTATATTCATCAAATTAGTTAGCTGTCAAAATTTTGCATTTAGTATTATTTTGTTAAGTATTTCAATAGAAAAACAGATGAACACTGATTTTATTAACAAACAAAACATTGGCAAAATCTCTTTCATTAGTGTGCTTATTCTTTGCATCTTACAGACAAGTAGAGCTGTTCCAGCTTGAGGAGTCTGATGAAATGACTTTCTAATCCTATAGCCTATTTCATATTCATGGAGGTTATTCACAAGAAATAACAGGAGAATCTGCATAGAGCTTTAGAAACAGCTCAGATGCAGACTGAAGTTTCCATGTAGTAAGAAACATTCACAATATCCTGACATTGATCTTGAAACCTACAAATGCTGATGTGTTTGGAACCTGGGATTTAATTCAGGCTATTCCAGAGAAAGGAGCCAGACATTAAAAGCTAATCTAATCAGAGGCTGTTTTTTCCTTGCTCTTGGCCCTAAGCCTATGTTGACCTTATTTCAAGTACCATTTCTTGGCAAAGGAGAAGCAGTCTTATAGCTATGAAAATATTTGTGACAGCTCAAAGTACCTGGCATTTTTTATTACTTAGAGCTCCAGAGGATGTTACTAGTGAGAAGTAGCATCTCAGAGGGATTTTATGTTCAGACTCAGCTGGAAAGGAGTTCTGGTAAGCACAGGAGAACAGAAGCACTCATGAGTGATATCTAAAGGAGTAGCATAACTTCTTCATGTGCGAAAGATATTTAAGTTTCCAATCCAAATAAGATATTGCTGGCTGTAAAAGCATTGCCTTCTGCTTATTATTTCCTACAGCTCCCAAATTCTTTATCAGTGCTTTCCAAAATATTTTCCCACCTAACATGTGTATATAACTGACACTTTTTGTTTTGATTAAACTAAATTATTGTCTCTAAAGACTGTCTGCTTTGTGTCTCTACCTATCTTTTCAGTGTTTACCAGTCTTCCAAGCCTTATGTCATCTTCAGATCTTCGGTAACATTTTGTTTTTAAAATAATCAGTAAATATTTAAGATAATTTTCAGTAAATCGTTCTTATCTCAACTAGTGAAAATTACTGGCTTTGCGTCTCCAATTCCCAACTCCATTCCTGGAGCAGCAAGGGGATGGAGAGCAAGTGGCATCTAATTTGGAAGAGTCTTGGTGGAGTGCACCATTAAATTGGGGAGTGCCCTTCCTACACCATGACACTTATGTTCTTATGTCAACTCTAAATGTAATAGTATGTTATGCATTTAATAAATGAAGGTAATCTGGTTTTTGGTGTGTTTTTTTTTTAAAGTGAGTTTCATATTTTTTTTCCCAATTTCTTATCTAGTATTGAACTCTCCTTGCTTACCTCTTATGTCTTATGATCGTCATAATACTAAACATGAAAAGCTTTGTACACTGTGTGATGCTGCTTTATATAATGAAATGATTCAGGTGCAAACTTGGGCTCAAAATGAAGCATAGTGGTCTCAGCATGTTTACGTAGCTGTGTGATATTATTCATCCTAATTGCACAGTCAAAAGTGTCTAAAAGGCACCACAGGTAGAAAAAAGAAAATGCATTTAATGAATTAAAGGAGGTCCACAACAGACCTGGAGAAGGGCTTTTTACCAGTGCATGGAATGATAGGACAAGGCATAATGGCTTCAAACTGAAAGTGGGCAGTTTTAGATTAACTATTAGGAAGAAATTTTTTTACTATGAGGATAGTGGGACATTGGAACAAGTTGTGCAGAGAAGCTGCGGATGCTCCATCTCTGGAAGCATTCAAGGCCGGTTGGATGGAGCTCTGAGCAACATTGTCCAGTGAAAGATGTCCTTGCCCACAGCAATAGAACCAGATGTTCTGTAAGGTCCCTTCCAAACCAAACCATCCTGTGACTGTCCACAAAAAATATAACAAAAGATGTCATTGTACAATTCAAAATGTATTCACGAGCGTATCTCTGTATCTGCATACATGCCCACAATGGCTGTTATGTTATTGTCACAGTTCATCGTTTCTGAATGCAAAGCCAAATAAGTATGTGTTTTTCACAATACATGTTACTTGTAGTTGGTTTTACGGGCTTGCACCCTCACAGTAGTTTTTACAAACTCCTGTACTGGTATTATGTAGCTGATTTCTACCATTGCTGAGTACAGTTTGGTTCATTATGTGGATCCTCAGGAATAGATAATGGTTACTGAGGTTAAAAGGGAGACCTCAGAAATGTTGAAATTTCTAATAAGTCTCATGATTTTACATTGCTATTTGTAATTAAAAACTGAATTTTTCTCTTTGTTAATTTCTTCCTCTGAGATTCATAGCAAAATACAAGAACAAAAGGCCTTACTCAGCACATCTCGCAATATCTTTTATTCCGAATTTAGGTCTAGCATTATTTTGTTCTCTGAGAAATAGCAAAGTTTGGACAAGACTGCTTGCTACTTAAATATGTGGGAAAGTAATGTGCAAAAAGCAATAATAAAACTAGTAACTAAAGCAGAAATTTTTTGACTTGTGGGAAAATCATGCTACATTTGCTTATTAAACTTCTTGTCAAAATAGGAAAGCATGTGGGTAGTAGTATAATAATTCAGTCTGTAATACAAAAAATGTGATTTATTCTACTATTAAGATAGCATGCACAATACATTACATTGGTGTACATGAACACACTATTATAAGAGGGAGTTTAAAATATCTTGTTGCAATAACTTCCATAGGGAAATATTCATCTCATCATTCCATTCAGGGGTGGAAATAAAATGTTATTTCAGCTTTTCAAAAGATTACATATAGTGTCTATTGACATGATAAAAAAAATTGATACAATTGACTATAAACACTTGGAGAAAAAAAGGGAAGATTCTAGGAAGCCTTTGAATTTCGAGTATCTTTTTTTTTTTTTTTTTTTTACTTCTCTTCCACATGGATACAGATCATAAAAATCTGTGACCAGGAAGTTCAGTATCTTTAAATAGAATTTAAATCCATACCCAAGCCTACAGAAAATCTGTTCTGCCAAAATTATCTGTCTCTGTGGTACAAAATATTGATTTGGGGTTGCTTTTTAGGCATGCAACTTGACAAACACACAAAGACATATAAATGTATTAAAAAACTTTATACTTCCCATATTGCATAAAGTATAAAGAGGGGCAACAGAAAAAGATTACACATTGACTTTCTTTGCTCTTATATGATAAAAGCATGTTATGTTCACAGAGGCAACAGCTAACACCCACTGAAAATGAATTTTCTTTCTCATCTCCAGTTTTCATTGACTTTCTTCTTCTTTTCTGCCATGGTCTATTATTCTCTACACCTCTACTCAGACAGAAATATAATAAAAAATAATCTCTGAAAAGAAAGCTATCACCAGCCAATAACTTTGGGCCACTTTCATAGGCCCTGAGGTGTTTCATCCAATTGCCAAAATGCCTGACCATTATAAACTGGAAACAGTCTCTCAGCTGCTCTTCCTGGTAGGTGTAAAATCACAATGTGGTACTCAGATGATCTAGAATCAAGTATTAATACGGTAGAATTAATTATGGCAAAGTGAAAATAGCGTTGATTTTTGTATCCAGAATAGATTTTCTAAACAGTGATGGACAAGAATACCTGAAAAACATTTCAGAAAAGATAGGTGAGTGCTTCTGTACTCTGTGTGCATCATCTTTTTTTGTGTTCAAAGCTGTTCATGTTTTGTTTGGGATTTTCTGAGCTTAAAATTCAAGCATTGCAGAAATTTATTGATTAGTAGCAAACTTGCAAGGCATTCACTTAGAATATTTAAGTTCTAGGCTTTTTGACTGTATGTACAAGTATTATTTTCATGACTGGATGAGCATTGTAGTTGGAATTAGTATCCCAGTGTTTACATTCATAACTATTTTAAATGATCACTCTGCAACTTTGCATGTTAAACTCATTTATTTTGGCAAATATTTCTGCTACTAAACCAATTTGCTTGAATACAAATATATAAGTGATACGGGTGTTTTCAAAGTAAATATAATCTGGTTTTGACTGCCTTGGAAAAATATGCTTATTCTCTTCTGAAGAAGAAATATTTAAAATATAGCATCACTTTTAGAACTGTGTTATTTCCAGGTTCACCTCACAGTACATCTGGAAATAATGAGTCTGCCAGGCCATCAATTCAACTGTTGCCAACATGTGTTGGATACACTATATTGATTTACTTGATCTCTACTGTAAATCAAAACTGAATATTAATTTAGGATATGTCAAAGACTTGGCACAGAGCACTTGTCAGGAGGGCAGAACTGATTATTTTTCTGCAGAATGACTTCATAATCACAAATATTATAATGATTCTTTTTTTGCACCCTTGAAAACTGCTATTGAAGAACATTTCAGAATTGTCTGCAAAATGCTTTTGAAATCTTCTGTTTGTTGAAGATGCTTCTGCTGGAACTCAATGAAAAACAATTAAGACCTTTTATCTCAGGTAGTTTATTTCCACAGAGTCCAAGACAAATTTATCAGGATGAGAACAGAACGTTACCCCCCCNTCTCTTCACACAGGTTCAGACAACATAATGTTATGTCACCTTTCATGGGAGAAATATTCAGGGAATCTTCATGTACTGAAGAGAAGCTCAGAGGGAACACATACTGTGAGAAATGTACATTTTACTTTCATTTGAGGGTGTCTGAGCTCTCACCAAGGGGCAGGCTTAGCAGAGTGAGTTATCAGGGCTTATTTGGACAGACAGCAATCTACAAGCACAGACAAATATTTAGACAGCTGGCAAGTCAGATGTAAAGAGGTTCTACAGATGACAGAGACATTTATGAAGTATTTAAGTAGGACTTGAACTCCGCAGATTGACACACATAGTCTCATCTGAGATGATTACATGCTGCATTTCTGGGATAGCAAGTGTCAGTGTCTTAAACTATTTAATTTCCTCCCAGTATAGTAATTCCACCTGTTGCCTGCTCCTGTGACAGTTTGTCTGGTCTGACTGTTTATAAATCCAGTGTGACTGGCTGTTTCTGAAGTATCCCAGATGCTAAGTAATGAAATGGGCTGAAACAAGGAAAATGAAAAGTCAGTTCATGTATACATTAAAAATCTTCCGTTCATTCCATGAGAGTGAAACACACTCTTTTTGTGAGGCTTGGATTACAGTTTGGTACTGGGTAAAGCCAAAACCATCTACCTTTGCCTTGTTCTGTTTCTGAGGCTATAGGCATGTACAGATCTGATATGTGAAAAAGGGCTGACATTTCATGGCATACACGGAAGCCTAAAAATCTCTACGGAGCCCTGTCTGGGTAATCCCTGGTAAAACACTCAGCTCATGCAGGTTAGAGAGCCTGGCTGAAGCCGCTGGGTTTTGTAATCCACACCCTGAGCTACAGTACTGCTGTGATCACATTTGCCTCTGTAGATGGAGTCACCTTCCTGCAGTCTTCCTGCAAATCCTACTTTGATTCTGTCTGGTAAAGTTGAAGAGATATTGCTCTTTAGGTCATATTCTTTGCAGGTTTATTTAGATTGAGACTGTTCCAACTTGAAAAATTATATCTGATCTTCATGCAGACATTTTTAAAGACAATCTTTAATGGTAAAACCTCGCTTAATCAGAGTAGTTTCTTTTAAAAGTGTTGTGGTTAAAAGTGATAAATTCACATGCTATTCCAAATGCACTGATGATAAAGGAAATTATACAAGAGCCAAATAACACAGTTCCTTCTGGATGCACTGGAAATAAGTCACATTGAAACCAAATTAACTTTTTAACTGCATTCATAATCTGTAAACAGTCTCTCAAAAATTAATCCCCTTCCGAACACTGCAGCCTCCACCTCAGGCTTTCACAAAGCTCTACTATCCCAGTGATTCCACTCTACTCTCTTCAGCTCAGTCCAGAGAAGCCAATTCCTACTAAAATGATACCCCATATTTATATCCTAACATTGGAAATGTCAGGTGGTGTTTCCCCATTGCCATGGTACGCTACAGCTGTTTTCAGAATATGGTTGGGCCAAGAGCTGACTTAAATTACAGCTGTAATGCTATCAAATGTGATTTCACTTGTACAAATTTAAATGCAGGCCATATGCCAAATGGTTTCTATAAAGCAGTTCTTTTATACACTCCTTGTGTAATTGAAGTGCATCTTTATCTAAAATGGAGAAATTTCCTCAGACACACAATAAAAGTTTTCAAAACTGTAAATCTACTTAATGTTGACTACTTGTTCACTCAAGGAAATAAATTTATGTTTTAGTATATTTTTTGTTACAGTAATAGGAGGTAAACAGATTTTCTTTCTGTCGTTTAAGAAAAGAAAAACCAGCAGTGAGCAAGTACATTTTTGGCATGTCTACTGACACAGTTATTCCTCTCTCCTTCTTTCTGCCTGTGTCCCCCAGCTTCCTCATCTGGATCATTAGGATTGTGTTTTTGTATTTTAAAAAATAAATTGTATCTTTCTTGCTGAATGATAAATCACAACGTGAAGCTAGTCACATATCCTTAAAGGAATATATTAATATTGCAGTTTTAGATATTGCACCTGAAATAACTTTCCTTTTGGTTGTAGTAAATCAAAAGCCTTCCCTCTGTTTAAGCGAGTCAGCAGACACTGTCTTATTCATGGACTTCTCTCTGAGCTTGTTTTCTTTTCCAAGGCTACTTAGTAATTCCCTCAACTTAATGAGCTAGCATTTGGCAACCACTGAGCAACTTTGATTTAGTGATGTGACGGTCTTAAAAATCTGCAGAAAAATGTGCTTAGAGCTGGCTGCTGGCAGGTACTGACTTCAACTAAGACCACATATTTTGTTATTGACACTCCACTTTGTTTCTGTGTTAGTTGTGCTGTTTGTCATCCTCTGTCAGTGTGGGACCCATTGCTGTCCTCACGTGAAATCAACCTAAAATGTAAACCTATTCACTTGGGAGTATTGACAGCCAAGGGAGATTTATAATTCAGAATGATTTTATAAGCAGAAGGAAAATACCTATAAGAAAAAATTAACTCAGTATTTCCAGACTAATTGAATTTTCTAATATTTTAAAATTGCAACCATACTTCTTGATGTTTTTAATTTGAACTTCTCTTGATAATAGAGTTAAAAAAAAAAAAGGGGGATGCTCATCCCTAGGAACCAAAACTATGTTGGCTTCTAAATTATGAATTCATAACAACTGAAGGTTGTTATGTAACAGATCTCAAAGTAGTATTGGGATTCTGTTCCAGAAAGTGACACTTCTCAGCATCATTTATCAATTTCCTCTGATAGAAATGGAATCCAACTGTCCCTTTGACAAGCTTCATTCAGAAGCCAGAAGAAGTGAAGTCTGTGAAACAGAAACGGAATGAAAACCACTGAAAAAACATGTAGAAATAACTAATTCCCTGTCTCATTATTCATTACCACTTTTTTTTTTTTTTTTTCCCCTCAAAATCCGGGGGATCTACATATGTTCCTTAGAATTAGAAAATAGGTTTTGTTTCATTGGCAAAGTTGTATTTAGAGAACAAAACCCATGCATATCCTTGTCACGTAGACCCAGGTATATACATCTTCTCATTGACATACATTTTTGTGACTGCTTTTAGACTTCATTTGAAGAAAATTCTGAAGGATGCCTGTTAAACCAGTCAGGTAGTAATGGGGAAATAACACTCTGATAACACTGTGCTATCTGAATGTTACTCTGTTACTATGAATGTCATCTAACAGGAGAGAAGAGTTTCGGATACCTGTATCTGAAGGTCTAAGTAGTTCTGGTGTTAATTACAGAAAATTGTCTTTGAAATCCATAACTGCAATCATTAGCATGATGTCTGAGTGATATTATTATCTATACTGAGTTCAAGGAACCCCAAAAGTGCTTTCTTTACTTTCAGAACTATTTGATATGTCATCCAGAACTTCGATGAGCTGGTTAGTAAAATACATTTTAAGTCTGTGTAGTGGTTTAACTTGGGTTGAGTGCCAGGGGCCCACTACAGCCACTCTCTCACTCCCCCTTGCCCAGCTAGAGAGGAGAGAGAGAATGTAATGAGAGGTTTCGTTATTCATGATAAGGACTACAGCAGATTCTTTCTTAAGTACCATCACAGGCAAAACAAGACTCCATGTGGGAATAATAATCAGGTTTATTACTAACAAGATCAGAGCTAAGAGTGAGAGACAATAAGAGACACCTTTTACCCCCCACCCCCTCCTTCTTACATCCAACCTGCTCTCCCGCAGCGGCCAAGGGAAAAGGCGAGGTGGGGGGGAGGTGTTGCTGTGGTCAGCTGCTGTTCTCAGCCGCTGCTTGGGGAGAGGAGTCCTTCCAGCCGCATTCCATGGGGTCCATCCCTCACAGGATACAGTTCCTCTCACAAACTGCTCCGGTGAGAGTCCATCCCATGGGCAGCAGCCCTTCACCCACAGCTGCCGCATGGCTGATATTCCACAGGGTGCAGTCCCTCAGGCACAGGCTGCTCCAGCGTGGGCCCCACGAGCCACGCATCCTAACAGGAGAATCCTACTCCAAGTGGGCTCCTCTCCCCACAGGCTACAGTCCCCTGCCAGGACCCGGCTCCACCTTGGGTCTCCCACGGGCTACAGCCTTCCCCAGCATCCACCTGCTCCGGCGTGGCTCCTCCACGGGCTACAGGTGGATCTCTGCACTCCTGTGGTCCTCCATGGGCTGCAGGGGCACAGCTGCTTCACCATGGTCTTCCCCATGGGCTGCAGCTGGATCTCAGCTCCGGCGCCAGGAGCATCTCCTCCCCCTCCTTCTGCACTGACCTTGGTGTCTGCGTTGTTGTTCACAGGCTCTCACCCTGCTCCTCTCCGGCAGCCATCTTCGTCTCCTACTACTGTTTTTTTTTTCTTCTTAAATACGTTATCACAGAGGCGTTCTGCCAACTACTGATTGGCCCGGCCTTGGCCAGCAGCGGGCCCAGCCTGGGCATGGGGGGGAAACTTCCAGCAGCTTCTCGAAGAAGCCTCTCCCTCAGCCCCCCCCCCACTGCTACCAAAACCTGGCCACAGAGAAACCAATACAGTCTGCTATAATTAGGACTTACTTTTTATTTGTTTTAATTTTAAGAAAACAAGGATTTAAGAAAAAAATGGATTCTAGTATTGTTACAGTATAATTTTGCTTGGTTTTTGGTTAAATACAGAATTTATTAAAAAATTAAGTGATGTAATGGTTTAGGAATGGTATTTTCCAAATTAGTACTCCCACTAAAACCATGCATCCTCCCCTTCCCCCACCCAATTGGAGGCACAGAAGGTAAAGATCATGGGCTGAGATGAGAATAATTTACTGCAAACAGCAAATGAATAAGAAAATGGACAGTAACAGCAACAATATTAATAACAAAAGGTATAAGAAAAGAAGTGAATCACCGGAAAACAAAATGTCCAGTAAAGGACAACACTGAGTGACTCCTTCTGCCATGTTTTCTCAACTGGAAGGGACCCCTTCTCCTTAAAAGACAGTCCCATTCCCCTGCCCCTGGCAATGACACCAGGTGGTACAGAATAACCTCCACGTCCTGGCCATGTCCCCTTCCAGCTACTGTAAAATTTAACCTCGTCCTGACTGGAACGAGGAAATATAAGCTAGCCAAAAAGTACTTAAATCTCCATTAAATTAATTGGAATGGCACAATAAAGTTAAATAAATGGATTTTTTAAATCCTTGTCACAGAAGAAATTCCTACATGAGTTTCAGCACCAGGCAAGAGCAAAACAATTAGATAAAATAGGTGTGCTCTGCTCTTTCACTGAGAGATCTCTTCAGTGAAGTTCATTGAGGTGTATATGGTCCAATGTTTCCAGCCATGCATATAAATTTTGTATCTTGCCCTCCCCAGATTAAATTAAGCCCATATTTTTCCTAGTAATAAACCCTATTTATAACAGAAGAGATCAGAAATTGATTTTGGTTATGCATTTACCTGCATAACTACCTATCTATTTTTGTTAAGTGGAATAACAATAGACTGATAGTAAGATGTTGCTGGTATTTGCTAGCACTTTCTATAGTGAAGGTGGACCGACTTTTCTTGGTGACATTTTATTTTATACTTAAGAAGAAATGAGTTTCTCTGGCTCCCCAGACACACTCTTATCAGTAAGTGTGATATGGCTAAAGAATGAGTTATAATTGTTCACCTTTGTGTGAGTGCGAATAACATTCATATTAGATTTCTCATGCACAGAGATGCCAGGAAATTCTTTGCATTCCTGGTGGTTTCAATAGTCTGCTGAGATAAAGACCATTGATTCGATTTATTATCTCTTATGTACTTTAAAAGCAATCATGATTCCAAGTTTTTTGTTGTTTGTTTTTTTTCTCACACAGAATATGGATAGGACATGGCAACAAATATAAAAAATATATACAGATATATATATATGTGTTAATTTTAAAACCTTTAGAAGTTTTTCTTAATCTATTAGTATTTTAAAGGCTTTATCTACAACAAAAATAAAGCATATATTCATGGAATTTTCAGTGGGCTGTGGACTGCCTTTTGGGCTTCCTTATGTCAACTAAGTGTGCTTTTTTCAATGAAGTTACAGTTTTCAAAAGATCTGCAATAAGATTTAGTTGCTGAAATTTAATAATAACTGTTTATTTTAGTAAACATGACTAAGAGTCATGTTACTTCGTTAAGAATAGAGAAAATATTTATTTGGTCTTTTGAGAAGTGAGATATTTCTTCTCAGTCATCTCCTTGCATGGGAATAGACCTTTCACAACATCACTTATATCTCTTATATAAAGGAGATATTTCTTTGCTCCTGTCTTTTCAAATCCATTTCACTGAATTTGAAATCTCTTTGCTAACTCATGTTACTCTAATAACCCTTGACAATGGTCCATGTCTCATCTTTTTGGACTGGAACCAACTTAAAATGCCAAGAGAGCCAGTTGGATAATTGCAGGTAACATGAAACTGAGTGAATTTTAGATTTTCAGCTGATGCATTTGCAAAAAAGCAAGTTCCATCATCTCCAAACTATTCCCAAATATAGCCAGAATTTACCAAATACTATTCACAGACTAGAAGAGAGGACTAAAGAAGACAGAAGAAGAAGGGAAAGAAAGGCAAAGGAGTGGGAAAATAAATGCTTTGCAGAAATCGCAGTTGCTTTCCCCCTTCTAGAGTGTATTGTGTCAGATACTGAAAGACCCATGTCTGGCTGTGCTGGTACCTCTGAGAAGGGCAGAGAGGACTTCCTATTCTTCTGGCACATCCCCCAGGGTGGCTCCATAGGTTCAGCAGAGCCTGTACAACCTCTGATGCCAGTGAGGCATAGCTGCTTACTAGGTATGTACTAAGATGAAAAACAACAAGGAAAAAAAGTCTCAGTATATTGCAGACACCTACAAGAATGTATACAAAATGCACTTGGGAGATGTAAGTACATCACCTTATGCCTTATTGTACTGCATTGTGCCCCCACTGCAGTGATATAAAGTTACTGTGCACATGAAATCTTTCTCCTCTGTTGTTTTATCCCTATGATTAGATTGCTGGTTTGATAGCAACATTTTGTGTTTGGTTTCTTCAAGTATTTCTCCTTTGTTTTGCTTTAACATTGCATTTATTGTATCTTTTGTAACAAGTACATTGTGATTCTGAAAACCTCATTACTACTCCTAATGTGGTACAATGTAATTACTCTGTTTTGTTTTGGGGGTTTTGTTTCGTTATATTTTTTTTTTTTCACCTTCTGCTCATTTTTCTTGCTCTCCTGCCCCTGCCTAACAAAGATTCACTGAAATAGAAAGCAGGCTTTGTAGTAACTGCCTGTTATGTTTTTGCTTAATGTACTGTGCAAAATATGACAAGGGTGGATGTTAGTAGATGTAACAGCTGTCAGAATGTCTCTTTATTCCAGCTGTTGTATCCTCTGTATGCAATAGGTAGAAAAAATGTTTAACAGACTGGGAGAGTAAGTTGTAAATCTAAAGGTCAGAAAATTCAATTCTACATTTTCTTTTATGAAGTTATGAAATAGTGTAGTTTCTAAGCCGAATATTTAATTTTTTTTAAAATCATTATTGTTGTAACTTTCTTGAATATTCACAATATAAGTAATTTTTCAATACACACTGCAGAGAAATCTCTCTTTGTGGCATATGATTGTTAGTACCTTCAGCTAGATGCTGTTCAACTAAGAAACTTTTGTGTTAATTTAATTCAATTTAAAACTCTCAGCGTCCTATTAACAAACTGTTTTAATAAAGGATTCCAATCTGACACGTATTTTGCAAATTACAGTCACTGTGAAAACATGATTGAATTTATCTAATTGCTACACATTTACTTTAAATGTTAATTTGTCACAACACCACATGTATTTCTTACATTTTCTGAAAGAATATGATACATTTCCAACCTCCATACACAAGACACAAAACAGTTGCTGTCACTCATACTCCTTTTTATTCTAGCTTTGATTCTTATACTTGAGAAGTATCTGTATGCCAATTTTTATTGCATTACTAATCTGAATATATTCAAATGCAATCATTACCCTAGGCTATCATTGATATTCCAAAAAAAGATGCAGCGTGTTGTATATTCATTGTTTCTGTTCTATACCTCTATTTGTTTATTTGTAAATCAACCTATTTCAAGCCTCAAACTGAGGCTTGCAATGTCAAATGGAATCAAGAGTCAAGCAATTCCCTGGCTTCTGCTTTGACAGAAATTCAAGGTTTTCCTAAAGACCTTTGCATAAGATGTATTCTGGAAAGAAAATATATCTTTGTAGGTGAGAACAACTATATTAGCAAAACCTGCCAAGTAGGCTAACTTAAAAGTCAGCATCAAGTGTAAAATTAATATATGGAAGATGACAGACTTGTTATATTTAAATTAGACCTGGAGAACCTCCTTCAAGAAGCACTGAGATCTCAGGGCATTACAATTATAGCGATCAGATGCATCTAGAGGAATGGATAGATATGCTTATTTTGTAAAGGAACAATTGTGTGTAATTGCATAATTGCTTAAACAATAAATGTCTTGCAAGGTATCAGCATATGGAAGCTTAATTATGATAGATGTTTTTCTGGAAAGAATAGGAAAAAATTTAAGTCCAGGCTTCTATGCAATCATGTGTGCTTTTCTGTGTTTTGAAAATAAACTCTTTAACTGAAAGAAAGCACAAGGCTATTTAAAATGTCAGTTTAGAAATTGATTTATAGTTCTGATTTCCCTCTGTCCCATATTGCTATTAATGTATATAAAGGACCCAGCCACAATCCTCATTCCAAGTAAAACTTTTCATCATTGCTTTCAGCTGCAACATTGGCACGTGGTGTTTATAGATGATTATTATCATTGCTTTGTACAAGCCTTCATTTCCTGGCCATTGCTGACATATATGCTAAATGGGAAACCCAGGTTGCTAATTCAGCAAAACCTACTTACTGCCTAAAAGAAGGCCCTTGCATGGAGAAAACTTTTGGGTATTCAAAGACCGATGATTTTAGTACAGCCCTTGTTAGTAGCCAGATTTTTCCTTTGCTTCATGTGCCAATGGAAATGAGCAAAATATATCAGCAAATGGGATTGTTTCTTGCTGTTTTCTGTGTTCTGAATAGCCAGTATACATGTTCACATGTTCCCAATGCAATCACTAATGCAAACTTTATGGAGTCCTTTAATAATTTAAACTTTGACACTACAGAAAAAGAATATATTTCACAGTTAGCATTCTTCATATATTTGCCTTTTGGAACCTTTAAATTCCTTCTATACAAGTAGAAGAAACTTTATTTTTCTATCAGGACAATAAAATAACTCATCCAAGTGGAATATTTTAGGTTGAACTGCAATATTTTAGGTTATACTGCAATATTTAAGGTATACTGTTTACTGCTGAATTATAACATTTCTTTTAAAAATTTTCATTTGAGATTCATCAATGAGTATTTCCTCTGCTTATCTCTCCAGGAATCTGAAAATAAAAAAATATAAAAAGATAGGAATTTTTTCTGTGACACCTGACTCTGAGCCTCTAGTCTCGAGGTGATAACAGTCCTATTTAAAAGCTGTGGAACTATCTCTTGCTTTCTCTTCAATTTCCACACTTCCTTTTAGACATTCATAATTAACAGCAAATCTCAGATTTGATTTGATTTGTTCTTAATCCTCACCAGAAGCTGTGAGGAGACACTCACTTCACAAACTTGCTGATCAGAGTGGGGAAATGAGTACTTCTATCAGGAGGGCTCATGCCTTTGAAAAGGTTTAGAAAAGGCTTTTATTAGAGAATAAAAGACAGACAGATAGATGTTAGTCTGGGAACTTCAAAAAATGACAAGCCTATCTGTCCTTCTCTAATTCATTATGCTACAAGTGTTGAAATGTTTTCCCTTAAGCCTTATCCAGCAGAGTTAGTATTTACAGGGCTACATGAAACAACCTGTTATGCCATGGGTAAAGCATGATGGAAGGGGAAAAAAAGTTAACAGTATAATATAAATTTTAGAGGAAAAACTTGCTATTTTCCTCATGGGCAGAGAGTATGTGGAGTGCAGATCAAACCTTCCAAAAAAAAGATCAAACTGGTCTCAAGGTTCAAATATACATTTCTAGCTGGAGCATGCATCCAGGCAAAAAATATCTTGACCAATGGTTGTTTTGTGAACATGAAAGTGCTACAGAGCTGAGCCTGACTTGCCTTTTGCCCTGTCACTCCTCCTCTCAGCATATGTGGCTCTTCTTGACTTTTGTTTGACATGCTTCCATCTTTCATGCAGGACCTATTAGAGATTTCCTTTGAAGATACTAATTGAAAATTTGAAATGCTAAATTTTTCAGTAATGTTTAAAAAGGAAGGCTTATATGGAAGATAAAAGGTAGGGGAGCCTACCAGTTGCTAAGTGCCTGTGTACTTCAATAAGTAGGGAAGTATTTGGGAACTGAATTTCTGGACTTCAGCACCTGAATTTTTCTTTGTCTTTGCCTTTAGGGTACATAAATGCTGCAGATAATAAGAGGTTTCCTTGGCTTTCAGGAACTTTGTAGGGTTAAATACATTTAGAAAGAGCGCACACTGTGATGGACCCATGATAGAAGAGGCCAGAACAGAACGGACATGTTCTGACTGTTGCAATATTTGCACTTGGCTATAGCCAACATGCTCTCTTGGTAACAGACATTGTGAGAAGCATTCTGACTTATTAATCACCATTTTTAAAATGATCCAGAAAACAATCTAAAACTTACAAATAATTAAATAAAATTTTTAATTTGGAAACTTTCCATCATCCCTTCTCCTTAAGCTTTGAAGTGTTTTGCAAGATGAATCCATGGATTAAACAGACTTTTTTAGTATGTATTAACAGCTCTTTTGAAGAAAGAGAAGATGGAGGCAATTTAGGTGGTTTTGAAGTGTATTTTTTTTTTTTGCTTCTGATGCTTGATTCTATTTATTTCACAAGAAAACAAAGTTGTACAGTAGGACAATAAAATAATAAAAAATACATGGCTTCTGCCTGTCAGTTTGTGCCTCTGGAATTTCCTTCCCCTTCAGCCTTGCTGCTGGGATGCTACAGGCAGAGTGTGATGGCTCATCAGCTACGGTGAAACTCAGCAAATTTTATCAGCCTTATGTTGTTTAAAGCATTGCTTTTAGACTGCAGTCTCATGGCAGTGTTGCAAAAAGGTGGGTGTATCTTTTCTGGCTGAAGTCAATGTATATTAGAGAGAAGTCAGGAGAAGAAGCACAGGAAAAGTAACATGACAGGAAAAGCAATGAGTGGAATCAAAGGGTCATGCCAAGTATTGTCAAAATTAGTTTGAGCTGGTGGAGGGGAAGCTACTGCTTAATTTCTCCTCTGGATTGAGTTTACTAGGATGTATTTCTCAATCAGACTAACAAAGGCATTGTGGTAAAAATTAATTTTGCCCACTTGCTATAGTCATGAGTATGCCATCTCTAAAAGGCAGTGACAGGCCCTTTCCAAAATATTAGTCTCTGAAGAGTGACTCAGGGAATTTGTTGTCTAATATACCATCCCCCTTTCTAGAGCTAGGTGTAGTCTTGGTGATCAACACCCTGTTCAGGAATATTGGGGTGAGTTTAGATCAAACTTTTGCAGTTTGAATCAGTTTTTTCAGTGTATGGTTATTTTTAAGATAAAATCTAGAATATAGGTTGAAGTGAACCTTGACAGAAAAAGGGCTGGAGGGTGGCTATCGTCGTGTGACTAAATCAAACTTGATCATTTGACATAGTTCAGTCTCCTCTCAACCTCTATCTGTTGTTCTCCCTTCAATGTGCAGCAATATGTTAATATCTTTTAGTAGCTGAGCCATTATGCCTAATTAAGGGACTGCAAATAAATAGAGGTGGACAGTTCCAAACATACAATAGCTGCAAATAAATAGAGAGGGACAGCTTTCAACATATGGCAATGAATGCAGCCATAAGGCCTAAAATATGTAATTTAGCTGCCAAATTTTATGAGCAGCTTTCAACTGGCTTTCATTTGGCTTCAGCTGCATGTCTGACAATCATTTTAAACACAAGTTTTGTGCCATATCATTTTTGTGCTCAATGGCTAGAATTTATGCATGCAACATTCATTTGCACTAAGACTGAGACTGTTTGGAGATGAAATATTTTATATTTGAACTCAATATACTGGATATAATTATTACTATAATTATACTATATTACTTTGCAGTAATAGTTCATGTTATTATTACTTTTCAAACTAATATAAAGGTAATCATTATTAAGATCTGATACAAAGTCTCAATGCTCTTTTTCCATCTTTTCAAATATTCCTTACTAATATTCTAGAAATGTTTTTGACTGTCCAGTCTTTATCAAATCAGTAACCAGTTTTTGTCAAATGAATCTTAGTAACTTGCACTTTGATGTAAAATAGCCATAGTGGCACTTCAACAGGTAACGAGCAACCTGAAGAACTGCTAGCCTTATTAATAATTTAATTCTTTTTTTTTTTTTTAATTCTAGCATAAATGAAGAGGAAAAAATGGCTTTTCCAAGGGTACTTTACAATAAAGACAAACAGCAGTACCATGGCAAGCAAACACCTTGGTGGCCTGTGTCTAGCAGTTGAGGCCAGGGGATAAGGCCAGCATGGTTTTAGAAGGGGTAGGTCTTACCTGACCAACCTGATCTCCTTTTATGACCAAGTAACTCTCCTGGTGGATGAGACCAAGGCTGTGGATGTAGTATACCTGGACTTCAGTAAAGCCTTCGACACAGTCTCCCATAGTACAGTCCTGGAGAAGCTGGCAGCCTGGGGCTTTGACAGGAGCATGCTGTGCTGGGTTAGGAACTGGCTGAATGGCCGAGCCCAGAGNGCCCTGCAGAGGGATCTGGACAGGCTGGAGAGATGGGCAGATTCCAATGGGATGAGATTCAACAAGTCTAAGTGCCGGGTCTTACACTTTGGTCACAATAACCCCATGCAGAGCTGGGGTCGGAGTGGCTGGAGAGTGGGCAGACTGAGAGAGACTTGGGAGGGCTGGTGGATGGGAGACTTGGCATGAGCCAGCAGTGTGCCCAGGTGGCCAAGAAGGCCAATGGCATCCTGGCCTGCATCAGAAATGGTGTGGCAAGCAGGACTAGGGAAGTGATCCTTCCCCTGTACTTGGCACTGGTTAGGCCTCACCTTGAGTGCTGTGTCCAGTTCTGGGCCCCTCAGTGTAAGAAAGACGTTGAGTTATTGGAACGTGTTCAGAGAAGGGCAACGAGGATGGTGAAGGGGCTGGAGCACAAGCCCTATGAGGAGCAGCTGAGGGAGCTGGGGTTGTTCAGCCTGGAGAAGAGGAGGCTCAGGGGTGACCTTATTGCTGTCTATAACTACCTGAAAGGAGGCTGTAGTCAGGCAGGGGTCGGTCTCTTCTCTCAGATAACTGGCGACAGAACAAGAGGGCACAGTCTCAAGCTCCATCAGGGGAGGTTTAGACTTTATATTAGGAAGAAACTCTTCACTGAAAGGTGATCCGCCATTGGAATGGGCTGCCCAGGGAGGTGGTGGAGTCACTGACCCTGGAGGTGTTCAAGAGTAGGCTGGATGAGGCGCTTGGTGCCATGGTTTGGATGATGGGTTGCTGTTAGATTATAGGCTGGACTTGATAATCAATAAGGTCTCTTCCAACCTTGCTGATACTGTGATATTGTGGATACAACACTTTCCTGGAAAGGGAAGGGAGGTATGAAATTTGAGGTTATTATTACTCTGACTATTGCTGGGGAAGACTGACAAAAGGCCTTGAGCTTGGGGTGATGCTGCCAGTTTAGGGAGGATGTCCCAACCCTCCCTCCAGGCATGAACATCCTCCTAATGGAAGCAACAGAAGCAAAATACTCTAAAATGAGGAAAAAGAGATCTTTTAGAAAATATGTTGTTCCTCCACCCAGTTGCCATCTTCTTTTGTACATCTCAAATAATAAGCTTGCCACTTTTTTAAATTCTCCTACTCAAAACAATGACCAACTTTTCTTATACCTTAGACCTGATGGTTACTGTCTCTGAGTTCTTCTACTGCTAGTTAAGTCTTGAGTGCATTAATTTCAGATTAAAAAAAAAA
>VXBA01001339.1:144872-179550 GCA_013399895.1 Serilophus lunatus
AAAAAAAAAAAAAAAGATGGGCAGTACTATTCTTAAACATTAAACACCTAGTTTTCAACCTAACATTAGTGCATAACTGCATACAGCAATTATATCACTAAATTTTAAAGGTCAATTACTTTCCTAAAACTGAATTTGCGTGTTAAAACTCCTTCTGACCAAATACAGAATGGGTAAAATGTGTTCTTAAGGCTCTTCAAGCAGGATATACTACCGTGTCACATAGTTGAACCTCCACTGCTACACAGTCTGAGTGTCATCAGGACGAATCAAGAATGAACACTAGAAAGTTTAACAAGATGGTTCCTATGAAAAATAAGTTTCATCTACAAGATTTTTTGAAACCAAGATTAGGGGGCCAAAGCTTCCAGGGAAAAATACAGAATCAAACCACTATGGTGAGGACAGTATGCAAAGGGTTTTTTTAAAAGTTATTTTTAAGAAAAACTTGGAAAAAAATTTTTTTTATGAGGGCTATCATTTTAGCAGCATTTTAAATGCTAGGTACCTGCACACTGTGAAGTGCACCCATTGCATGAAGTATTATTCATAACTGGTAACATGTAAGGTAAATTCGTGTAATCAAAATAAATGCAATTTCTGTATTTATACAATTGCAAATCTTAAATTCATTCAGATTAAGAGTGAATATGATTTGCATCTGTGAAATTAAGTTCAGTATTTCTCATGAGACAATCTGAACCTCTAACACAGTCCTGTTAATTGGAAAAATAGAGGCTATTTTGGATATCATGCAACAATGTGTTCTTTTGAAGCGACAGAGAGAAGAATAATCTGGGCCCTTCCTCTTTCTTGCTAATACATATTACTTGCTTATGCCCTTCATAATTACAATTTCCAATTTCCACCTGTCTGCTCTAAAATATAATCTAAATTCAGGCACCTAAAAATCAGTTTGTTTCTGTTCTTTCCATTCTTCGTGGGGCACTGGCTGAAGCAGAGGAAGGTACGACTGTTAGGAGGGCCCACAGAATGATGAGAGTTCACCCAGAAACTGGAGGTCTGACTTTACACCTCTGCAGTCAGCTGATGTTTTTCCCACCCATGTCAGTTGTGAAGGATGACAGATGGCATCATATGTTAATTCACAGTATAATGCCCTTTCTGGAAAAAAAACCACTTTACAACTCATTAATTACATTTATCTTCAAAATAAGGATGGTTTGGAACTTCAAATTGATAGCTTGCAGGAGAACTACAAGGTCTGCTGAATTGGAATGAAAATCTCCTCCATTCCTCACAGCGAAGTCAGATCTAAATGTCAAGTTTTACTCTGCTTTTGTACTTGGAAAGAAAGTTCATAGGGGGGAAAGAGGAGGGAAGACCGTAGAAAGATGGTTGGGGTGACCCCCGCCTCCCTCAAGTGGGAGAGAGAGACCAGGCAGGAACATGGGCTGCCTCAGCCCTCCATCCCATCCAGCTCAGAGGGCAAAGGGGGTGAAGAGCTTGAGCTTTTCTTAAGGCAAAAAAACAGGGTTTACAGAACCAGGGTTTACAACAGAACAGGGAGCCAGTGAACAGTTTAAAATAACCCTTTTTCCCACCCCCTCCCGCCAAGACCCCCAGGACCCTCCCCCCAGAAAACCCAGCACCCCTCTCCCAAACCCCAACAACTATATGAGAAAAAGAAATATGAATAAATGATGGCTGGAGAAATCTATGAAAAAGGCTGGAATAAAATCTTTGTGAAGGAACACACAAAAATAGCTTTATAAATTGCTTAAAAATATTTATAAAGTGATTTAAAACATAATTAAAAGGCCCCATCCTGATTGAGAGAGGTAGTAGGTGAGATTTGCCAAGACAAATTTATGGTCATTTTGTCTTCCTGTGTGCACAGTAATTATGTTTCTACGTGATGTTATGGGCCTGGATATTAAGGGGGAAAAAAAAAGATAAAATAATAAAGTTTGAATAATTTTTAACACTCCTGACAACTTCTCTTAAAGTTGCAGTCTTAAAGGAGAAGTCACTCTGAAATAGATGTTTTGATCACCAAATACTATATGTACAAATGGCAACTTGGAAAAGAGTAATATTTTCTTATTATATAGAGAAGTAAATATTTCAGGAAGATTGAATTAAATCTATAGATTATTGAAATAATTTATGGATTAATGAGAATCTTTATAACCATTTTTTCACTCTGACACTATTTTATATATATGTTCATGATACTCATGCATATACTTGAGACAGTTTAAGACCTTAATTACCAACTGACTGCTCCCCTTAGCACCTCTGGTAGATGGATCTAAGAAAATACAGGCTTTACCACACAAACCTAGAAAATTATAGTACTGCTACTCTTCAAATGGTTATGTATATTTTTCTCATACAATATTGTAATAGGTTTGAATATTGTTTTTTTTCTCTGGGGAGGGGGATGTTTGTGTTGTTTGCCTGTCAAAGCATTAAAACTTTTTCTTTTGTGTTTTCTCCAAAATTCCCGGGAGTGGAGAACAAAGCAGAGTCGGCCAATCCCAGCTCTGGGAACCTTGGGCTCAGCAAGACTGAGGGGTGCAGAGGGTGGCGTGAGGCCAGGACCGGGTCCAGGACTGTCCCGGCCGCTCTACCAGGCTCCTGCTTGCCGGCGCACGCAGGGGGTGTCTTCCCCGCAGCTGTGGCAGCTTAGACCGAGACCAGTGGCATCCCCCCAGGAGTGGTGGGCACAGAACTGTTCCCTTTCTCCACATACCTAAGTCTTGGCATTTGCAGGTTTCTCCCGCTCGTCCTCTCTTGAACTCGGTGGAACCGCTCCTGCTGCCCGGTCCACACAGCGGGATGGGGGAGGGGGGCTGAGTTTCGGCTCTTGTCATTCACCCGTCCTCCTGTCATCCAGTTTGCATGGCAGGGCAGCGCAGGGATGGAGCCAACTCATTCCCCACAGCAAAATGGAGCAGGGAAGCTCCCATCCTTGTGCAGCCCGGCAGTGCTGGTGGTGGCGAGCGGCGGCGAAGCTCAATGGCTGTGCCTGTGGTGCCGATATCCCCCCCAAGCATGGAGCCCTTGCCCCGCGCGAGTCCCACGCAGCATGGCAAGGTGGCATGGAGCGGTGGGGCAGTGTGAAGCGGTATGGGGCAGCAGTTTCTTCTGGTGTGTGGCTGGCAAGAGCCCCGCCAGAGGTGACCACAGCCCCTTCCCGTGCTGCCGGGAAGCATGTGGCAGCGGCTGCCTCTACAGGCAGCCCCCACAGCCCACAGCCAGTCCCTACAGGCAGCAGGGGCCTCACAGGCAGTGCCACTGGCCCCGAGAATGCCCTATGGCTGGTGGTAGTGTCAGCTGGTGGCCCCCGGAGCCTGAGCACATGGCGGGTTTGGTGGAGGCTGCCATCTTGCCTATGGTCAAATCCCGGGCAGTGAGGCAGCGCCCAATGCTGCCAGCCAATAGGAACATAGCCTGGCCAAGCAGAGGATTCTATGTTCAGGCAATCTCAAGAACCCATAAAAGCCAGAATACTGGAAGTCCTGTCCCTGTTGGCCAGCTCGCGTGGTCCAGGTAACATCAAGTGACATTCCTCCTTGTCCCTCCTGGCTCCCTTCACCACACAGCACCATCAGAGCTCCAACAGTGGCACCAAGGACCAACCAGCTGCAATAGTCTGGTATCTGTTCCCCTTGAGCTCCTGAGGGGAGGATGCTTCTCACTGTCTTTATCTTTCAGAGGCTTCCGAGAGACACCATCTTCGAGGCAGCTTTTCCTTTCCTTCCTTCTGCTCCTCAGCCCACCAGTCTGCTTGGAGCAGCAGTTTGTTATTTGTTTTCTTTTTATTTTAATTTTATTGCAGAACATTGTCAGGTCTGTTGTGTACACTTGGTTAGTGCTTAAGAAGGTCTGTAGTTTTTGTGTCCCATAGAAAATAAACCTATTTTTGCTGTTGCAAGTCTATTCAGACTTTCATCACTGTTCCGCCCCCTAGTGGTTCAAACCCCCACAAATATTTATTACAGTCACATCTTGAAGGTATAATCCACGGTGCCAAGCTGACCCTCACACATAATTGTGCCAAAAGTGATGTGTGTTCCACCCCTCACTAGTCACACAGAATAATGGCAGCAGGCCAAAATGTTCAGTGTTATTTTTAACCAGATTCTGGATTTTGTTGTTTTATGTTATCATTAACAATTTATGAAGCACTTATTGGAACTAATAAACGGATTGCAAGCTAGAAGAATTAACTGAGTAATATGAAATGTAAAATGGATTAGTGATGAGCTCATTTCCATTGTAAATAATGGAAAATAAATCTAATAAGTGTCTGTTCTTTAGAATGCAGATGAAACAAACTCACCTTCAAATCAGTTCATGTTAGCCCTAACTGACTTAGAGAGGTTTACTTAAGCCGAGGATGACAAATAAGTCCCATTTTGAACATAACCTATGGCACCTTGTGTACCAGCCAGCTACCTCCCACAGAATTGGAAGTGAATGTACTTAGTCATGATTCAGATTTCACTGTGTATTGCTCTACCTGGTTCATTTTTACCATTTTACATCATTTTACTTCTAATTCCACTTTATGGAAGACCTGAGGAAAAGTAAGTTGTAGCAGAAGATCCTGTTTTTCCCCTTATAATGAGGTGAACAGGATTTCTGCTGACCTTTTGTGCTAATCTCTTCAGTGAGAAAACATGTAAATTTACACATCTTTTCTGTATCATAATAATGAAGACAAGACAAAATAAGATTAATAGAGGCTATCTGTGTACAGTGACAATACAGAAAATTAAGGGCAGAAGAAACATATTTAGGCAGAGCTAAAACATCCTAGAAGACAGTTAACAGGAAAATAATTCCTGATTATTAAAAATGTTGGGGTGCAGGCTCATGGTGCTACATATTTTGAATATTAGTGTAACAAGAGACAATGGAACATACAAGAGAACATAATAATTTTGATTTATTTATGTTGTAAGCTAAGTGCTGAAAGTTCCTGTATAATAGCAACCCCAGCAGTGTTGAAAATTAACTTTTGCATGAGTGCTTGCTGTGTAGAACTTTCTGCACAAAATCATTTCTGTTGCATTAATCTTCTGTTTGATGAACTTTTTTCTATAATATATTCCAAATACTTAGCCTATTTATCAAGTTGTGTTTGATTGGATATTTGAAGCTTGAGATTATTTTTCTTGCTTCATTCTAGGTTGATTGTACATATTTCATATTAGGAATCTTTTCTTATATTCATTTATTTATTTGTTGAACAGCTAATGACAGTTACTGCAATCAGTCAAGTTTAATTAAAAAAGCAACAAACAATAAAAATAAAACAACCCACAAACCAAAACTAAAAGCCTATAATTAAAATGCTGAAATAGTCAAACAGTTAGATAGAATTCAATCAGCTTTGAATTCTGATCTGGCCATTCACAAGACATTTAGATTTTTTTTTCTTGATTATTTATGTCATATATAAAATAACTGCAAACTTGTTGTTACTTCATATTTTCTCAATCCTACATATATTTATTACACTGTAAGTCTGGCAGTGCTGACCTGTTTCATTACAACAGGTTATGTTTTCAAGGCACCAGGCCAACATTGCAAGCCTCTTCTTAAGATATATGTATTTTTATTGAAGTGCTACTGATGTGAGGTTTCCAGTGAATTGATATCTCATTATATACACACCTCAACTGATTGGTATATACCATAACCAAAGTAATGACACACTAGATATCATGCATTGTGTTGTTAAAAAAATTAAATATTTAAACTTCTTTGGTTTGTTCAAATGCATGGTATTTGGCCACTGAAGGATGGCAAGGGCCACTCACTGTATGGGTTATATTTTCCACAATTTAAAATGAAATCTGAATTCTGTAGCAAATTTAATTAACAGGCTCTGTTTTTAATAGATGCTTTTCCTCTGACTCTTTTCTTACTGGATTCTAGGTCTTCTGATGACTGATGGAAATAATTGTGGCAGTGGGGATCACTGAATAGACACAGAGTATTGTGTTTGCCAAATGATGTCCTTAAAGCAAAAATAATTCCATGTGTGACTACAAAAATTGGGCAATTCTCACATGATGAGAGAACTACTTTGCTCCAAGGTAGATTCATGGGGCACCATCTGGCTTCACAAATCTTCAGAAGTGAGATTTGCCTTGAATAAAAGTTACCCAATCAGCCCCTGTGAAAAGTGTGTTATGCAAAAAAACCTTTATTATCACATTCCTTTCGTGTTTCCTGATAGTCTAGACGAGACTCTGAGCAAAACCAAGATTCTTTTTGTACTAAAAAGATACGGATCTTGTTTTCAATGCTTTGTTAAGCATGATGTTTTACAACTTTAATGTCCATTTCCTTCAAGGAAATAATTTCAAAATGGCAATCAGCTTTTTTAACTTTTTCATTAAAAGATTTCCATGGATTTCCACTGCCCTTTTGGCTAGATATATGTTTAAGAATTCAAATTTCTGCAACCCAAATGGAAGTATTTTAAATATTCTATTTCAGGCAGACTAGGATATAATGCATCCCTATTTAAGCAGATAACTGATATAAAATATGCTTTAAATTGTGATCTGAGCATTTTAAGCCAGAGTTTTACCTATTACTTTATAATAAAGAATCTGGAGCTGTAGTGTGAGATACTGGAGAATGGGCGACATAACATTTCAGTGCAATTTTGTTCTGAGTATAGGCAAGAATAAATCGGAATAAAGGTTCAAAATATTTTGTTCACATAGGTGCAAGTGTACCCTCAGATAGTTTCCTGTTTAAAATGAGAGCAGATGTCAGGATGGCTGTCACTGAGTCTTCTTAAGGACCAAGGTTTTGCTTTGCAAAGTAACAGGACTAAAGATCAAGATGATATCTTGACATTGCATATAACAACTTTTACATTATGATACATCATCTGTACCAACAATAAAAATGTATTTTAATTTTGTATATAATGAGAAGAAAAACTTTGTGAAATTTATTTATTATTCTATCTACAGAAAAACCCTCCCTTCTGATTGAGACCATTACACCCAAATAGCACTGAACTGATATAGAAGCAGTCTCTGGAAGGTACGGCCATCATTCATCCCTTTTGCATATATAAGAGAAGCCCGCTGCCTCAAGGGACACGTCCCCTGTCTGGCTCTGATAAAGAGAGTAGTTTGTGTTCTCAGGACTTCTCTGTGCATCTTGGTATAGAGGAGATAGCAAAACTTTACACTGTATGGGAAAGATTTGAAATTTGAGGAGTCCAAAAAATGCACGACAAGTTGCCATACACTAAGAAGTTTAGCATCTCCACATGACCTCAGAAGTTACAAAGAGAAGAAAATTGCCTTAATCCTAAAACAGGATTGTGTTGCAGGTTATTGTAGGAAAACGTCTTTCATTTATGTTTTACACATTTTCCTTATAATTAGGCATTAAAATAAAGGAATATGAGCTGGAACAGGCATTATTTAAAAGAGATATAGCAAAATGCAGCACTTTCTGCATTTTCAATAAATTTTAAAAGAATGCCAAATATTACTGCTGAAACTTAGGTCTAATGTTATCTCTATATTAGGGGATTTCTTGGTTGGTTTGGGTTTTGTTTTTTTTGTTGTTGTTGTTGTTGTTTGTTTATTTGTTAGTGTAGCTGTTTCTATTTGACTTCTAAGTAGACTTTAAACTTCTGAGGCAAACATAAATTCCAGAGAAAGAAAGAAAACAGTGTTTCTGTATGTACATGTTACCTCTGCCCCCCAGACCCGGAGGAGGTTCGTCGCTTCTTCAGGGCTGGTTGTTGTTTCTATGGTAATTTGTCCTGATGTGCAGAAGTGAGGGAACCAGCACTGCTCCAGCAGCAGTAAGGATCCTCTGTGCTTCTGTCAGTGATGTCTCTCTACGACAAAGTAACGCAGAGACAGTAACCATTACAGCATTGGCACACAATTTTTTTTTAGTCGACATTAGTACTTAAGTGAGGTTGTGGCAGACTCAGTCTTTGGCAATTATATGAGGCTCTTTCTGTACTGAGAGGCACACAGCCTAAACAAATGAAGCCAAGAGAGATGAAGGAACACTCATAGCTTAATTTTGCAGGTGGGAAAGAAGAAAAGAACTTGTCACTTGTTCAAGATTACTTATGGAGCTCATGGCAGCAGCACTGACCCAGGTCTACTCAGTCTTTGCCAGCACTATACATTTAAGGTCTTTCTTCCTGATTGACAGAATTGTTTCATAGCTGCTATTGGTAACTTTTAGACTCAAAAATCTCCAGTGATGGTCCCATAGAGAAAAAAGATTGTTTTATTCAGCTTTTTGTGTTTGAAGTTTCAAAACATTAGGCATTCCCTAGCCCGTATTCACACTGTGCTCATACTATGGATATCAGGACAGACCAACTGCGGGTCAGACAAGTAAAACCAGTGTAAAATATATGAATTCAAGATCTGTGGCAGTTGCGGTGGTCCCTTTAAAACAGGAACCGGTCAATTTGGCAGCACTGGAGATTGGACCCTCTGAAAGCACAGCCACCACAAAAAGGATAGGGCCTCAGACTCATGGTGCTTCAGAGGATCCTGAAAAGAAGGACTATGTACAACACTATACAGTGGGCAAAATGGAGTCTCTAATGGAGTCTCCTCTTTATTGGAAAATCATCTTTTTTTTGTAGTGCAAAGATTGTTTTGGTTAATGCAGCCAATAGAAGAAAGGAATAAAGATCACATGCCATTGTCTTAGAGCTACAGCAGATCACAAGACGATTGTTTACATACCTAAGGCATTATGTCATGATCTGGACATGCACAACTTGCTAAAAGCTTAAACACACTGTAAATACAGCTTCATGTTCTGCCACAGAGATCTGTCACTAGCAGTGTCCCCCAGAGTTCAACAGTGGCCCCAATATTGTTTAACTTATACGTCAAGGACTTAGGTGAAGGGCAGATGTCTCTTCAGCAAGTTTACTGATGATGAAAGCTGGAGTGGCCAAAACTCCAGAGCTGTGCAGGTTTTCAGAAGGAACTTGACAGATTGGAGAAATGGGAGGAGTAGAACTGTCTGAAGTTAAAAAATGTAAATGCAGAGTCCTGCACTTGAGGAAGGTACCAGCACAGGCTGGGGGCCAACTTGCTGGAAAACAGCTTTGTGGAGAAGGAGCTGAGAATCCTGGTGGATAACAAGCTGTCCATGAGAGAGCAGTGTGCCCTTGTGTCCAAGAAGGCCAGTAGTATCCTGGGATGCATTAGGAAGAACATTGCCAAGTGATCCTGTCCCTCTACTCAGCCCTGCTGAGGCCTCACCTGTAGTCTGTTCAGTTCTGGGCTTCTCAGTAAAAGAAAGGAAATTCCTGGAGCAGGTCCAGCAGACATCTATGGAGACAATTAAGGGCCTGGAACATATCTTCTCCAAGGAAAGGCTAAGAAAATTGAGCCTGTTCAGCCTCCAGAAGAGACAACACTTCATCAATGTCTATAAGTATCTGAAGAGAGGGTGTCAAAAGGATGGTACCAGGCTCCCCGTGGTGCCAAGCAATAGGACAAGAGGCAACAGGCAGAAACCAGTGTACAGGAAGTTCCACCTGAATTTGAAAAAGAGTTTCTTTACTGTGCAGGTGGACTGAGCAGTGGAACAAATTGTCCAGAGAAGGTGTGGAGTCTCCCTCACTGAAGATATTCAAGAACCATCTGAATGTGATCCTGTGCAATGTGCTCTAGGATGATGCTGCTTGAGCAGGGAGGTTGGGCCAGATGATCCACTGTCATCCCTTCCAACCTGACCCATTCCGTGTGATTCCATGAGTTTGCCTTTTGCTACTGGAGCAGAATAACCTAACAAGTTATCTTAGCACTAATGCACAGTTTTAATTTTATTTCATCCACCATGCTCATAAAAGAACACTCCAAGGCGAGAATTTAAAATGATTAATTACAATACTTTAAAAGATGAAAAAGAATCTGTGTGTGTCAGTCATCCTCAGAGGGCAAGGAATAATGAAAATGAAATGCACAGAGGAATGAGTTTTCTATTGTCAATGATAAAAGTGATAATCGCCCCAAGTCAAAGCAAAATGACAGATGAAAGAAACCTATAGAAGATTGCCCAAGGGGGCTCCTGAGGCCAGTGCTCAGTACCACATATATACATGCTAGACTGATATTTAATGAAGCTCTGGTTGACTCTATAATGAATGTTGAAGGCTCTCTGGAGCATCAAACATCATTTAAGACTGCTAGAAGCNATGAATAAATTTAATTTGGAAGAAGAGAAAAATCCCTTTATTGGGCAAACAGAAATAATTTTTATGTTATATTTGTAACATTTTAATACATATAAAATGAGGAGTAAAAGCAGCAAGAAGAAATGCAGCAGGGATAGCCTAATGAGTTAATGAGAAAAATTAGACTAGTTTTGAAGTCTCTATTATTTATGCCAGGAAAGGACTAGTCTGACCCTTGTGATATAAGGAGTAGCCAATAGATTTCTAAAACATGTCTTTATGGTCTGTACTCAAACAGCTGAACTGAAAAAGAAATTGAAATAGATTCTGCCCCATGATTTAATACGTATGTGGTGACTGTATTGTATAAATGTATCTTCTAAAGACCTTTGGAACAGTAAACAGTAAATAATGGTTCAAGTTATATATTGGTAGTACTGCTGAAGCCCAGTAGCACTGACAGGCAGCATTTCCTATCTGTTTTGATCTTAATCAAGTAATCTCTGTGCCTTTTGTGGCTCTCCAAAGACATTTCTTTAAGATAGCATCACCACATCTTATTTTGTCTAATTGTTGGCTGAAATTTTCTTCTCCCCTCTCCTATTTTTTTTTCCAGCATACTGATTTCACTTTCACTAGAATCAGCAATTGGCATTATTTGCATTTTTAAGGCTCAAAATATGACAATCCCCTGGAGATGTAATACTGAATTCCTAGCTCTGTTTTTTGCTACCTTGCTGAGGCATACAGTGTGTTTAAGATACAAATAAAAAGAAATCTGGAAAATAAAAGAATCTTAATGACCACTGGGAAGTGTCAGCCCATGTTTATTGTAATGGGAAAACTTTAGACTACTTTAAATGGGTGCTAGAGATGGAAATTCAAATTTTCATCTACTTCAGCTATCAGTTGTGTGCCCACTGCCCACACAGAAGACACAAAAGACAGAAAAATCCATGTTATTCTACAATAATTTTTTTATTATTACTTAGGTAGAAACTATTTTTACCATTCTTCCAAAAGAGGTGTATTTCCCTTCAGTGAATAATGCATAATAATAGGGCCCACACCGTTTGGTCTCAAAATTCTTTACACACAGGTCATCTTAAGTACTCTACACCATCCTGAAAACTCATTAGCATTTATAAGCATTGAAAAATGCTGTAGAGCATGCATAAAAAAATTCAGAGTAGTTACCGTAGCATGGATAGGCATGATTGCCTTTGCATCAAGTTTAACCCTCCTATATAATCACTAGACAGTAGATTTTCTATTTTAAATATAAAAAGTCTAGGACACCTTGCCCAAGAATAGTCTTTACCACAACAATAGCTGAGAACCACATAATTATGGAATCATTAATAAATTGAATTTTGGGTAAATCAGAATACAGCAACAAATAACCAAGAATAGTTTGCAGGTGTTGGAGAACTACGTTTCCCTTTTACCTCTGATGACTTAACAAAGCCCCTCTTCCTTAAAGCAGGCTTACATTCCCCTGCACGGAGAACTGTAGGTCCTGCTTCAGAGAAAATATGGGATAATTGAACCAAACAATGCCAAACTTTCCCTTATTACATATTTTTATGGGCCAGGACCAGAGAAGCACACATGGCTTCGTCAAACATTTTAGCTATAACCAAAGGAATTTCACTCTGATTTTGAACAAGTTTGAATAAGCTGAACATATCAATCCAGGGGGAAAACTGAATTTAAAACTAGAGGTCAGAAAAAAATTGACAAAGTGTTGCCAGTGTTTTAACTCAGTGACCTCAGAAACAGGTAGTCTGTGATATGAGATACATGTTCAAAGGCTTTCAATGCCTTCATTTAGTCAAATAGCAAAAGTTTTGTATGAGTCTGCCAGAAAATTCCTGTTGCTAAGTTTATTCCATTCATTTCTTTTGGCACAAAAATATTTCTTCATATTTTTTCCCCCTCTACTTTCCTAGTATTCTTCTAATCTTGTGTAACTTATGCTAGAGGGAGTGAATAAACTCAAAAGTGGAAAGCATGCTTCTCAAAGGGAGATGATATGCAAAACCAATATATAATATTTGGAGTACTACTTGGAGGAGTTACAGAGTGTCATAATGTGCAATTTATCAACTAGGATGAAGAAGTATACTCTGCTTTAAATTTTTTATCTGAGATATATATATGTAATACTCTGAAGTCTTTCTTTTTATAAAAGCAGGGTTCATCTTAAGAAATAAAATAGATGTCTAAATTTCATAGACTTCAGATGGACCCTCTCAGAGCAGGGTCAAACCACAAGCTTAAGGAAAGTGGATTTCTGCATGTATGTGTGAATTAAGGAAGAAAAAAAAATTTGCAAGACTTGTAAAGAGGCATGAGATTTCAAATTGTAGGGATACTCAGAATACAATGTTGTTATGGATTTCAATGATTGCTTTGTGGGAAGTGTCTGCATAAATTTAGACAGTTTGTAAGTAAACATTATCTTTCTTGTCTTTTTTAACAGATTTTCATTCAGACTGGCATCATACTTTTTTATATAAGATTTTTGGAAAGGATACTCAGTAATCCTCAGTTTCATCTAAGCATCCTCTGCCATCAGGTAAAGCCCTTACTGCCAGGGCAACAACATGGTCCTCTTCAAGGTGGAGTTGATGGATCTTGAAAATTCTCTTTTGATTGAGAAGCCATGTAATGAAGCTGTTGGGTGCTTTGAGGGTAATGGGGTGGCCCTGGGGTGTTTTGGCAGCCTCAGAGTTCATAAACTGAACTCCATCCTTATTTCATGATCTGGGAGGAACATCAGTCATCTGTAAGCTGCAGAAAGCCTTGCTCTTTGAGAGGAAAATTTAGAATTTGTTTTCTAATATTCTTAACTTAGTTGCATATTTAGAGAGCTGAATCTCTTATATTTTAAATAAAAATAAAACATTTGTTTTATGTTACTTTTTAATTGCATTTGAATTGCAAAATGCCCCATGATATGCTTTGTTAAGAATATTGCACATTAATATGAATATTATTGTTAGCCACAATAAAGATCAAAGCTTGTTTCTGAAAATAGTGTTGATTACCACATTATTCAAACATAAATATAAAATTGCACATGTAGATACATGCTCAGACAGCAGTGCATGATATTTTTTGCCCCTGACATTTCCAAAAAGACACAAATAAAATCTGAATGATAGCTGCGAAATACATTGGGAAAGAGTGGAAATACAGAGGTTTACATTTAAGAATAAATTGAAAGTAATTTACAATCCTCCTCATCACCTTTGTGAGGTAGGAAAAAATCATGCTCATACACACATATATATGTAAGAGCCCTTCTAGCAGGATGTAGAACAAGAAAAACCTCGTGAGGATCAATATTCTATGCGACCAAATTGATGCATATGAACAGAGAAGCTGTTCATTTTTAGGTCTCCTAAGGGAAGAAGTTTTAGATAATTATATGACAAAAAGACCTTTTAGGATCTATGAAAACACATCTGAAAATGTCAAGTGCATAGCTTCCACGTTCACCTGCAATGGTAAAAACAGCATATTCTGTAACCTTTCTCAAAACAGATTTACTAAACATATTACTAGAGTTTTACAGCACTGTAAATGTCTCTTGTACTGTGCTGTTAGGAAGTTATGCTGAACAAATAATGGTGTCAGGATGTTGAGGGATGCTTTGGGATTTTCTATGGAAAGAAAATGAAGGCAAGGGCATATTTGGAGGATGGTAGATGGGATGGCCAAATCAGGGGAAATTATAAAGGAAGGATGATCAAAATTTCTTAATTGCAGTGTTCCTACAACTTGCTGCTTTAGAAACAGGCAGTCTACCAACCCATTGCCCACCAAAAAACCCAGTAGCACATCGTGTCTTTAATCACTATAGCATCAGCTGTCTCTGAATTAGATACCTACTGCTTCTATGCAATGTCCTGAAGTAGGTAGGCATCCTAGGAGAGTACTATCAGAATTCAGCATATCAGACTTGGAACTGCAAAAGAGGAGTGAATTCCTTACCTCATTCCCATTCACTCCTCTGTAACACTTTTTTATGGAGTGTGACAATTTGGGGGAGGAGGAAAGTATGTCAGTGCTTTCACTCAAAACATCCCTTGCTCTGGCGGTAGTTGAAATCTGCAATTTTGTGTCTCCCCCAGTAGTGGAAGCAGCTGAGTGTGGCATCCAGCCCATCCTAATATCTGCATTAAAGGCCATCAACTATTACCACGGGCTTCTCCATGGGTCTGCTTCCTTAACCCTTGATTTGAGGCATTCAGGTGAGAAAAGATAGAGTAGTGCCTGGTTTTCAGCCTCTTAGGCAAGGCAGCAGACACAGCTTAGGCACAGCAGAAGCAGAAACTCACAGACTCCTGTTCAGTGTTCTTGTCAGATAATGTCTCTCAGTTTAGCAGTATGGCATTTTTCAACTTTGGCTGGCAGAACTGGGCAGTATTTTGTTAGATGTCTTAAAACCAGCAGATTTTTGCTTAGATCTCTACAAGACTGATCAATTCAAGTACCCCCTAATGAAGAAAGATTAAAGCTTTAAAAAAGCTAAGATCATTTACACCATCATAACAAGGTTTCATATACTAAATGTTTACAATGCCACACGCAGAGAACATACTTAAACAGCTAAAATTAATTGAGTTTTTTTATTAGAATGGAACAGGAGTTACAATGCATAATAAATCAGGAAACCAGATTTTGGTATGTACTCGCTGATCTTACGTAATTGTGGTACATGTATTAGTTGTAGAGAATGTATTCCTTTTCAGATCAACCTCCAAACAAAATATATGATGCTGTCAAGCAAAATTTTTACCTCTGCTAAAGAATATGAAGATGCTGAATATGAAATATCCAATGAGATGCCTCTGTGATACTGGTAGCAGAGCTCTGTGATACTGGTAGCAGAGTTCTGACTCATATTGCTAACATCCCTTTTAGACACCCCTGAACAACTGACAGAGATTGGTATATAGACATATATGCAGATGGAAGTGAAATATAGGGATATGTGATCACAGATACAGCTATGGAAAATCTCAAGCCATATTCTGCAGCATGAGAACGTGGTTTTAGAAATACAGTAGGAGCTCCAGGATTCCAGAGCTTTGCTAATGATGCTATGAAGCTCTGGTGCCCATCATCATTGTATGTGTAATACCCTATCACTGCCCAATTATAGCACTGAGTAGAATCAAATGTTTGCATTAAGGGTATGATAGATTTGAGTTTCTCTGTGTGGGAAATCACAGAATCATAGGGTAATAGAAAGATTAAGGTTGTAAAAGACCTCCAAGACCATAAAGGCCACCCTTCGACCAAATACCGCATGCCCACTAATGTAGAACTGTAGACTACATTACAGAATGATTAGCAGCAAATCAGAAAGAACTTTGATTTCATCATCATCATCTCAGGGCTCTCCTGTCCAGAATTCCCACCTGCCACAGTTCCTATTAGAAGCTCAATTTTCACCTTTGGATAGATAGATAGATAGATAGATAGATAGATAGATAGATAGATAGATAGATAGATAGATAGATAGATAGATAGATAGATAGATAGATAGATAGATAGATAGATAGATAGATAGATAGATAGATAGATAGATAGATAGATAGATAGATAGATAGATAGATAGATAGATAGATAGATAGATAGATAGATAGATAGATAGATAGATAGATAGATAGATAGATAGATAGATAGATAGATAGATAGATAGATAGATAGATAGATAGATAGATAGATAGATAGATAGATAGATAGATAGATAGATAGATAGATAGATAGATAGATAGATAGATAGATAGATAGATAGATAGATAGATAGATAGATAGATAGATAGATAGATAGATAGATAGATAGATAGATAGATAGATAGATAGATAGATAGATAGATAGATAGATAGATAGATAGATAGATAGATAGATAGATAGATAGATAGATAGATAGATAGATAGATAGATAGATAGATAGATAGATAGATAGATAGATAGATAGATAGATAGATAGATAGATAGATAGATAGATAGATAGATAGATAGATAGATAGATAGATAGATAGATAGATAGATAGATAGATAGATAGATAGATAGATAGATAGATAGATAGATAGATAGATAGATAGATAGAATATGTTTAATATGAGATAGAATTGCAAATATTATTTTTCCTGTAGCAACTTCTATTTCCTGCCTCAGTGTTTATACAAATCAGAGGAGGAATGAATTTAACAGGACTTTAGCTTTATTATTTTAGGCTTCAGACTTCAAGATCTCCCATGTCATTAAGCTTGTGCACTTTGTTTCAACCTATTTCAGCCAAATTTTGTTATAGCTGACAAAGCAAACACAGCCAGGGAGAAAGATGTCTTCAAAATGTGTTGTGTCTGCCTGGGTAGAGAGCCAGATTATTAACAGGATGACTTGTTTTGTGAGACTAAGTGAAAAATTCAATACCACCTATGCTTTCTGTCCCCTTTCTCCATTCTGATGCCTGGAGTCTTTGAACTGCTTTTTGATTATTTATGAACGTATAATAGTCAAGTAGTGGCACTAAATTGATAGACATTATCTTCACGGTTGACATGGAGACTCTGCTGCTGCCCATTTTTCCACTTTTTAAAAATATACTTGAATGACACGCTGCTGATAAAAATAAATACTTTGTGACAGGGGAAGAAATATGACTTGAGGGTGCCAGCGTTGGAATGAGTATCACAGAGGTCTTCCATCACGATTGTTAGATGTGGAATGGCATCTAAAACTGCACAGTTCAACAAATGACCACTATACAGCCTATATCTGTAATTAGGGCACTCTGTCTCTAGTTATACAGCTTTGTACATATATGAGGCCAAAATATTCCTAATAGCTGAAATTTACTGCACCTAAACCTCGCCTTTCAGATAGCAAGGGGTTACGTTCCAAAAGGATGTCTTCCTAAATCAATTTTCTTCTTATCTTTGCTGCATTATTTTCACCGTGTGTATCTAACACTCTATTAATAAGCCATACTTCAAGTAGTGAACAAGAGTTTAAAAAATTTTCCATGTTATATCCTGTACATGGTTAAGTGCATGCATAACAATACGAGAGCATGTAAAACAATATGATTCAAAAACAATCCAAGGTGACAGAAACTATGTTCTATTCATGATTTAGCTTTCCTTTCATGAAACATTACCTAATGATGTTACTTCCTATGCATAAATATCCAGGAATATTTTTTTCCTTCAGTGGAAAACAAAGAATTTCTAGTAATGCATAAGATTTTATACTTTGCGTTTTGTTGGTATAATTTCTTCCATTTTTAACAGTTCCTTGTCCCCAAAGCCTGAACTTCCTTTACAGTTTATGTTTGCTTTGAGAATGCTTCCCCTTTGATTTGATGAAATACTTTTCTATAAGTGCCATAGCTTTTAAATCCTCCAGTCTCTTGCTTTGAATCTATTGTTTTAATTTTTAATGGAGATTTATTAATAGTTTAGGGGGTTTTAGAAATTGTATTTTATCTTTTACAGAATTTGAGGAGATTTATATGGGATTTGCATTATTAATGCTGTTATTATCATTACCATTATTATTAATTGTACCTGTTTACTTTTACTGGTATACATTTTTTCATTTGAATCATTATCTTATAAAACATTAAAACCACTTTGCAATGCATGAGTGGCAAGAAAGTCAGCCTAGCTTCACTTATAGCCACCAAACATTTAGGCATTTTCTTTTTAAAGTTCATATAGAAAGAAATACCATCAATATTTAGATCATCTTTAAATGAAACCCTAATATTCCAGATGTGGAATTAAAGCTGAAATTTCAGAGCAGTGAGGCTGTAATTTGTGGGAAGCAAAGGAAAGCCTGTGGAGTGATAAAAAATACCTTTAGTGGAAACACATGAAAAATGAAAACAGAAATATAAACAGAAATCTTGCTGATCAGTTTTTTTCTTTTCAGTTGCTGCCTTCTCTTGAAGTCTGATATTGCAAAAACATGCAAAGTATAACTTTGTGCTTTATGTTTAGTCCCAAAAGCACAGTGGAAGCATCAAGCTCTAAAATCACAATGATGTTTATAGTACAGATTTATCTACTCTCTATTTTGCATCCTCTGTCCTGGAACACAGGGCTTGATGGCCAATATAAATATAAACAATATAGTTTAACTGCAGAAGATATTTTTATTCATATAAATGCATAGTACTTTCTTCCTGTACCCATTCATAATTCCCTTAACTATGGCAATAGTATGCTGTGGAAGGAAACTAACAAATTCATTATACACTCTGCCTGATCCTGGCAAACAATGACTAATCTAGAGTTTGAAATTAGAAGGAAAGAGTAACTTATTTCCTAGTAGTCAGTTCTCCAGGGGTTCCTTTTGTCCATTTCATGGTCGTTTCTGACTTCAGGCATTAAAAGCTTGTTGATGCTTAAACAGTGTTTTGATGCTCACCCAGGAAAATCACTGCACAAAAGTCAAGTATGACCTAAATATTATTAATAATCAGTTTTGGTGTTTGGCAACATATGTTTGGTAAAGAGCAGGAGCAATAGGCTTTAAAGTGTCTGCATGTTTTGAGAGATGATTTTTCACAGGTGCTGAAGCTGTGTGGGTCTCAGATGTTCTTAAGGATCTAAGACAACAGAATATCTCTCCAAACCATTAAAGTCTGAAAAGCAAATGAACAGATGTTCAGTCCTTTCATTTAATATTTCAGGCAGCTGTGTAACTTTACACTGCTGGGGCCTTTTAATTTTTTTTCCACATTTTTCCCCTTAATATTTAAGAACTAAAACAGATTTAAGGTCAGGCCTGATGAGAGGTCAGGCTGAGAGGGCTCTGGCAGCTGTTTAAATGTTTGTGACATCTGGTTCAAAAGCCAGGGTTTGTGTTTGCTGGAGCTGCCACAGCACAGTGTGATTTCTCCAGGCAACTTCCCCTGGTGAACAGCTGAAGGTATAGGGAGTGACTAAAATATTCTGGGGTTTTTTTGTGATGCTTCTTATCTGCTTCTAAAATGTCGCAATGCCACCAGGGTGACTAGAAGAACCATGAAATGAGATTGGAGAATAAACTGATTGCAAAATCCTATGGGGACAGGAGGAGACAGAGAAATGTAAAGAAGTTTCTGGGGCTCACACAGTGCTTTCACACTAGACAGTAGCCTCTGTTCCTTTTGCTTCTTCATGCTGGAGACCATTTACCAATACAGAATTCTAGCCATAAGTAGGAACAAGTTATTTTGTTTGTTTGGGTTTTTTTGGTTTGTTTGTTTTTGTTTTTTTTAAAAAAAAAAGAGTCTCTCCAGGGCAAATATAGTTTACAAGAAAACAAAGAGAGACTTTTTACCAGGATCTCTAGTGCTTGGTCAAGGATCAATGGCTTTAGGTAGGGTAGCTTTAGACTGGATATAAGGAAGAAGTGTTTTTTATGATGGAGGGGTGAAACAATGGAACAGGTTGCCCAGAGAAGTTTTTGCTCCATCACGGTGAGTGTTCATGGTCAAGTTCAATGAGGAATGGAAATGAACCTGGAATAGTTGAGAATATACAGTTTAAACCACTTAAACCATCTTAGAAACTGGGAAGAAAAGCAAAAGCTTTAGGAGACATCCCTTACAATGTTTGAGACACACTTTACTTCTTTTAGGAGAGTTATCACCACACTGGTGAAAAGATGTGGCAAATTTTGCATAGGAGTCTCTCACAATATACTATCGCTTTCTTCTTTCAAAGGCCTACAGCAAAACTACCTCGCAAACAGCATCTCTGAGCAAACTAGCACAGGGATTCTGATTTCTTTTATCTGTGTCAAATTCTTCAATAATTCTCAATAAGACATGTTTCTTTGTTAAAACCTCATGGAGGAGTTCTAAGAGGAAGAAGAGCGGGACACACCTGGCCCTTCTTTAAACCTCCGCTAAATGCAAACCACACAGTGCAGAGCAAGGATCAAAAGCATCACAGGAGCAATTTGCCTAAATTGTGATCTTTCAACCTGAAATTCAGCTTGTGTCATCCCAATATTAACAGATATTTTCTTTTCAGGGTGTTTAGCAAATCACCACCTAATGTTGGGCTTTGTGCTGATAATCTGCTTCTGTGTTGCATGGCAGGGTAGCTTTCTCCATACAGCATACATATTTTTTTCTATCTTTCCGTGCACCTGTGTGAGTGATGTATTGCTTGCTGGAATGTTGAAATCTGACACAGGACAGTAGAAAGAGTTGACATTATTTACTGTAGAGTCCCATCATTCCTTATGCCTCTGACTACCTCCTGTCTCATACTGCAAGGGAGCAATCAAATGCAACAAAAAAATCACCCAGGGATACTTTTGCAGTGTGGGGGGGTTTGAGGGGGGGTGCTGAAGGAATGGGGGTCCTGGGGGGGTCTTGGAGGAGGGGGGAGGAAAAAGGGTGTTTTAAACTGTTCACTGGCTCCCTGCTCCGTTGTAAAACCTGGTTTTTTTCCCTTAAGAAAGAAAGCCCAGGCTCTTCACCCCTCCCCTGCCCTCCGGGGCTGGCGGGGGGGGACTGAGGCAGCCCATGTTCCTACTCGGTCTCTCGGGGGAGGGGGGGTCGCCCCAGCTGTCTCCCTCCAGTCTTTTCCTAGCAGGGACTAAGTGAGAGCTCGGCGGCGGGGACGTGGGCGGGCGGCTTCCCTGGCGGTGGCTGCTGGCTTGCGGCAGGGGTGCAGCGGTGGAAGGGGATGGGAGCAGCTCATTAGCACCACGGCCGCAGCGCCAGGGGAAGAGACAGGAGTGGTGCCGCCACCAGCGCGGTGCGGACCTGGCTCGTCAGTGCAAGCAGTGGCGGCGGTTCCCGGCAGGAGCTCTCGCTGGTGGCCGCGCCTGTACCCAACACTCGCGCCACAGCAAACACAGGTGCCTTGCTGGCATGGCGCGGAGTGTGCACAGACCCAGTTCCATGGTGCAAGCAGCGACAGCTCCCGGCAACGGTTCCCAGCGGCACTCCTTCCTGTCCCCCTGGGCAGTGGCCGGTCCCAGCTCTGGGTGGCGGCCGATCCTGACCCCGCCGGTGTGGGTTACGGCTGGTGCTGCCCGCCCCACGCTGCCATGGAGGAGCCTGACGGGGGGGGGTCCCATGGTCCTAGCTTGGGGCAGCGGCCCCAGGGAGCGCCTCAGCGCCCACGGTGGGTGCAGTGGCTGCCCCAAAAGGTCATGGGAGGCCCTGCAGTCCTGGGGGGTCCCTCCTGCACAAGTCCCTGGGGTGGTGGCGAGGCCCCGCGCTGGCAGTGGCTGGGTGGTGGGGCGGTGGCCGCTCCGAGGGTGCCACAGGTAACCCGTGGCTGGTAAAAACATGGTGCCTCCAAGCACCAAACTCGCAGTTTTTGGCAGGAACCACCATTTTGGTGGAAGTGAAGATCCCGGAAGAGAGGTGGAGCCTGGACTGCTGGCCATTCAGGAGATGGCGAAGCCAGGAAGAAGACAGCAAGAATCGTGCGGGACTTGGAGGGCTTAAAAGGGCTGAATACGGAATTCCTCCTTCTCTTCACCTTCCTGCAAGCTGAGGAGCAGCATGGCTCCTCTTCTCCCAGCTTCCAGGCCCCATGTCTTGACTCCGCCCACCTTCATCGGCACCAGAGCCAAGCTAACATAATTGCAAGGGAAAAGCTTCCCCAAGTGACTTCCCTGGGGGTGGGGGGTGCTTTTCACTTCTTTTGTGTTTTTGCAGAGACTTCGAGGGCTGGGAGTGATACCATCAGAGGGAGAGGAAGAGAGAGAGAGAGAGAGAGAGAGAAGGCTTCCCTTTTCCTTTCCCCTGCTTCTCCTCGGCCAGCCTGCCTGGCCTTTGAGAAGCAGTTGTTTTTTTCCTTTCCCTTTTTGCGTGACTTTGTCGGGTGTATTTTTGTGTAAAGTCTGGAGTTCCCATAAATTGTTTTTTTCCCTTGGTAGAGCCCTAGACGAATAAAGTGTTTCCCTGCTGTTCAAATTATGTTTAGTCTTTTCGTCATCGTTGGGCATACCCCTAGTGAAAAACAGTGGTTCAAACCACCACACAGTGTGAAGCATCTATGGAAGAATTTTATGCAATGTTTTGTTTTCTGCTTTGTCCTATGAAAATTTCATGTATGATATGGCTAAAACTTTATTCTTTTCTCCTTGCTTGTTTTTCTAATGAAATTTTTTATCCAGAGTAATTGATTTTTTATCATGAGGTAGATTGTATCATCCCCAAACTCAGTATTTTCTCCATGAGCTCTTCACTTTCTTGAGGACTGATAAATGTTTCAACAGAATTGATGTCGTTATTACTATATCATCAGTTGTTTTTTGGGTGGCTGTAAGGTTTCCAAGTAGTCTTTGTTCTTTTGTTTCAACACTTTACTAGCTGACCCTATTCCAAAAGGTAGGTAATGAAATTTATTCCTGCCCCAGGGTGAAACAAAAGTACACAGTTAGTATCGTTCTTCATCTAATCTGATTTGTCAATATCCATTCTTCCTACTGGGATTGCCTTTTTGCTTTGACTATTTGCTATCACAGTTTAGCCTTTGTGCAGTTACTGCCATTCGAATACAAACAAATTCCACCATTTCTTCTTTTGGCTGATATCACGCTGCTAGCCTGCAGAGTGGATACATTTGTTTTGCCTACATTCCCTTGTTTTCTTAGCTGCTGCTTATGTCCTTTGCTACTTTCTGTCACCACAACTGTAAATTATACAGCTGTGCATGACAGTGACCTATGAATGCAGATATATATATGTGTGCTTTTTAAGGGATTCTGCTAACTCCTTGAAGACTTCTGGGTGTTTGTGATCAGTATTCAGTAATGCTTCATGCACTGGAATGTAGGCTTTCCATCAAAGCTTTAACTGGCCATGGTACTGCCATAGCTAAGTGTTAAAGACCAGCCTTTCTCCAGCTGTTACCCTCTTAAGGTGATTTCAATGTTTCCCATGAAAGCATCACAGCACAGGTAGCTCATTCAATTCCTTTATCTGGACTGGGATATGGTGTCTGTTTTAAAAGATGAACCTCAGCTCCTCTGCTTAGTTCAAACCCTCTGAGTAGATTCTGTATGTGCTGTAGGGGTTGTCCTATTTTCCTATATTATACCCACAAGAAGAGATTAGTCACATATGAGTTCAGCCAGGGATTTGTGGTTTATTTTGTTTGGTTTTTTTAGCCTGGGGTAAGTTTGTTGTTTTGAAAAGCAAGAATAGCACTTATATATGCTGTATATGTGACAGGAAATTTGCACAGACTGGTGGAAGCATCACAGTCCCCGTGTGAGTTGTGCAGGGGTGTCTGTGCTGGCTCAAAAACCTTCTGCATGGTTTTTCGGGATGGTTGATGTGGGAGCCAAGGCTGATTTCACAATACAAGGCTGCTCCAATCCCTGCTTGTGTGACACAGCACTGCAGCTCTGTAGATCATCTATTTCTGTTCTCTAAAATCAGCCTGCCTCAGACACCTTTACCTACATGATTTAACAGTGACACTGAGTGCAGTTTTATCCCTAAGCATGTCACTCAGTATTTTCTGACTCTCAGTTTCGTGTCTTTTGCCTCAAGTTTTTTACTTGCTTTTTGATCTGCTGTTCCTCCTGGCACTGGTGAGACCAGAACCAATATCATTCAGCATTTTGGGCTTGTTTATTTGTGTTTTTATTTTTTACCCACATGACCATATTTCTAAAGAATTCTTTAAACTCCCTCAGGACTGGGAGCATTTTCAGTTTGTTGCTTTGATAATGTGATCTAAATCACAGGCTCTCCTGACCTACTGAGTCCAGCACAATGACTATTTTCAAGCTCTATCCTGTTTATATGCTCCTTGGGATTTTATACTTCTTTTGGTTGACAGTCAATGAGAGTGTAAGGAAGGGAAGGAAACTTGTTTATCCTGCCATTCTGTACTTTTCCCCTGCCCTGTTTTCTATGTTATCTGCTATATTTTTTGCTTTTAGTAATGCAATTACTTAGAAAAAACAAAACAGTTGTTCTCTGACCTGCCTGTGGTCACTGCCTCAGTGACCTTCTGTTTTTCTGGAACATGGACATCTGTATCATTAATAAAAAGTCTGAACCAAATCTCTATTTTAGGGTAATAGGCAGCCCTTTAGCTGCTATCAGACTAAGGAGACACAGAGCATCCCTGCTGGGGATTATACCTAAGTACATCTAGAGAGACTGTATCAGCGTAAAAAGCTAATCCTCCTTGCCTACAGGCTACACCTGAAAAGATAACTAGATTTCTAATACTTAAAGCCGACATAAACACCTCCTGGAAATTAACCTGCTTAGGAATGATTTGGTAGAGCAAATCTACATCAACTGATGTTACACATTGCGAAGTTTTCTTGGTCTGTAATTAACAGGATTTTCGTAAGCAGGAAAAATCCATAAATAAATGTAAGCATGTTTCTGTGAAATAAACCTGTAAAATTGTGTTGGGTTTCTTGCTGTTGGTTTTCTCCCAATATTCTAGTACTGCAGCCTGTCACTGAAGGAAAAATTTATTTTGAGGCTGAAAACAATACACATAGGTACACATAGAAACTCACACTTGCCTTCTCTGAAGGCACTCATGCTTGCCTTCTCACTTCCAAAGCACAAGCCAAACAAAGACTGAGCCAATAATAAAGAGGGGAAAAAATCTCCTAAACCACCAAGATTAGTACTGTAGTCACCCAGTTGTTATCAATTGATAAGTCAATATATTTGTAGCAGTGTCACTTGCTGATACCTACTGTTATGCTATGTTTGTTACATTACATCACGTCATGTCATGTCATGTCATGCTATGTTTTTGGTAAACTTCTAAAAAAAAAGGTTTAATTTTCCTAGTTCTTGTTTATCAGTTTGTGTTCAGAAAATCCTTTAAAATGTTCAGTTAGAGTTGGATGAGATTTTCCAGATTTTGCAATTAAATTTTGATCTGAGATTAATAATATTACTGTATTTTATAAGGCAAATTATTTGAAGAGATTCTAACAATTATTTTCTAGGAGTGCCAAGTTCTTATAATCGTGCATTAGGGTCTGAAGGTACAATAAAAACTATGCAAAAAGTTTCTTCTATCCTGTCTAGCCCAAAGTAAAAGCAAGCACAGGCGAAGACCCTGAATTTACCCCAACAGCACGTGTCCCAGCTGTGTGAATGGGTCCATCTAAATGATCGCATTTCTTCAAGTCCGCAAAGCAGAGCTAAGTTCTGTAGTTGAGAGCCACATCCAAGTCAATAAAATGGTGCAATTTTCCTTAATAAGAAGAATAATAATAGCTTGAAACATAATGGGGAATTGTATGGTTCAGAAAGCCATGACTGTGATTTCAAGAAAAATTAAGGGTTAAGATATTCATGCATAATTCAGTAGCTGGTATTTGACCTTTCGTTCAAAATAAATATAAAAGGACCCCACCAAAACTGCTTCTTTCCTTCCTTCCTTGAAAGTCTTCAACTGAAAAAAACAAGATGAACTACCTTCTACCCTAAATAGTACCCTCTCTGTTCAGAAATTATATTTCTATTGCTCAGATAATTGCAACTAATCACAGTAAAAACAAAACCCAGACAAGTACTATGACCACAACAAACTCCCAACCTGGATTCATAAGTTGTCTCAGAGATTTAGGTTTTCCTGTCAAGGTTATAAAGTTCAGCCAGGAATATTTTCCATATCAGTGTCAGATGGACTGGAGATAAATGCAATGGATAGTTACAAGATGTGCAGGAATTAAGTAATTTGAACTGGATTACTCTTTCTGTAAAATCCTGAGATTTTCCTGGTTTCTGGGGCAGGGTTGGAAATCATGTGCAAAATGCCAGAAGTGCAATATCAAAATTAGCTAATTCCTTTCTGGACTTCTCTTTGCAGTCAAATTTACACAAGGTATTTTTGGATTTTATTTGCTGATTTCAAGCTCTAGAATAAATTCCAATATGTGTGTGCATGTGTCTATGCATTTGTGTATAAACCAGAAACTATCAATAATAATGTGTTTGCTTTTTTATTTATGTGCTGGCTTACTGTATTGTATGTCCTTCTCTTTAGACACTATCATCCTTCCATAGTATTGTCACATGTAGTTTTATTTTTCATCTTTGTATTTTTGATTGTTATAATCAGTGTAAATACTCCCTCATTTTACAGGCGTTTTCCTCTGTGCAATTCACCTAGAAAACAACAGAAAATAGGTTTTCCAAAGGCAGTTCAAGTGACCAGACTGAAGTATCTAACAGCAAATGTAACTGCTGAAGGGAAAAAGAGCCAGAGCACAACAGATATAAAGCAGGATGGGAAGTCCTGCACAGTGCTTTGCATTTTACAGAATAAAATAACTGAGGAACCTCCAGATGCACTAATTTTTTCAGATTTATTTTAATGTTATTAGGTTCCTGGTGGTGTTCAGCAAGGAAATAGCTGAACATATGAGCAGCTCACTCCTTTCAGTTCACTAAGTTTCTCGGTAATGATTTCAGTATAATGTCTACTTTTACAAGGATTTCATAACGAACACTTTATCCTTGAAAAATTAAGGTGTAAGTCCTGTTGACATGATGGCTTGGTTTAGCCTCGGGGTTCAATTTTTGGTACTTCCTAACAGTAACCAAATGCTTTTATCTTTGAATTCCAAAACTGTTGCTTATCTTAAGTAATTTTTCCAGAGTCTAGCTCACATACCTGACCATGCACTGCCTTTTTCCTACGTTAAAAAGTACTTGAAGTGGTCTTTGTGTAAACAAATGCATGCATTAATTAAGTGGATCCATGGTTTTTCTAGATCTTCAAATCCTACTGCGAGCTAATATATGCACACAGGAACATTCTTTCTGAAAGGGGAGCTGAATAATCACCTGATACTCCTGATAATCACCATGGAACTTTTTACCATCAATTGACATTTCTGCATACATATTTGTAATAGATAAGTGTTATTGCTGGCTTGTTTCATGTTCCAGCACTACAAAAATTGTCTTCTGTTCACCAGGGGTTTTTGTTCTGTTTTGTTTTACCAAATTAATAATTAATAGTGCCAAGAATGGAACTGAGACACCTCTCTGTCCAAATGTGACAAAATAAAAATTCTTAAGCTATTGTTACTGGATGTCAGCATTCAACGTGTTACACTTTTTTTTTTTTATCTTATATTTTATCTTATCTTACTTTTTTTTTATCTTATATTTTTGTTACACTTATCTGTCTTTTCGCAGGTAGCAGTCTATTTGCAAATTGCCTGTACATTTTTTATAAACGTTTTAATTTTCCTAATTATTCAAGTATCAGTTTTCCTAATTATTCAAGTAGAACTGGGCTCATGATTCTCCCACTGAGCAATGGCCTTCTGTTATTTGAGAACTGTACTGTAGTTCATCTTTTTCTTCACATTGAGACATAAAATGTATTTCAGCCAGTAAGTGATTCAAATCCCACAGAAAGTAGTAAGTCTTTTAAATTCTAGACTTTGAGTCATATTAAAGACGTATATTAGCTCTAGATTTTGAGACTAGCAAATACGAAAAGAACAATCAGTTTTATTGCTACCTTTCATTCTTGCAAATGAGAAAAGAGAAGGTAGGAAAAAGGTAAAAAAAACCCAAGAGCTTCTTGTATACATAAGTGTTTGTCTATAAGTATTTGGATATAAAAACTTCTGTTGTTATGCTAATGCATTCACACTTACATAAACAGGTCGTACCTAAACATTTATGGTGAGGAAAGGCAGCTTCTCCTAAGTGTGTGTCTGCTGCAAATATGGCTGAATGAATTTATTGGATTTAGCAATCATGATTGTGAATGCATTGTTCCACTTATTGTCCAGTAGTAACCAAATCTTTTCTAAATATATGTGCCCTGCAATACAGCTGTGGAGAAATCTTCTTCAAGATTGCCACATAAAATTGAAATGGAAATGAGAAAAAATGATTACGAGAGAGAAAGAGAGTGTATTGGGTCTGTATGAGACGGAGCCCATTTCCTCATAGGAGCCCTCACTGTGGCTGGAACAGTGCTGATAACACACCAGTATTTTGACTACTGTTGAGCACAGCACTGGAATTGTAGTGTCCCTTCCCCAACTGAAAGCAAGATTCTGGGAGGGGACACAAGTGGGTAAGCTGACCCAAACTGACCAGAGGGATATTCCATACCATATGACGTCAGCTCAGGTATAAAGCTAAGGAGAAGCAGGAAGTGTGTGTGTGTGGGGGAACCTGCACTGTCTCGCATGGTGGCTCACCAAGAGAACCACTACACATGTTGAAGCCCTACTTCTTTGGATGTGGCCGGTCATCGCCGCGCATGGGAGGTAGCGATTAGATTAGTGCTCTGCTTTTGCACGTGCAAGCTTTGCTCTCACTTTTGCTTTTAGTAAACTGCCTTATCCTGACTCACTGTTTACCATCTTACTCTTTTCCCTTTGCCTGACTGGGGGCGGAAGAGGGGGTTAGAACGACTGTGGGCGCCTGGTGGCCAGCCAAGGTTAACCCATCACAGAGAGGGAGGGAGTGAGGCAGGCAAGCAGGCAGGCAGGCAGGCAGGCAGGCAGGCAGGCATTCCTGTCACACTCAACTCACTCACTTCTATCTGAAGTAGCTAAAGTACACACAGTGAAAAATTCACACTGGTTAAGGATATATATTTTGCAAAAGAAATACATCAGAAAGGAGTGTTTCTCCATTTTTAGCAAGGGAAAATAAAATTTTAAATACCTATAGCTCTGCATTTTCACCAGTTTGTACAGGTAAGGAAGATACGATTCTACTAGGTTTTTTTATTTCTCAGGCACCATCCTTCTTTAACACTAGAAGCACAACTATCTGCAAGTTTTGAAGGAGGAGGAATATAGGCCATAGTCACAGGGGAAAATAATTTCCATGTCAAGTAGGTCTTTATGTCAGTCCAGGGATCAGGGACACAAACAGTGGAGATTACTTATAGCAAAAAATGACAGCTCTGTAGCAACCCCTCCTTGCCGTAGAAGACTTAATATCAATCTATAGCCCAGAGCCCATCTAGGTGATTAAGATAAATGATGCACCAGTCTTCAAATATTTTGTGAAAAGTTAACTTTTATTTTAAGGCTCATATCATGGCTAAACATAGAGATTTTATTGAACCAAGAATTCCAGTAGTACAGGTATAATATTGAAGCTGACACATACATTAGCATTGCATTATTGATGTTGTGGCTCCTATTTATTTGCACCTTCAATGTAATGTGAATATCAAATAGAAATTCAGCTGGCATCAAGTTTTCCAAATTGATCACAAGTTAAAAATCTAAATCTTAATTTATTTTTTAAGGTTTTCTGTCTTTGTTAATAAGACAGGCTGCTCTTCAGAAAGATGTTATATAGGAAGGTGTACTCACAACAATTTTAGAGGCAAGGAAAGGAGCCTCATTTTACTCATGCTATAACATGCATGGAAGCTCCTGTAATTCACAATAATCAAAATGTGATTAAAATACATCAAGTTTCCTTTACATTCTGTTTCTAATTCAAATAGAAGCAGTATTATATTTAAAACCAATTTCTGTCCAAAGCTCTGTGTGCTTGGAGAAGGCAGAAGGACAAATTCAGCATAGGGTGCATATGGATAGAAACAGATACCCTACTGCAGCCTAATAAACAGAACTGCAGGATATCTATTGTTAACTGCTGAAACAAATTATCACAGTGAAACTATGCACACACACATCTATCTATCTATCTATCTATCTATCTATCTATCTATCTATCTATCTATCTATCTATCTATCATCTATCTATCTATCTATCTATCTATCTATCTATCTATCTATCTATCTATCTATCTATCTGTATAAAATTAGACACATAGCAATATGAAATTCTGTACAGATTTTTCCATTTTAAGGTATACTCCCAGTAGTGGTTGACAATAGAACAAAATAAAATTAAATCAAATATAAAATAAAAAACCCTCTCAAATTAGAAGTGTCTTAATGTGTGTCTGACATTGTAAGACCCTAAATTTGCTATTCAGATATATTACTCTTACTGAAGAAATTTGATTCCCTGGTGTCATTGGTAATAAAGTAATATTACTAACCTTGCAAAGTTTCATATAATAGTTTTTCTAGTCATAAATCTATATAATCTTACCTATGGGTTGTTAGCTAAAGCCCAGAAGTAAAAAACAACTTGTTTATTTAATTTTTAGAAGTACAAAGAACTCAATTTTTATGAATAAGAATGCAGCTTTAGTATCAGAAGCATCTTCCAAAACTCTGAGGACATGTTTGTTTAAAAATAATCTTTTCTTCTCAAAAGCCTGAATACCACAGCTATTTTGATACCCACTCTACACATAGTCCACTGTGGTAAACAAGTTTCAGAGTTTCAGATTTTTTTCAAACACTACTGATTTAATAAAGTGCAGCTTCCTAGGATCCTGAACACTAAGAATGTCTCATTCTGTCCAGACAACATAAAAATTCATTAAATTTGTACTGAGTGTTTGAAACTGGTATTAAACTCCTCAATAAAACAAAAATCCATTTGCAATTATATTTTTCCTAATGTGCCTGCTTACCCTTCAGTTTTTACCCAGAAAAATAAATTATGTTAAAAATATTAAAAATAAAAAGAAAAAAAGAAAATACATATTAGAATTTTATCAAAGTAATTTATTTGTTGTTTCATAGATTATATCATGCATGTACAATCATTGCTCAGATTCAGTTAAGATTGATAAAAATCTACCTAACATTCACACATTGTGTTTGAAACAAGAATTTATTTAAAACGCATACCTACCTACAAATATTCTTCATTTTTTTCTGCACGCTTATGCCTTGTTCATAAAATGGAGATTTCTATTCTGTTGAATTTGAATGTGTTTTCTTTTTGTATTAGAAAAGTTAAGATTCCTTTCTTATTACAAATCTGTAATCTGACATGTTTATAAATACTCTGTCACACTCTTTCCTGCACATTCTTAATCTTCTGTTGATAGTCATATTTATTTCCATTTACACTGCTTCACTCATGCCCATTCATTCTGAATCAGACTTTGTGCTTGGCTGATTACACTGAATGAAACCATTCCTCTCATACTTTTATATTCATAACCGTCGGTATTTCTTTATTCACATTCTCTGCTTCTATGTATTATCTCAAGATATTTCCAGACTTTGTAGCCTTAAAATTTTAAGAACTGATTTAGAAAAAAAAAAGAATTCATGAAACTGATGTCCTTCAGAAAAAAAAATCCACTTTCTTGATTTTCTTTATTTTTGAGAAGAAAAATAGAATGTTTATAGAACAGGAAAATGTGTGGAAAAATACTACAGTGGGACATTTGCTATGCTGCTCACTGAGGGCCAATTCCTGACACCCTTATAAAGATTAGTTCACCCGCTGAATAGGCATTGACTGAGTTGGTCCACTCACAGTACACTGCATTACGGAGTGTGGGTAAGGATGGCACAGACTGCTGCCCAGATCTGTAATTGTCATCTGGACAATCTAGCCTCTGGATATCAACCTGGGGAGCTAGTATGGCAATCAGAGAGATGTTTCTGAAGGAATACATGTTCAGGGGAAGCTCACGATGTAGTCTTTGCAGTATACTAACTGCTCAAATACATTTTTTATATCAGAAATGAGAGGCACTACAAATTAAATCAGCCATCTCTAAATGGGGCTTATGGATATCGAGCTGCCTGTAGAACATGAGGACTTCTCTGTATCTTTCGATCTGTTAATTTGAATTATGCCTAAATCATTACAACTTCATGAATCTGAATCAGTCTCATCTTGGATAAATTCATGCAAAAATTCAGCAACGTGTGAATGTCTATCACCTATAGATGTTTATATAATAAACTAGGCTTAGATACACTAATTCATTTATCATTCAGTAATACAGGCTTTAAAGGAAACATGAACCCTTCTTCTGCTTTCAATAAAAGACCAATTAGTATAGATCTGTACTAGTTTGAAATCAAATCAGTGAGAGATCACAAGTCAGAATTATAATTTAATAGAAAGAAGAAAATTAAAAGAAATAAATAAATGCAGTAGCACAAGAACACTGACAAAGTCAGATACACCCTGACACTCTATGGTGGTAGCAGTCCAAGCAAAGCAGTTCCATTGAAGCAGTGATCCTGTAAAAAGAAAAGGGGTGAGAAAGTCCAATGGTAGCTCTTGTCCTCTGGGAGTCCAGTAGGTAAGCGCTCCTGTGGTGTTCAGAGTCTCAGCTTATATCCAGGATGGAATAGTTGGCTCCTCCCTCTGGGCAAAACATCTCACAATGGGATGGTGAGTCATGTGATAAGGCCTGATGGGCCCATTAACAGCAGATAGTCCAGGAGGCCGTTATCCCTGAGTCATGGGGCGAGGCATTGATGGCCCATTAACAGAAGATCGTACAGAGGGAGGAGGCAAGGAACACTGCTTCACCTGGTTTCAACAGCTTACAGACATGGTACTAGAATATACTTCAACCCAGGACAAGATCTTAGACTACAACACACTGAGATGAAAAATTGAGATGCGGAAAGCCTTTGCTTATCTCTGTTTCACATTACATTGTCCTGATGGGTCACAGTAATCCAGTTGCTGCAGAGTAACTGATGCAGCACTCCCAGATTCTGGATCCCACGTGAAGAAATTGATATTTTGTTGATTATATACAGAAATGTCCATGATTCAAGTACTCCTGCTGAAATGATGGAGAATAGGATATAAATATGCATACAAATACTTCCTCCCCTCCCTGAATGCAAGGACTATTTGTGAACATGTGAGATTTGCTGTAAACCTCTAGATATCTTTATTCTGATATAACTTGCTCTGGAATTTAGAATGCACTGGAATTTCTCTTGAGGTGGATATTTTCTACTTCTCAGTGGACACAGAGGGAATGAAGTGTTCAGTTTTGTGCAACAGTGTAGATGATAGGATGCTAAAAGGATGCTCTGTATTCTTTAAGTGTGCTCATCGTAATTTTCTAGCAAATATTCATTAAGATTGAATAACTTATCTTCATCTCAACTCCTCTGAAGTAAGAAGGTTTCATCCCTACCTCACACAAGTTTCTCTGAATGCATTCCAAAACTCATAGTTGCAGTCTCTCTTAACTAACTCCAAACCAGTCCTCTCTCCTGCTCCATGTTCTGCCATTCTTCTATGCTTTATTGTTCTTTTTTCCAACTTTACTTTGTCTGCAGTTTATCTATTATTCTTCTCTTGTTAAATTGATCATTGGAAAGACACTATGTTATTGAAGATGAATAAATATATAATGTATATCAATATCATATATAAATATATAATATGTAAAATTAAGTATATAATTAATATACTTAATTTCTTCATTCACCAGATATTTACTGTATTGGTATTATATTTTTAGTATTTTGGACTTTATTTATTGGTAAATTAATGAAGTACTATTCTATCAGGTCATTCAAAATAAATTCCATTGTTAGTATTTTATTAAAAAATATCTGAGTGTTTTAGGCTAGATTTCATGAACATTCGACACATTAATTCACAGAATATCTCACTATGGAGTCTAAATCTGACATTAATGATGTACCTACAAGTACAAACAGATACAAACAGGCTCGGTTAATACACAGACATAAATATAAACACATGTCTTTCTGGCATTAACAAAAATATCTAATGTATGTATACATATGAAAAATCACTTTGTACCTTTTTATATTCAATATATTTCAATATAGTTTTACATATGCTATATATTATGAGTACTACACAGCAATAAATACATTAACTAAATAAATAAACCCTATTGTGGTGGTTTGAACCATTTTTTATTGTCTAAGGGGTGTGCACAATAAAGATGATGGAAAACTGAACAAAATTAGCAGCAAGGTAACAGATTATTACGTGGGGTTTAAAATAAGGAAAAAGTGACCACCCATAGGGCCCCAAAATTTACACAGAGAAACACTCGACATGCAGAAAACACAAAAAAGGAAAAAAGGGACAAAACCAAAAAGGGAACTGCTTTCCCAGCTAGGTGACTAGCTGAGGGAACAGCAGGAGGGGTAGGGAAGGCACCTCTCTCCCTCCCTCTCTGCTGGTGCCACTCCCGGCCCTCGAGGTTTTCTGTAAAACACAAAAAGAAGTGAAAAGCGACCCCTTCCCAGGACACCTTCGGGAAGTGGCTACTTGCTATCAAGCCGGTGCTGAGAGGAATGGGTGGAGTCACGCCGTGAGGTCTGAGACCTGGGAGGAGAGGAGCCGTGTGCTTCGCCCCTGGACAGGAAGCTGAAGAGAGGGAGGACCTCTGTGCTTGGCCTTTTAAGCCATCTGGGTCTTGTGCGAATCTCACTGTCTTCTTCCTGGCTAAGCCATCTTCTGATTGGCCAGTGGTGCTGAGCTCCACCTCTCTTCCAGCATCTTCACTCCAGGCACAATGGCGGTTCCCACCAGAGACGCGTGTTCCGAGGTCGAGGCACCATGTTTTATTTTTACTGGCCACAGGCACTCCAGGGATGCCCCGGAGTGACTGCCGCT
>VXBA01001339.1:179760-195118 GCA_013399895.1 Serilophus lunatus
GCTGCCGCATCCCCATCGCGTGCGGACCGGCCCCGGCCGCTGCTGCCCTCGCACGGTCCGTGGCAACACCCCCCCCTACCCCATCCCCGGGGAAAAGCGGGCAGGAGCGAGGGCTGCCCCGGTCCCCGCCCAGCCCAGGGAAAGCCATGGGGGACAGCTGAGGGTGACGCCCTGCCTATCCCAGGAGAGGACTGCCTCGATCCCAGCTCCCCCTTTCTTAAGGAAAACAGGATTTTACACAGACAAGGTAAATGGGCACTCCTTACACATTCTCCCCTTCCCAAAGCCCAGGGACCCCCCCAAGACCACCCCGAGACCCGAAGCCCCCCTTGACAACCCCAAGAGAACCCAGCACCCCTCAAACCCCGACACCTATGTATAATATATTTACAAATAAGTATTATTTGTGTGACACACACACCTTATGCAAATGTAAATACCCACATGTATTCATACACATTAAAATGAGTATCACCTTTCTATCATTGCTAATTAGGATTTATAGTGATAATATTCACCAACCCTTAACAAATAAAACATGACAGACATTGAAATTTTGGGCAATTACGCTACTCTTCAGGTGGTGACTGCTGGATCTAAGCCAGTGACTATAATCAGCCAAGAACTTCAATATCTCTGTGATAATTTAGTAGGAGTGTCTTTTTGCTCTTTTGAAGTGTTATATGATGCATGAAAATAAGAAAGAAATGGTTCTCTCCAAACTTACTGGGAATATAGTCGTGGCAATTACATCAACGTTAAATAGTCCAAAAGGTTCAAATATCTTCTGAGGTGTTGTTTTTTCAATTCTTTATAGCAGTATTAATGAATGTCACTGCAAATTATAACTTTTTTTAATGTGAGCTCTGAAACAGAATAGATTGCCTTAAAATGAGATGATTTTTTTTTGTTTTTCATACAGACAAAAGTAAATTTAGACAATATTTGGAAGAGGTCTTTTATCAGATTGGAACATTTGTGATTTTAGCAGCAACCAGGCACAATTTCTATACATGTCTCTCACTTCTGTTCATGGATGACAGATCACTGCACTTCTTAGAAAACAGTTGTATTCCAAAATCCAGCTGTAATCATGTGTATAAAACACATTGATGAAATTGTGTATTAAGACTAGGCAAAGGAAGATATCAGCCAGAATAGCTATTAAATGCCAATTACATTTTTGAGAATTAACTAATACCTAATGAATTTCCTTTTAGTTGTTTACTTTAAAGCCAATTAAATCCTTGAACAGACCTTCCATGTTTAATAAACTAAAGAAATATTCTTTTATAGCATATGAATTTTTTAATAATTAAAAAGCAGCTGTTCTTAGCACCTTTTTTTAATTAAACCTCAACAATCAGTTTTAACAATAATTCAGTATTTAAAATACATGATATTGAAAAATTGGTTATCTTAATTTGTGTTGTTTCTTTTGAATAATTTTATTTCCATACACAACATTAGTGATTTGTCAACACATGTAGAATTTAATTTTAGTTGCTGGTAATAAGTTACTTCGAAATTGAAATTCTTTTGTTCTGCAGTGTAATTATTTTCATATCTGTAAAATATTACCATTTGAATAAGTATCAGACACAACCACTACAAAAGTGATACCAATTATGCACAAGAGTTCGTCCAGCCTAGTATTATTTTCCAAGACCAGTCAGGAGCAGACATCTAAAGAGAAAACTGTGTGCTAGGTGCCCATCCAATTTCCACAAGATCATGCAGCCCTGTGTCACTCCTTCTTTGGGTCTCAACTCCTCCACAGATCTGTGTTATAGGGATTTTGATTCATGCTTCAAAACGGACATTTTACCTGTGACCTTAAGCCATTTTCTTCTTGCCACACATGTTTTGGCCAGTCTCTGCCCTCTCCTCCTCCAGCCTTTGCCCTTTCAGGATGAACATGTGTGGCCAATACCCCTATTCAAAAGACCACTTTGCGGCGCTCAAAATACACAGCCACGCCCCATGTACACCTAAGTGTCTTTGTTTCTGAGGGGACACCAACTGTACTTGTCTTCTTTTTCCAAGCCCTTTGATGTGTATGAAACAATACTAATCTGAACTACTTTCAAATGTAAAATTAATGCTAAAATAAAAACAATGAGACTTAATTTATTTCAACTTCTTTGGATACTTTAATTAGTATGATAATCTGATGAAAATCAATGTAGATTCATATAGTAGATGTAAAATGTTGTATTCATCTTAGAACTAACATTTTAAAAAGTTAATTTGGGAAATAAATAGGTGTGCAAAGCATGAAAATGCACATAAAATAATGAAGATGCATACAAAATAATGATATGTATTGGGGCAGAAGATGTAGAGAATGTATATTCACTCATTTCAGAATAAAAACTCTAGCTTTGCTAACACTAAAAACCAATGTTTAAGATGTTCTACCTTCTGTAAGGTATTATACTTCCTGAAGGCAAAGAGTAGTTTTCTATGAATACACTCAAATAAATAAATAAAAGGAAATTAAGCCAGAAACAGGTCAGCTCAAGTTCTTATTAAAAACAAATTAATTTGGATAATGTGTTTTCCTTCTTGGTAGACAATCAGTGTTGTGAGGTCTGTGATCTGTCCTCTAAAAGCAGGATGGGCAACAGGAGCCCATCAGGTCATTGCCAATCTGTTCACAGGAAAGTTCAAAGCTGCAAACTAACCTGAGCTGACACAGGAACAGCTGTTGGGTCTGAACAAGTGGATGGCATGCACAGACTCTTAAGCACAGACAAAAACACAGGCTATGTGTATTTCTAATCAGATGGCATATTATTGCTCTTGTATAGACATGTAGCATAACAAACAGCAACACATCCTTTAAAGTACTTGCTGAAATATAGAAGGGGTGATGACTGACAGATGTTAGAGTTAAAAAACTAAGTCATCACTATTTTTCTCCAATTTTCCTAAATGGTCTATGTAGTGATGCAGAAAGTTAATGAGTTAATGCACTGTGTTCCTGGATATTTGAGATGCTGCAAATGCCAAAGCTTGTCCTTCATTATACAATTTGGGTTTTGAAGGATGTATCTTATGTTATAGGAGCTATTCATTCCTTCTTAGCCTTAAAAATCTAACATTCCTAAAAAGTGCATTTTGACCTGAATAGTAAATTGTTTATATGATTTATTTAATCCATGCAGTTTAATGTAATTGCCAAGTTGTAAATACACATTTAGTACAGCAAAACCAGAATGGATATGGCCTAATTTCTACTGACAAGAATTAATTTTGCAAACTCAAATACCTTTCCTTCCAGTTTTCCAAGCTTAACTCTTGTTCCTTCAAACAATTGTATTGTCCTCTAACTATAAATATGCATTTGATCTGTTATGACCTTACATTACCAGTGAAGAGAGATAGGAACATTCAGGAGAAAGCTCTAGCCATCCAGCTTTAAAACTAGTATCTTTAATTGATCAGTCTCAATTTTTCTTTGTCATATATGCAAATTGGACAAGCCTAGACAAATGGCTTGGAGAACAAGATCTAACTTTCAGGCATTTGAAATCAGATTAATCCCTTCTCATTTGCCTCGTTTTCCTTTGCAAAGAAGGACTGCTCTTTTGTCAAGATTAGTTCAAGCAACAAACATGCATGAAACTCTTGGTTAGTCTTTCTGCTGGAATGGTTGCCTCCTCCCCCTTGGAGATGTAACACTTTATTGAAGAGGATTTCCAGGTTGTCAATGTAAATAACTGCTTTATTAGTCAGATTTGGTTCTTCTGGACTAATGGCAAAAGGAATTAAAAAGGTCAAGTATCCCATTCTTCTTTTTTTCTATCCTTTGAAGAGGACAAAAGGACAAAAGTGTTATGAAGGGAAAACTTCTGCATCTCCCTGATCATCATCCCAGAGCAAACAGAGAGAGATTTTCTTTATCCATGTGGAACGCTCTAAGAAAGGAGATAAAAAGAATAATTGTTCCCTTATTTTGTGACATTTTAAGACTTACTGCAAAAATTTGAAATATATTGCCAATTCATGAAAAATGAAATATATTCAGGCTTTCAATCAAATTTATATAATAGATATTGATTGTATGTACTAGTATAAAGATTGATGGAGCAAAAGAATAATTTTCATGTAGTTCGTATATGCTTTTAATCTATATTTTTCCTAATATCATTCTACAATGTTTGTCTGACATTTCAGGAAAAGCGGGAGCATTTAAAGTAGGAATTTATACTGTTTTATGTTTTGTAACTATTCTTCCCAATATTGTCTTTGGTATTTCATGGGAAATTAATATAAAACCATAAGAAAGCAAATTGATCTCTGCATTGGATGGAGGTCTAACAGATTCAATTCTCAGCTTACTACTTTAGGGAAGCCTTATTTTAAAAGTTAACAAACAGGCAATGGCAATAGGAATGAGCAGTAGTCTGACTATAATAGGAGCCCTGATCTTCTTACATGCTTTCTGTAATCAAAAGAAACCAATTATTTTTCACGTTGTGCAAAAAGTCATCTAATGGGCTGCCTAAAATTTGTGGAGATTGAGAAATGTAAAATTAATCAAAATCCTGTTTTAAAAAATATACAAAGAATATAATACATCATTATTTTCCTGAGTGAGGAAGTTCAAAACTATCTTAATTTTTAGAGTTGGAAGTTAGAGAAAATATGTTTGCAGTTATCACACATAGAAACACTCAAACTTGTTCTTTTCTTGGCTTCTGTAGCCCATTGACTAAACTGGGAAGGAAAAGCACTCTGTCATACCCCCTCCAGTGTTTCATCTCTCAATCATCCAGATTGTGGACCTATGCAAACAGGAACAGGCATCTCCAGTCATTCAGGGCAGTTCAGAAACATGGGAATGCCAAAAATCACCAGTGCTTCTTTTTGGTATCAATCCTAATCAGAGGCTGGCATTTCAGGATACTTCATGTGGTTTTGTCTATGTTTCTCAAAGACACGCTCACACACACACAGTGTAAACTTTTCTATGTGATGTTCCCTAGCATTTTTACTGGCAAAATAATAAATCACACACACGCACACACAAAGTCATCTTCATTTAAAAATATGGTATGAGAACCAACATCTAACTTTGATCAACAGGAGGGTTGTGTATGCCCCCCAGTATTATTCATTGCAGGAAGATTAAAATAACTCCACTGTAATGTAAGAATTTCCAAACTTCAGCAACTTGTGTAGGAACTGAAGACATATTTTTTACAAAGCCACTTACCATTTACTCAAACTATCTGACGTTTTTAACATTTTAAATAGCAAAAACTTTTTTCTTTTTTTCTCCCTTCATTAAAAATAATCTTATCCCTTTAAGGGTTGTCCATAACAGTCACGGCAAAATTCATCATCATAAGAAACAGCAGGTGGAAAGCACTGTTGTGCTGAAAAACGGATTTAGACCTTCCAAGCATTTAATATCTTTGTTTGTTATTTTCTCTAGCATATGTTTAGCTTGAATGTTTTATGATTGCACAGGAGATTGTCTAGTACAGAACTTCTGCAAAGCCTTGCAGAGCCCTAAGATGAAATGACTTTCATTTAAGAATATCGAATATGAGACATAGTGAAAATAAATCACTCTCTCCTTATTTTATCTTTTTCTTTTGTGTCTACCCTGTTCAATTCATTTATTTTTCTCTTCTGTATCACAGGTCTGTTTCTCTAAGTATCTGTGTAAATCTCTATGAAGTTGGGTATACTCATTTTAGAGAAAAAGAGCATGGTATATGTTTCAAATTCTGCTTCTTGCTCATGTCACAATTGGCCTCTTAATTTGCATTGTGCATTTAGCATGACTTTGGTTTGTCACCTGCCTTCCTTCAGTGGAGTAGTTTTTTTGCCTGAAATTTCTTTTCTGCTCATAAAAAAATCTTACAAATGAATTATTACCAAACAATGAGTCTTTCAAATCACTTCTTGGCACAACGGCTGTGTGGTGGGTCTAGAGAGATCTATGGATGCAGTGATTTCATAATGGAATTATTTTCCTATGACACCGGGAATAGAAAAAGAGTTCAGCTTTCAAAATAAGCCTTTGGAAAGGCTACCTAATGACACACTCATTGAATAGGTGAAGCAGATGGAAAAAATAGTTTTCCTTGTGCTATGAAAATGGAAACATCCCACATTATCAGTCTCAGTATCCCATGAGATTAGACAGTCCTGTGTGTAATGAAAAGCTTGGGCAGGTGTGTAGGCTGTTGTCTCGTTGCTTTCCAACTGCTTAGGGGTCTTGCATTTTCCAGGAGAGTAATACCATCTTTCTTAGAACATAAGCAATTAAAAGAAAGTCACTGAACCCACGGAGTGTAAGATGTAATTTCTGTGGCAATGATCCCACTTTGACAGCTCTCAGGACTTTTCTTTGCCTCCCCAAAATTGTTTACTCTTCCAGCAGCAAAGGTAGCAGAAGTGAGGCCAGGAAGTTGCACAGTGATCACTCCTGATGCAAAGTGTAGAAAGAAAAGTGTCAGAAAAGCTAATTTATGCAAAAAAGGGGAAAATAAAAGACTAAAATAACATTCAGCAAACAATATTATTGAGGCATTCCATAAAGGACTGGTAAATTGGTGAACAGCATGTTTCTGTTTTGCTGGTTTAAACATTATGTTCAGATTTTCTTCAATTAAATATAATGATGTGTAGAATCAATTTTGGTTTGCTCACTTTCTTTCTGATTAGAAATACACAAATCCTGTGTTTATTTCCATGCTTAAGATGGTCTGTGCATGCCATCCACTTGTTCAGACCCAACAGCTGTTCTTGTGTCAGCTCAGGTTAGTTCCCAGCTCTGAGCCTGCCTGCACACAGATTGTCGATAACCTGATGGGCTCATGTTAGTCATCCTGCTTTTAGAAGACAAACTGTTGTGTTACTGGATTCTCTCTTTTGAGTGGGGGTGGGAACAACACAGACATTATCAAATTCAACCTGATAAATCGAGCCAGACTTATTTTGACCTAATTTCCATTTAGTTATTTAGAGTTGCTTCAGGTACTTTCTAGAGATATTTACAAGTAATAAATTGCATTTCATTGGTGTCTTCCAACAAGTAGGAGTTTAATTAATGAATTGTATCATAGCCTAAAACAATAATGATATTAATTTTGAAGAACATTCCACATAAGCATATAAATTTAGATTATTACAAAGACATCCTCATTAAATAACAATGTTGGTTACTAACGAAATTGCAAAGAAATAATTTCGTGAAACAATATGAAAAACACTGTGGTAATTTTAAAGTACCTCTAGATTTACTTGTTCTTTTTCAAAATTGCACAGTGGGAGTTATCCGGAGAAGATGTGAATTCCACGTTCCCATCACAAAATCCATCAACAGACCATAAAGTGACAAATAATGATATGACCTTGATAATCGTCTGTCTGAGCATCATCTATCTTTCCAAAGCCATTTAGCAGAGTAGTTCCTACCACACCAGTAGGGTCTTTATTTACTAGAAATACATATTTCAAAAGCTATTAGAAAATCTAGCATAAGAGAAGAAATTCTACTAGTCATGATAGACTGTGAGTAATGGTTTGACTTTTGAAAGTTTTAAGTATCATTTTGATAATAAGGGAATACAAAGACCTGACTGATAAACTAAACCAAGAATGAAATGTGAATCAAATGCCTGAAAAGCTCAGATCTAATTTTACAGAGTATTTAAGTGCCTATGTGTTTTTATAGCTACCTAGTGATATCAATCCAAACCTCAATGGATCAAGACTCCCTTAAAAACTATGTTTGGTGTCAGTTATCTGTGATGCTTCATGTTCAAAGGGATCTATAAATTCACAGTTGTCATGGTTTAAGTACTCAGGAAAATGTATATAACCTGTTTGGTTTTTCTTTGATTATTTCCCATTTGTGCTGTGGGGGCTGCCATGGTGATGATGTAAACCACCAGAAGGCAGGTGCGACTGGCATCTCAGAGCATCTTCTTATTGGACACAGATGGAAACATGTGGGGTGGGGGTAGAGAGTTTTTAAAAGTGTGCCAGGTGTGCCGATCACTCTCTTTCCTGCTGGGGTGATTCCAAGAGAAGGTTCACTGTGCCTGGGAGTCCAGTTGCTCCTGTAGAACTCCTCGTTATCCCAGCTGAGAGGCCGCCACTTGCCATTTCCTGTGTCCCTGTGATTCCTGGATTCCCTGCACCTCGGCTGCTCCCACGTTTCCTACGGCAGAAGGCTGTGGCAGGACTCAGATCTCAGCAAGCTCTGGCAATGACAGGATCCTGCGCTCTGCTTTGCTGCTGAACACTGTTGCAGTTTTAAACCTTGCTAGGGTTTGGATTTGGGGGTGTGGTCTTGGGAGTTTTGAGACTCAGGGGTTTTTTGGGGGGCTTTTGTGGGGAGGGAAGGGTGTTTAGACGGTGTGTTTGGGATTGTTCGGAATGCTCGTTTGTTCCCTGCTTGTAAAACTGTTTTTATAGAAGCCAGAAGGAAAAAAAAGCCAAGATTGCAGTGCTGGCATCTTCGGAGTTTCCTCCCCACTTTTACTCTCTACACCCTGGCCAGGGGTTGGGGAGCAGCAGTGGTGACGGAGCTCACAGTGAATGGAACCAGTGCTCCAGCACGCATGCGCCCCCGGCACTGGGAGCCACGGAGCGAGGCAGGGACTTACTGTGAATTGCCAGTCCCTCCTCCCGGTCCCGATGCACAGAGGCGGAGGTCCTGTGGGGATGGGGATGGCTCATCCCGTGACGTGGCCGCAGCGCCAGGGCAGAGAGACAGGAATGGAGCCACAGTGGCAGCATGGGCAGAGCGGACCCCTCTCATGCAACCGGCCGGCGTGGCAGCAGTGGGTGGCACAGAACGAGGGGGCGGTACCGCACCCCCCCCCAAGCGGTGACTGATCGCGGCCCCAGGCAGGGGTGGCAGTGCCACCGCCCTGCCAGCATGGGTCACAATGGGTGCTGCTGGCCCTGTGCCATCATGAAGGAGCCTGGCGGGTGGTCCCACAGTCCTTGCCTGCGGCAGCGGCCCCAGGGAGTGCCCCAGTGGCTGCAGTTGGTGGTGTGGGTGTGGTGGCTGCTCCGGACAGTCATGGGCGGCCCCGCTGTCCCAGGGACCCCTCCTGAGGAGTCCCTGGGACAGCAGTGGGTGCTCTGTGCTGGCACCGTGCTGGAGGTGGCTGGGCGGAGGCGGCAGCCACTCCGAGGGTGCCGCGGGTGACCCGCAGCCAGTAAAGATGGCGCCTCCAAGTCCTGAGCACGCGGTTTTCGGTGGGAACTGCCATTTTGCCTGGAGTGAAGACCCCAGAAGAGAGGCAGAGCTCGGCTCCGCTGGCCAACCAGAAGACAGCCTGTCCGGGAAGAAGACTTCGAGGGCTTATAAAGCCCAAACACAGAAGTCCTTGCTCTCTTCAGCTTCCTCCTCAGCTGGGAGCAGCACTGCCCCTCTCCTCCCAGCTTCCAGACCACATGGCTTGACACCACCCCCCTCCATCGGCACGGGAGCCAAGCCAGCAAGTGATAGCTTCCCCTTGGGTGCTCCTGGGGAGGGGGGGAGGATGTGTTTCAAAATTTTTGTATTTTGCAGGGACTTCAAGAGCCAGGAGTATACCATCAGTGACAGAGAGAGGCAGCTTCCCTTTTCTTTCCTCTGCTTTTCTCAGCCAACCACCTGGCCTTGAGAAGCAGTTTGGGATTTGTTTTGTTTTGTTTTTGCGTGACTCTGTCAGGTTTTTATATTTGCGTATTTTGTCTGGGGGGTCCCATAAGGTTGTTTTTGCTGGTTGAGCCCCTAGGCAATAAACTGTTACCCCCTGTTGTATCTGTTCATTTTTCCGTCATCATTGCTGTTGTGCCCCTCTACTGAAATAGTGATTCAAGCCACCACATTTTATTGGCGCCCAATGTGAGGCTTGACAAGAACACTAACAGAATAGCAGCAGGTTCTAGGACACTCCCCCTAAGGTACAAAATGGTCTTCTCCAGCATGGCTTGTTTTGCCTGGCAAGTACCCACATGTCTGGCATTCCCCTTTGTGGACAATTTTATTGGTTTGGGTACTTTTGCCAAGGTCGTGTTGACCATAATTAGACTCACCTTTTGGCTCCAAGGCTGGGCAAACTGGTCACCCGCAGTTGCCATAGCTAAGGTATATGGATGGGTCAAAGGTTGCCATGCATTTAGTACTGACCCCTAAGGATATTTGGTGAACAACATGTTCCTGGAATACAGCAGCATACTACTATCCTGTGCGGGTACAGCTTTTCTGGCTTTGACACACTTAAGATCCAGTTGGATTTTAAGGATATTCTGTTTTTCCTCATTTTCCTCCTGCATATGTTTCCCACGGGCTATTTCATCTTCAGGGATAGGCTTGGAGGTTTCTGGGTGATAGTGACCAGGTTTGGTGAGGCTAGGGGTGCTGGCCAGAGATCCAACCTAGAGGCAGCTGGTGCATCAACTCCAGCAGCTGTGGCCCTGGTCGAACGACACAAGTTCAAGAACAAATCACCACAGCCGGTGGATGACGACAGAAAACCGACCATGTGTGCATCAGCCCAGGACCCCAAGCCCCTTGTCAACACTGAGTCCATGCCATTCGAGGCCCTGCGTAAGCTCAAGATAGACATCAGATGTCAGTCGGGTGAGTCACTGCCCTGCTGGCTGCTCCGTGTCTGGGACTTTGTGGATGATGGCACCATCCTTGATGGCAGGGAGATCCGGAGCATGGGAGGGCTGGCATTGGATTCAGGTATTGACCAGGAGCTTGTGAGGGTCCAAGGGCCTCTCAGCCTCTGGAGATGGCTCCTGACAGCCATCCGTGACAGGCATGCTGGTGAACTCAACCTCTGTGGGCTGCAAAAACCATGGTCCTCCATGGAAGAGGGCATCCAGAGGCTGAGGGAGTTGGTCATTGTTAAGACGGCCTTCGCCACCAATGGCCCTGACTTCAGGGACCTAGACCATGTCCGGTCTATCCCCAATATGTTCCAACAGCTGTCCCGCCTGTCACCCGAATCCTACCTCCCATTCTTGGCAATCCTACAGCTTGGCAACATAGAGGACACAGTGGGCAACATGGTAAAGAAATTCAGGATATAGGAGGACACTATCCATCCTACATCCCAACGCAAGGTTGCCCCTGTTGAGGTACTGGCAGATGAACTGAATAAAATCAAAGATGATATTGCCAGCAAGGTGATGGACACCATCCCTGTTGCTCCAGTCCAAGCTAGACAATCCGTAGCCCGTACCCAGCGACCTCCAGCCACACAATCTGGTATCATGATGAAGAGGGACCTTTTTGGGGGGGTTTGGGGGGGCTGATGTCTCTGGAGGAGGTGTCTTCTGGGTTCCGAGTGTTTGGGTTCTTGGGGTCGTGTGTTAGGGGCGTGGTTCTCGGGTGTGGGGGGCATGGGGTTTTTTGTCATTATGTTCTTGTTCTCTTTTCATTGTCCTGGGGCTGATACCATATTTATATGCATACATTTTTCATTCATACTTTTATTTTTTAACAAATCTTTTTGCATTCCTCTAACAAGCTCTCATCCCAGTTGTGGTTAAATAGCCCTCCCACCATCTCAAACTGAGACAACAGTGAGGTGAGGAAAGTGGTGTAAGAGCTGGTGGAGGTGCAGTTAGGAATGTATACTCACTGCTTGAAATAGAAACTACTTCTCACTGAACAATAAGGCATTATGAATGTCCTGTTGTTATTTTTTTTTATCTAACATTCTCTTAAAATGATGAAATGTACTGATTATCCTCTCCTTGGGACTAATTTGGATAAATTTGAAGGGAAAATAAATACGTGAAGAGTGTTGCTAAAAATAGAAAATAACTTTCTGTTAACCCTTCTCACAGGTTTGAATACAGACATATTTTACGCATTCATAGACATATAATAGGTATAGCTTTCATTCATGGCCCTTTGAAGCTTATTGCCCAAAGAGAATTTGTTACGTGAAGAGGTTTCATTCTGATTCTTGATGTTTCATCAAGCCACAACGTCTTTGGAGATACAGTTGTGATTTTTCACAGAAAATTTAATTACTATGATTATTCTAGAGCGGATCGAAAAATTAATGATAAGAAAAAATTATATATTGCTATTTTGTATAATCTTTGATTTTTCAAGGGTTGGAGAGAGACTGCAAAGGACTTGAATGCTGTCTGAATGAGTCCCTGAATGAGTTGAGCTGGTTCCAGCCATGAGTGATTCACTTCTACCTTCTACCCATTATCTTTGCAGAATATTCACCTTGCTTTTGGCATTGTTTATTGGATTGCTTTAGGCAAAATTATATTACTGACCTCATCACTTGGAGCTTTGTTTTATTCTCAGTACAAAGCAGTTAGACCCAACTCATATAAAGGATTGGCACTGAAGTCGGCAGTGGAAGAATTTAATTTCTTTTTAATATAGGTAATTTTTTTCCCTTTTATTTCTTTGGTGAAACAGTTTTTAAGAAGTTATGGGATCTGAGTGAAAATTGAAAGTTGTATGAAACAGGGATGAAACAATGCAGCTATTTCCTCAGAAAGAGGAGAGTAAAAATGTGCAGCTGTTTCTCTTACTGTACATTAATCTGCTGTGTAAGGTTGTGTCTTTGAAAGGAAAAATACTGTTTATTTTATAAATGCAGCAGGCTCATGGGTTTTGAGTTGGGACAGTGTACATATTATCTGATAAGCAAGACTTACACATACAGCATAAAACAATTAATGGAATTTAGAGAATTGTGGATGAAATAGATGAAATAATGGATTGGGAACAATGCTTCCTTATTCTCTTCTCATGTGTACTGTAAAACTCAAATAGGAAACTATATAAAAATATCACTTATTTGCAAGTATTGTTTTAGTAAATCAAAAGCCATTTTCCTGTTTCTTTAAGTGTCCAGACTGAATGGCTTAAAAAGAAGCATGAGTAAGCAAAAGCAAGCGTATGATCATTTTTAACCATGCAGTCCCTTCCTCATACCAATTAATCCAAAATTGCCTTAGATCCTTAGACACCATAAGCAAAATTGTATTGGCAGCTAACTGTCAAAAAAATAAAAGGAGAACAGGAGCAGTACCTCAAAATCAGGAAGAAAATAAAAATCTGTTTAATTTTTTCTCTTCTCATCCCTCTAATGATGGATGTTGACTGAGTGTTTTCAGCATTAAATTATGCATCACATGCTCTGATCAAATGTGAATTCCTCTTCTGTATATCACCTGAAGCAGAACTGTCTCATCTAGAGCTGTCGTTCTTCATCTTATACCCGCATCCTACAGCAGTGGCAACAGAGACACTAATGTGCTAATCTCATAATTTTTATCCCCTGCCCTTCTTCCACATGCCAGCCAACCAACCTTCTCCTGACAGCATAAGCTGTGCGTGCAGCCTGTAAAAATGAGTGTAGCATGTAGCCAAGTACGGGAGCAAGAGATATGGAAATGAAATTTCTTTGATGTCAAGGAGTGACATATGACAGAACTAACCGTGTCAGCTAGTCACCATCCAGAAAACAGCCTTCACATTTTTGTGTTAACATAAATAACACTGAGCCATCTTAACTGTTTGTTTTTTTCAACATCATCTAATAAAAGGCTCTTCTAAAGCACTGACTAAATTATTTTTTGTTATCTTCAAAATAAGACATCACGATCCATGTATTCCAAATATAAATAGGGATGGAAACTTAACAAGGCTGATCAGCCATGTAAAGTGATCAGTAGACAATTTACTGAATTATGGATTGGTACTGGTGGGATGTGGGCAGCTGAGAGTAGCAAAATCTGCTTCTAAGTGTGATGCTTTCAATGTCTGTGCCTCCTCTCTGACAGGGTCTTTCCAGAGCTCAATAGAGGGATCCAGTCATTTTCCATGTCTTGCCTGCTTATCTCAAGCTGTATACTTGGCTCAGTTATATTTAGAACTGGACTGATTTAAGGTCATAATTAAGTCAACACATTTTTATTGTTTGCACTGCTTAAATAAACCTACTTGGAATCTTCAGGTGCTTTTTTGCAGAATCCACTGAATAACACAGATTACTACCCCCACATCCATAACTGATTAACTTCTTTAGTCTCATGGAGGCAGAAAATTAAAGTTGCGTAAAATAATATTGACTGACCATTGCTTTGTTTGATTGTTTTCATAAATATCTAAATTATCTAATTTTAATGCTATGATTATAAAATTAAAAATTATCTAATTGTAATGATATAAGCATTGTAGAAAATAAATTTAAAATTCCAACATGGAAAATCCATGGAAACCAGCTTCTAAATTGAGACATGCCAAGGAAGGAGGCCAAAAGGTCTTGAAAAGTCATCCAGGAAAAAGTAAAACTGATTCACAAATAATTCATCCATTCAATATAAAATATGCAATATAGCCTAAAAACTAAAACATTACATTAAATTCACATCACAAAATAAAATTTTAAGTATATCATACAATGTGAACAGAGTAAGTTTAGTTAGTATACAGTATTCATTTATTTAAGGATACTGTACAACCTCTTTGTGACTATGTTAAATAAGTTCTTCACCCCAGTGAGGTAATTTTTCAGCACTTAATCCATCTATTCTCACAGGAATATCTGTTCTGGATGGTAACAGACAGAGAAATCGGTTTCAAGACTTTGCTAGGGGAGTCCAAATATCAGAGGAGGGATTTGCTGGCATGCTGACCATCTCAGGCTATCTTTGACTGGCTGGGCAGAAATCTCATATGGTTGTATCATATGGCCAGCTCACTGGGAAAGGTAGGAGTTAATCCCATGGCATCACTGTTGAGTATAATGTCACAGCACACAATCTTTTTAATAAGCCCCATGAAACAGCTGAAGCAGGCAAGAGCCATGAGGGTTAAATAACATTGATAAGAATGCTAATACCTACCTCTTCAAGAAATGCTTCATTTGCTAAGTTTCATCAGAAAGACTCAGGCAAGTTTGTAAAGATTCTTATGCTGAATGTGCCCATTTCTCAGACTTCAACACCAACACCATAAACTCACACTATGAAGCTGATCAGTGCGAAAAAGGAAGAATTTTCTGGCTGTGATTCTCTGTAAACACCTGCAATGCTACTAACCATAAACAAGGCCATGTGAACCTTCACACTTGGTCGTTCAAAATTGTCCTTGGTCAAACCCCTTGACATTTTTTTGTATTTTAAATACAAGCTTCCACTTTTGGCATTGAGATTCTGACCTTGACTTTGCTTCTTGTTGTTTTGTTGTTTTTGGTTTTTTTCCTATGCTCTTTCATTTCAAAGCAATCCCAGTAATAAACTGGGGCATTCACTGAATATATTTGAATTAGATTTGAAGTACTTAATGATTAAAAGCCAGAAAAACTATTTTACTAATTAGTAGTCTTTTTTTTTTTTT
>VXBA01001339.1:195136-208003 GCA_013399895.1 Serilophus lunatus
TTTTTCCCCTGAGAAATGTCACAGAAATAACCAGGAACATTCTTGTTAAATATTAGAGGAGTTTTCCTGATTCAGGTTAAGGGCAGAAGTCTAGCTCATAATGTATTTGAACAAAAGGGGCACAAAAGCAGAAGTAGGGTATAATTTCTGATTTTTTTTTTTCCCCACAAAATTATGTGTTACTAAAGTACAATGAATAAGTACCACTTCTGTGATTTAAAACTCATCATTAACACAGAAGGCTTACAAGTTACTAGAAGTGGATACCAGGGGTGGAAGTACCTCAGGAAAGTAATATTGAGACTTGAATAACTTCTGAGTGGGACCGGAAGGATGAGACAGGTCAGAAAAAAGAAGTGAAGTTCAATTTGATTACAGTTACACATAAAAAGAGAAGAGATCACTGGTACAAATATATTACTGAGTGAGCCCATTGTGTTAATCTTGTAACTGATGCAATTTCAGAATAAATTAATCCCTTGACAAAATTTAGGATTCACTTTTGGACCTTCACTACACCACAGGACTTGGTCCATACAAATTCTTACTGATGTCCCTGCAGCATCATAAGCATTGACCTAGTCTATCGCATTTCTTAGGTTTTAGTACCAACTGTAGCTGTGAAACATAAAAAATACCCATAAGATTCATGACTAATAGTATGGAGCCAGTTGGAAATAATTACTAACTTCTGTAGGCAATCTCCAGACATTGAATTTATTCTTGTCAGAGCAGAACAAAAGATAAATCTCCATTACCACATATCTATTTCTACCTATCTGTATGTAGGTATGTATACATTTTCCCTTTCTGGACTGAGGCACAATGAAACCCTCATTCAGAGCCATAAAAAAAAAAGCTTAACATTTAACAGAGCTAGTCCTCTTGAAGTTAATACAATATCTCAAATACTCTACTGTGCATATTTATTTGACAGTTGCTGAAAAAAGGTTATGTTGCTGGCAAATGGTTAACATGTTGCCAAACATCTCATGGACAAGGTTCTTGGGAATAAAACCAAAACTAAAATCAGAAGTCCCAGTATCCCAATACTGGTTTTGTCCAGCTCTTCAGAGCTACGGTCTTCTCTTCATGTAGAAGGCTTTGTGGGTGCCTACTGACAGCCCTGAGACCCTAACATTCCTGGTCAGCCAAGGAATTAAAAGCTTCTAGCCCAAAGACTAATCTATGCCACAAGACAATCACAGGGATCTTGTTTTTCCTGATGACATCGATCAGATTTTCCACTGATGGATGTCCTATAATGAACTAGTAACAGAAAGATAAGCGTGGCAGATTTTTATTAGAAAGAAGTTATACTTTAAAAGGTAAGTGGTAAAAAAAAAGAGGTGAAAGGAAAGAGGTAAAAAATGCCAGAGAGAAAGAGCTGTAACTGACGCACTCTGCTAGTTAAAAAGTTAGGAAAGCCTCCAGTTATTTAGGTGGAAAAAAAGGAGTAGAGTTCTAGTTTTATGCACTTAATTAATTTCCATCAGTCCTTTAGGAGGTTTGGAGATTTAGTAATAAGGCTAGGGAAAGCAGAGGAAAAATCAGAAACTTCATCTGTACAGTTTTGAATCAGATAGAGACAAAAAATAATCCACAGCAAGGTGGAGTCAGTCTCATGAGAAAATCAGTTAAAAAGTTAGGTTTGGGTGTCTTTGGAAAATAGAAAGCTTAATTTTTGTTTATATTTCTCCCATAACCACTGACTGATGTTGCAGGGATTGATGCTGCTTCTCTTTTTTCTTCCCTGGAACATCAGGAGAGGAACAACAATAATATAGGGCTACTCTCCATATGAGGAAAACAGAAACATTCTGTAGATGTGTCAAATTCTTTATGTCAATGAGATTTAACAGTACTTAGTAGGCTTTGCTTAAACCTTAAATAGTGTCTATCACTACAATCAGTATCAAATTTCTATAAAAGGAATAATGACAAAAAAAGGGTTGAAATATATCAAAGTCAGGGTCAAAGTGTGATATTTGTTGAAAAATATCAGTCAGGGTCATAGTGTTCTGTTTTTAGGACTTTTCATTGTCAGTTTTATTATTAGTATCCATTGTTTAAGCAATAAAGAAAATGCTAGAAAAATGTGTCACTGCAAACTCTCCATCAAAAACAGTGTGACATGTTAAAGGCCAATGTTGAGATGAATAATGCCCTTAAAATCTTATTAATTTTCTGTATTTCCTGACTTTTCACCGGTATCACTGTCATGAGCTAGCAAAATGTTTTTGAATGTTTTCCTTATAAATCAAAGCTGGGGAGCTTTGTTCTACTTTGTTTTGTCTGGTGTGGGTGGGATTGGCACGTGTGGTTTTTGGGTTTTGATTTGGGAAGTGATTCTTGTTTTTTTATCTTTGTGGGTTTTCCCTTGATATTTTAATTTTTAATTCAATTTTTTTTCTACCTCGTATAACATATACATATTTTAGTAATAAAAATTCTTGTTTATTTATTATATCTTGTATCTCAAATTTATAAAATCATATTTTGTCCTCACACTAGGACAATCACAAAGCTATCCGAATATTCAGTTGAACTGACAAATCAACTCATTAATTACAGTAGTACATCTAGTATCAGGAAAACATATTTCCAGAACTCAGGATGACATTTGCCAAGTTTGAGATATAATACTTGTGTTTAAAATATTTGGAAATTATTTTATAAGTCATAACACTGTCCTTCATCCACATACAGATCACCCTCTGGGGAAAAAGAAAAAAAAAAAAAAAAAAAAGAAAAAAGAAAGCCATCTGTTCCTTTCAACAGTATTTTAACAGTATTTATATACGGCTCTAAAGGAGATTCTTCCCTAAAATTAAAATCTTAGATTTGTCACAAAATGGATTAATTTCTGTTGCCATTTTCAGATCTCATTATATTTTTGGCACAAAGTGAAATGTATTTGTGTCATTTTCTGTTCTTTTTACAATCTTGTCACTGATAATGACTTGTAAAGAGGAATTTACATCAAGTGTTGAGCCTTGTGATAAATCACTCTTACAGCAGGACAGTACTGATTAGAAGTGCCAATTCCAAAAAATAGGCTGACTCCTACTTATAAATATCATGGGAGTTGGTGTAAGTACTGCTGGTTTTTCATAGTAATTTATAGGCAATTTGGGAAGAAAAAACAAGTTGTCATTAAACTTGACTGAAACCACATTTACTGATGCTTTACATTCCTGAGATGGCTTCCATTTAAATACAGTATAAATATGAAAAAAAAAATTGCAACAACACAGAAAAGCATATTGTATGTCCTTTCACAATGCTGAGCTGTGTAGTGTTTAGAAGCCTCATAATGCATAATAAGAAATTATTATCCTAATTTTGCAGATAGAAATTTGGTGGTTGGAATGATTGAGAGCACAGCTGTTTTTCTGACAAATATGTGTTTCCCTCCATCCTCTTACTAGCTATTGCTGTTGCTTCAGACCCGCTGAGGTGAAGTGGCTGTGGGAGAGCTTCTACCAACCAGACCACAAGGCAGAGCAAGCCAGGTTAAGAAACACTTCCGTCTGCCACTACATGAATTTGGTTTATTTTAGGTGAAGCTGCTGCCACAAACAGTATGAAAATTGCTACATATTTCAGGACCAGCTATCTATTTGGTTTTTCCTGGCTTTGTATCCTTTGTTTGTGGTTATTATGCACATTTCTGGAAAGTTCCAGTAACTTCTGGATTCACCAGTCCCTGCAGAGAGTAATGTTTCAGCCCACCAAAAACTATAAACAGAGAAGGATGATTCTCCATGCCTCAGACTCTCTTTTGCTAAGGCCAGGATGTATGCCTACTTAGCTGCAAACATCACAGTCCCCTTTTATTTTGTGCATGTGAGGCCCCCAGAGGACCCAAAGCATATCAAACTGAGCTGGGACATTGACAGTGACTATGATGAAACCTGGTAAATAGTGCATAGACATAGCTGCAGAACTACTACCCCACAGAACTGCCAACATTGCACAAGGAGCTTGCATGGATTTTAATTACTTTTGGCAGGGAATTGAATTCTGGAAGTGTGTTCCTTGATAACGAACATTAAAACAAAAATCACAAGTTTTTATAACATTTATGACAAGATGACATGAATACTGAGACGTTACACGGATTCAAGGAGTACTTGGACAAGGTCAAATCAAAATGTCATCCTGAAAGTCCTCCACAGAGTAAGATGACTTGCAGAAAACATTTGAAAACTGTTGCACCTGAATTTAAAGTGCCACTACCCATCATCTTATATAAACTTATAAAATACTAAATTAAAAGTACACACTTAAGGGGTAGGTTTTGGCATTTTTGAAAAATCAGTCTATGACACAGAAAATGGCTATTTCTCCCATCTTCCCCTTATTTAACAGTTGGAATAGCTCGCTTGAAAATTATGCTACCTCCCTGTGCCAGACACATGCGCACATAAAATCCCAAACTCGATGACAGTAGTTAGTGGGCTCTGCTGCATCCTTGTGGATCTTACTTCTATCATTTCAATACACATGTAATATTACTATCTAAATAATAACTACTGACTTATAAAGTAATATGAAACTATTTACTTAAAGGTAATCAAAGAATTCACTTAAAAAAAACCCCCAAAATTGATTGCCTAGTAAGTGGAATACAGATGGGTCTGGCAAAAGGTAAAATCAGCATATCTGTTACCTTCTTTTTAAATTTAAACTTCCAGATATGCTTTTTTGCTTTCTGAACATAAAAATACACAATCTAGATACAATTTTGCTTTGATCAGGAAGAAATACTGTTGGTTAAGCTAAAAAAATTCCACATGCAAAGTCCAGTTTAATAAAAACAAGGCCTTAATTGTGATATGTTTACCTACTACCTCTGGGCACGTTTTTCCCCCTAATGTTCCAGCATCATGTAAGACAGCACTGTAAAAAGGTAAGAAAAAACAATTTTATTTTGCTCCACAGCATGTCAAGAAGTGTTCTTCCAGAATTCTGAAAAAAAGCCCAGAAGCAATTATACCATTTTTCCTGTTACTCCCTACTTGCGAGCAGAAAGCACGAAAGAATGCAGAGAGACAAAAAAACCCCATCAAAACTAACAAACAAGTAAAAAACCAAAAAAAAGTCACCATAAGAAATTCCCCGTATCCCGGACTGTATTGGGTCTGTCTGAGATGGAGCCCATTTCCCCATAGCAGCCCTCACAGTGCTGTGCTGTGCATGGGTGGCTGGAGTGGTGCTGATAACACACCAGTGTTTTGACTACTGTTGAGCACAGCACTGGGATTGTAGTGTCCCTTCCCCGACTGAAAGCAAGATTCTGGGAGGGGACACAAGTGGGCCAGCTGACCCAAACTGACCAGAGGGATATTCCATACCATATGATGTCAGCTCAGGTATAAAGCTAAGGAGAAGCAGCAAGTGTGTGTGGGGGGGGAACCTGCACTGTCTCGCATGGTGGCTCACCAAGAGAACCATTACATGTGTTGAAGCCCTACTTCTCTGGATGTGGCTGGTCATCGCCGCGCATGGGAGGTAGCGATTAGATTAGTGCTTCGCTTTTGCTCATGCAAGTTTTGCTTTCACTTTTGCTTTTAGTAAACTGCCTTATCCTGACTCACTGTTTCCATCTCATTCTTTTCCCTGGCCTGCCTTGGCAGGGTAAGAGGGAGTTAGAGCAACTATGGGCACCTGGTGGCCAGGCAAGGTTAACCCGTTACAATATCTGGAAAGGAAAATTAGAGCTCTGTATTCACCTGTTTTTCATTCAATCAGGTAATGCCATATGACAGTGATAAAAACTGCTTTGAGAACATATGGAATTGCTTTTTTACTCCATTAATGAAGACTGAAATGCTGTTTTACAAAAAAAACCCCACATAAAACAAGACCAAACTAAAATCCATACTATATAGTCCTAATACGGTTGTGTTTACTACAGTGTTCCATTGGACCTCGTGGTGGTCTGAACCGCTATTTTCACTACGTGAGCACAATTGCAATGATGGAAGACTCAACAGAATTAATAGCAGGTAACAGTTTATTCGTCTAGGGCTCAACCAGGGAAAAAAAACAACGTATGGAACCCCAGACTTTATACAAAAATACACCCAACAATGTCATGCAGAAAACAAAAAAAGGGAAAAAACCAAACTGCTTCTCAAGCCAGAGGATTAGCCGAGAAGCAGAGGAAGGAATAGGGAAGACATCCCTCTCTCTCTCTTTGATGGTATCATTCCCAGCCCTTGAAGTCTCTGCAAAACATAAAAGAAATGAAAAGCACCCCCCCACCCCAGGGAGACGCTCGAAGAAGCTTTCACTTGTGATTATGCTGGTTTGGCTCTGGTGCCAATGAAGGTGGGCAGAGCCAAACCGCGGGGTCTGGAAGCTGGGAGGAGACGGGCTGTGCTGCTCCCCAGCTCAACAGGACGCTGAAGAGAGGGAGGACTTCCATATTCAGCTTTTTGAAGCCCTCCAAGTTTTGCGTGATTATTCGTGTTGTCTTCTTGGCCAAACCATCTTCTGATTGGCCAGCGGGCCCCACCTCTCTTCCAGGATCGACACTCCAGGCAAAATGGCGGTTCTCCCCGCAAACCGCGCGCACGGGGCTTGGAGGCGCCATCTTTACAGGCGGCAGGTCACCCTCAGGGCCACCCCCGGCACCCTTGGAGTGGCTGCCGCCCCTGCGCTCGCTGCTTGCAGGGACTGCCTGCGAGCTGGGAACGGCCATCGCTGCTCAGAGCCAGAACCAGCTGCCACCCAGGGGGTTGGGGAGCGGCGCTGCTGAGCGCTGGCCGGGAGCCACCGCTGCCTGCACCGCTGAGCTAGGTCTGCGAGCTCCGCGCCGTGCTGGCAAGGGACTTGGGCCCACCGCAGCAGCCTGTGCTCGGCCTGGCGCCACTGGCATGCCCCACCCACACTGCTGCCAATCGCTGGTCTTGTCTCTCCCCTGGTGCCAATTTGCGGTGAGTGAGGATGGAGGGTTCTGCACCAGTAGACCGCAGCTCCTCTCTCGACCTGGGGAAACCGTGGGGAGACGGCTGGGGGCAACCCCCGCCTCTCCTGAGAGAGAGATCAAGCAGGAACAGGGGCTGCCTCGGCTCCCTGCCCACCCCTGGCCCCAGAGGGCAGGAGGGGGAGAGCCCCGTCCCATCACGCAGAAAGCGAGGCAGGAAAGAAAGCTACGCAGATTTCCCTGACCTCAGCTTTCTTTCTTAAGGGAAAAAAACCCATGGTTTTACACAGACAGGGAACAAGTTAACACCTTTTAAAACACCCTTCAAACACCCTTCCCCTCCCCCCTTTTTCTCAACACCACCCCCCCCCAAGACCCAGCACCCCGAAACCCCAACAGACCTTGAAATAACACAAAAGTTATTGACTCAGTATATAATAAAGCTTTTTAGTTCAACACTGCAACAATATTTGGGCCTCACATTATGTCCATGAAATGATGTTTTAGAATTACACAGAATTAACAAGGTTGGAAAAGACCATAGAGATCATCAAGTCCAACTTTTTACCTAACTTAGCAACCTATCCAACACCAATCCATCATCTAAACCATTTAAACCATCTAAACCATCTAAATCATGTCACTAAGTTCTTCATCCAACCTATCCTTAAACACATCCAGAGACGATGACTCCACCACCTCCCTGGGAAGCCCATTCCAGTGGGAGATCACTCTCTGTGAAAAAGTTTCTCCTGATATCCACCCTAAACCTCCCCTGACACAGCCTACGACTGTGTCCTCTCGTCCTGCTACTGGAAGCCTGAGTGAAGAGATCGACCCCCGCCTGACTACAACTTCCTTTCAGATAGTTATATGTTGTAGTATACTTGGCAATCTTAGTTAAAACTCGAGCCTCAGGAGACAGGGGTTTGTCCAGGAAGCCATTTAATGAGAAAACGTACAGCTTTTTATACTTTTTAGAAACATGCATGTTAACATTTCATTGGCAGAGACACTTGTTGTTAACCATTTCATTGGTCAAAGTCAAGCATTACACAATCTTCTTTTGCTCTGAGAACTTTCACTATGTTTTAGAAATATTCGAGATTAGTTCGTGTTCAAAACATGTTTTTCCAAGCAGGTGTCTCTTGGAAAAACATGTTTTTGTGAAACTGCTTGTTATGGGAAAGACATTTGTCCTTGCTCGACAAACTCCAAGACTACCGTGTTGCGGCCTCAAACTGCTGCAGGGACCATAGCTATATTTTGAGAAAGTTTCACCATTGTTTTGGTATAGCCACATTCCTAAGTGTTTTTCAGTTAGCAGATGTTCTTTTTTTATCTTTAGCTTGCTACTCGAGCTTCTGTGAGAAACAGAAACCTCTCAAGCTAACTTTGGATTTCTGCTAGACACAGAGGTACTTATGCTAACTTTGAAACTCTCAAAATTTAGGCCCAAAAGCCTATCTTTCAAAAATGCACCATCAAAGTTATAGACAGTGATAATAAAGTATTTTTCTTAATGACACTAAGAAGCCAGTTAGGCTGCATACTAGCTTGTACCTAACTCCAGCTAGGTTGCCTATTTTTAAATAATAGGATTACATGAATACTGAGACACAGTTACTTTCATATTTCATTTCATATGTTCATACAGTTGTGAATTAACAGAAATTAGCCCCTCTGTTTTTCTTAATGTCACTCAGAAAGGACATTGGAACCATTTTTTCAAGATTTTTTTTCTTTCTTTAGATATTAATTTTATAGTCTGAAGTGGCATACACATTCTTGCCATCCATTGGGATTTTATTTACAGGAAATAGAAAAGAAATCTGAAATGAAATTTCCTGTTTTGATTTGTGTTTTGTTAGTCATGTCTGTTCAGCCAAAATGTTAGACTCCAAACCTCTTCCTAGACTTGTGTGATTTAGTCTATCAATGGACAGATACAATGGCAAAGGACATGTTATTGGATTTTGGTAGTTTATACTCATTCTTTGAAAAGCTGAAAGACATAACTTTGTTCTTTACAGAACATTAATCTGAGCAGCCTTAACCACTTGCTCCTGCTTAATCTTGGCAACGCTCATATCCAAGGAATGTTCCTACTCCATACAACAGAGAACAGCTGCAGATGGAGAGACCATGAGCATTATCTTCCCTCATCACTTTGTTGATCCAGTCTAAAATAAAAAGTTTCCAGTTCTTCCTAGAAGACAAGATAATTGAGTGGAAATCTGCATTAACTGTAGATATGCTGAGAACATCTCCCTGGGTTGAGACACCTAAATGGTAAATATTTTAAAAAACATTCGTGGCATGTCTGTAAACATATCTTTAGGTACTTATGACATATTGGTTTTGAATATCTGGGTAACCACAAATATTGGATGCCTTGAGAGATATGGCAAGAAAAGCATGGGAATTTCAGTTATTATTTCAGAAATCCATCTTGTTGTTCATCCTTACTTCCCTATTGCACTGTTTCTGCTCTTTGCCTTCTTTGTTCACTTGAGCAATATGCTATCTAGTGTAACAAAGCATCAAACGAAGCATCTCCCCTTGGGGAATAAATGAACCTTATTTTCTATTGTTCTGTGTACCTTGCAAATTCCCTCTGGTACATTTTTAAAATTAATCTATTTTGGTTTTGATTTTCCTGATAAAAGAATGCAAGTCTAGAGTTTGTCCTCTGACAGACTCAGAATCTTTTGTTTCAGATGATGAATGACTGCCATTTGTTGTCTGCTGCTGGTTGTTTTTGCAATGATTGATGTGCAAAAGCTCCCCAAACAGAGTAATTCAGGAAAAAAAAAAAAAAAAAAGGGATACTCCATATGAATATTTCAGCTAAAATGACAAATAGAAGGAGTACAGTTTGTACAAAAAAAAAGTAATCAAAAAAGGAAGAGGACTGTGAGATTGTTTTGTAGTCTTTCATATTATGATTAGTCTATGAACTGAAAGATTTTAAATCTGCTATTAGTACCACTCAATAAGATATTTAAGCAGTAGAATAAATGCTTAAAGACACACATGTGACTTGCTCAGTGTTATAAAAATCTCATCTAAAAAGATGAAAAATGTTGGTCTTTTTTTATCCCTGCTCTGTGCTCTGTTTCAGAGGAGTTACTGTGTGGCTTCATCTTCAATCACCAGGCACAATTATTACAATACTTTTTCTACTAAAAGAAAATACTACAGAAGTAATGTCATATAGCCTGGTGACCAATGCAATGACAAATTAAATGTTTTTAAGAATGACTATTCGCTATAAATTTAATTTCTCTTATATGTTGTGTATTAGACCTTGACAGTAAGTAAATCTTGTTATATCAGAAATCTAATTATTACCACAGTCCTTTTGAAGCCTTAGGAAAACCTACTAACAAACAATTTAAGGCAATTCAGAATTGCTTTCAGAAAGGTACATCATGTTTGCAGCTGGGACTCAGCATGTAGAACAGCTGTCCTGACAGTGTCCTTGTACTAGCGTGATGACATCCTGCCAGCTCTTTAAAACATAAAAGCATCTGGTTCACATTTAATTTTTGGACTAAGATGACCTATCTGCTTTACATTTTAGTGTAGGGTGTTTAATTCACTATTTATTGTACATGGATGTTCAAAAACCAGCAACTGTGTGTGCCACAAAACTCTCACTGGCAGTACAAGCTGTTTGCAGGAAGATATATCAACATACATTTTTGGTAAGTCAAGTAGATCAAAAACCAAAAGCAGAGTTTCCTCTGAATTTATGCAAAACTGATTGAGTAGATTAAATGCTTGAAAAAATTCAAATTTGGTATTGGAAAATTGCCATTACTGTTCTACTAGTGCTCTGACAACTTATAGCATATATCTAAGCTGAACGTATCACTAACTCTGACACATGAAGCCAGTCCCTTCCCCTGTCATAGGCATAATGTGATGCTGAGAGCAGCCAACACATCAGCCTTGTTTTGTTAAAAGTGGATAATCAGAATGAAATACTATAATTTCTTAATTTTATTTTTGAAAGCAAGTATCTGGTACCAACTACGAAATTGGGAAAGAATGAGTTGCCTGTTGCCTCATCACCTGTTGCCTCATAAATCTGAAGACCATTTACAAACTACAGTTGTAAAGGAAAATGTATTTCCAATAAATACATTCCACAAGCAACATTGATGTGATAGAATTTGAATTTTGCAAATGCTGCTTTTTTCATTATTTACAGATACTGACAATTCATCTGGAAGAAAAAAGGACTTGGTAAACTAGCACTTCAGTTTCTAGAAAACAGAACAATCTTATGTTAGAAGATTGGGTGAGGAGCAGCTGAAATACATTAAATTCTTTAACAGCAACACCTCTAAATCATCAGGTATCTCTGCCATGGCAGAGGGGTTAAAACTAGGTGATCTTTAAGGTTCCTTTCAACCCTGTCTGTGTTGGATCTTCATTTGAGGAATCCATTCAGAATGATGCTGATGCTCCCCAGGAACATGCTGCTCCTCATTTCATCTCTGCACTGATAAACTAGTGCTTAAATGGCTGCACAATCTTCTTTAGAGAATGGAAGACATCAAGAAGGGAAGAGACACTCTTCTAATTTTTCTTGACCACAAAATAAATGAGAAAATGATTCACTCTTTGATAGAGCTAATTCTGCTCTGAACTTTTTGGAGAATTGTTTTAAGGCCAAAGTTCTTGATGTCAAAGTGGTAAAATTCCCGACAGGAGACATTACGGCGCTTGTTAATAGCCAAAGGGCTTTGTATAGGCAGCCCTTGGAAAAGATATACACAGGTAGTATCCCTGTAACTGTCATGGTATGTGCTGTATAACATTTATTGACCCTTAGTTGTTGAAAGCCCTGTGATCCAGAGCCTGTTATCTGTGTGCAGAGAGGAATAAAACAGGGAGACATGGTTATGCCTTTAGGCGGATCAGCCACAAGGAAGCTGGCAGGAACCTGAGCTGGCGAGTTATGTCTCCCCTGTGTCCACTGCTGTACAGGTTGAGCACGCTGGATGAATCAGTGCAGGCTGGATCCTCAGCAAGGAAAGAATGCACCTGATGGAGGAGTTTGTAGATAAACAGAGATCTTCCTTCAATGCAAACCCTGGGATTGGCCATGATATAAGGTTATATTTCCCCAGCTAAAGTGAAGATATTCCTTAATATTAAAAGACTAGAGTTATGCATAGTTACTTTGGAATACAATAATTCCATAGTGCTTTGAGAGCCATAGTGATAAGAACTAAAGCAAACACTACAGAGATGCATACTTAAATCTGAGATGCCATTGCTAATGATTTTGCTGTTATCCCACTGCAACAGCAGAGCAGATAATATGAATCTCCTAGAAATCTCATGGCCTCAGGAAAATAATTCAGATGTTTTAGTCATCTTCTCTGTTCCCTTTTCTCAACCAGTACAGGTGCTTAGACAATTCAATTTCCAATTCAGTTTTCCCAAAATAAACATTATGGGAATGAAATCTAAACTAAATATGTTAACCTAAAAGTTAAATGATTTAAACTTAGGAAAACACAACAACTATTTAACCCTGAGTATTAAGTAATATCCTTTGTTATTTCAAAAGCATATATCCTTTGTTATTTCAAAAGCATATATCCTTCACTTTTGCTGTTAGTATCATTGTTCCTGTCCTGATACATCAGTTATTTTACACGTCCGCTCCTCTGCCGTCGCCCGTCTGCATCTCTGACGCCCCGCCGAGCTCCCGGTGAGTCGCTGCTAAGAAAAACTGGGGGGACAGCTGGGGCGACCCCCGCCTCCCCCGAGCGGGAGAGAGACCGGGCACCCTCCCCCCGCCAGCCCGCCCCGGAGGGGAAGGTGGGGGGGAAGACCATCAGGAGATGCCTGGGGTGACCCCCGCCTTCCCCGAGCGGGAGACTGAGCAGGAACATGGGCTGCCTCAG
>VXBA01001339.1:208080-232384 GCA_013399895.1 Serilophus lunatus
ACCCAGCACCCCCCTCCCAAACCCCAACAGAGCCAGATCAGGAAAGCTAGTGGTCGATGCCATACTTCATAAAGCTCCCCAGTGAAATGCACAGGACTATGGGAAGTTAAAACCCCACATTAAGTCTTTGGGAGACTGATTCTTAATTCTGCCTTTACATAACATGTAATGAAGAGTGCAGTACACCTCCTAAGACAGCGGCACCTAATTCTATTTTAGACATCCTTGGGGACCCACTCAGCTTCCCCATCAAGATTTGATACAGTGTGAATCTACTTTGAGGTCTGTGTCGGTGTTCTACAGTGGATGCCACAGGTACATCAAGTGATGCCAAAAGATATTAGACATCTTATGTTTAGACAACTCAATCATACCCTTAAATTTTGATCTTTTATTGCATGAATCAGTAACATAACAGTATGACACCTAAAGATCTTGTTATGGATGAAAGGGAACATGAATTTTAAGTGAATCCAAGTACTTACGGATATCCTAAGGTCTTGACAGTTTAATCAAAATGCAATGAGCATTTGCTCTTAGCCCAGTTACAGTGCTGCTAAGTCCCCATCCAAATTAATACAGAAACAAATCACACTTTATTAATATATTTTAAATTATTTAGCAATGCGTTCACTTTCCGGTACCTACCCTTTTACTTCACACTCATCCTTGAGAGTGACCCTCTGGTTCCCTGTTATGATCCGATTATTAAAATTATTTGAAATGCCTCTGCACAAATTAAGGTGCAAATGAGATCATATACCAGAGTCAATAGTATGGATTTTATTTAAGAGTAAATGTGAGGCAGAGAAAGAAAGAATTAGGAAAAGGTTATAGGAGGAGTGTCCCAATTAGAGACAGTTATGTAATTTCAAATTTGGGAAGACAAGACCATGAGATGCAGAACAAGTGATAGGCACTCTTTAATTTAATATATATAATATATTTAAAAAAGAAAAGCACAGGACACAAAACCAGTATGTCCGAACAAAACTAAACAACCTGTAAGGAACAGAAGGGAACTCCTGTCCCCCTGCTAGAGTTAATTTGTAAATCTCTGATCAGTGGTCACAGCCGCCAGCTCTGAATGGTGGGCGGCAGACGGGAACTCCCTCGTGAGCTAATGGGGTGGAGTGGAGAAGAAACCTCTGAGTGTGGGGTCGTTCTCTTATGTGGTCGGGTTTGATCCAGACGAAATGGTGGCCTCGTGGCTGTAGAGACACTGGAGAGCCAGATTCTACCTCATTCCTCATCGAAGCTGCAGCAGGAAACCCCCCCATCCCAGGCACACGGCAAAGAGTGGCTGTGCTCCCCTGTGTCCCACATCTGCGGTTCCCAACGTTGGAAACGCGTCATCCCCTGTGCCTGCCCGGGAGCTGCTGTGCGCTCCCGGTCTGTGCCGTCCGTTCGTCGCAGCCGCACCGTCACTGTGGCAACACTGCAGCCGAGCTGCATCACTGCCTGTCCCCTTGCCGCCCAGGGAACTGGCCCCGGCTGCTCTGCGGTTGTTAACTCTCCCCGTGCCCGGCCATGCGGTAGGACGGGGCCATGTCACAGACAGTGTCGCGGGGGGGTGGCGTCCTTGGCACTTCGCCCCTCCCTGCCCTGCAGTGCCAAGCCTGCAGGGGGAAGGGGGGAGCCTGCTCACCGTGGGGAACGTCCCATGGTGAGTGGCTCTCGCAGGAAGAAAAAGGATAAAGTTTTTTAACAGCATTAACCTGTAACAGGGAGGAAGAAAAAGAGTGACAGGGAGCGATTAATAAAAAAAAGTTTCACTACTCTCTGGAATCCCATGGGATCAGCTGCATCCCATGTGTCGTTTATTTGGTCTTCTTAGTGGTGAGTGTCCCACAAGACATAAAATCCAAAGGTTTAATACACCTTCAAGAGATACCAGACACTTCCTCTGGAGGGGGAATCTTTGCAGTCTCTTGTGACAGGCTCTGCGGTTGTTGCCCCTCATGGATCATGTGCAGTCCTCTGGTGGTGAAAGGTTTCAGAAATGGGTCTGGGAGGCACTTTGGGTGTCTTTAATGGTTTGTGACCCCTTATCAGCTGTTTGTGTGTGGTTTCTCAGAGTGGGAGTTTTCTCTGATGTGAGATTTTACCATCACACACCCAAACCCCTTCTCCTACACCACCAGATGAGCCTTGTTTATTTTTTCTCATACCTAAGGGAATTAGACAGTAGTCTTATCTCAAGTTTCCTTTTACAGTTCAAATTCCAGTCAGGAAGCATAATGGGGAAAGGGCATGCTTTGCAGACAGGCAGTTGCTACCTTGCATCTTGAAAAAAAAGGCTTTCTGTGATTTTGACAATGTTTAAGAGATCAACATTTCAGTCCATCACAGTCTCAAAATCCAGAGTACCCTTCAAGAAATTTGGAGAGGAAGGTATTACATCAACTTGCTAGTAGCATCCAGACAACTTCGCTGGGAGGCTATTTTTTTTATGTTTTCTTCAAACACTTTTCTCACTTGTCTGTTTTCCCCCACTGGATCCCAGTTACAGATACACAAGTGACCTGCAGCCTCAATTTTTAGAAAAGATTTTTCCACGTGTTCTGTAGAGACTGTAAATGTTTGCTAGAACCTGACCACATTTACTATGCACAGATAAGCTTTAACCAGGTAGATGACAGACAGACAATTGCTATCATGGTGGGAAACAAAATAAAATGAGCTCTAGCAAAGCGAGTCCCAAGAAGCTCCAAGGCCAGCACTGGTGAGTTAGTACTCAGCATGTGACCTTTTATTTCCTGAGCTGCAACTGCAGCCAGCACCCAAGTTTTGACCAAATTCCATTTTGTCTGATCTCCCTCTGGCATTTTAAAGTCAAATGTCTGGCTTTTGTTGCTCTCAGAACGCTGGCAGTTGGAGAAACAGATGTAGAAGTGGTGGAAAGCAGAGAGAAACCAGGAGTTAAACATTAAAGGGATTTTTGACACTCATAAAGCATCTGAAAGGCTTAAGTCTTTCTGCTTTGGGCCCTGAGTCTTGTGGATACATATTTATTCATATACACATAAAAAACAAATGTATATACCTAGTAATTTGCTACAAACCTACTGCATGTACTTCTTTGAACTCTCTGGAGTAGTATAGCGATTGATTATGACTCAGTTGTATTTTGCTGAGTTAAAATACCAAAGGAACTCAAACCACAAAACAGTGCAGCAAACAGCACATGTGAACAAGCACAAAGAAGGCAAGTGGAGAACATGGACAGTTATTTTTGACTCTGGAATTAGTTTGATGTGGACCTGGGAATTTTTGAAAATAAACAAATAGAACCAGAGTACTTGGAAGGAGGCATTATGATCTACTGAAGTTATTTGGTGTTAGTCTGTTGTTGAAAGCTTCCCAGTGGAAAAGTACCTGGGGCTGCTGGTTGGCAGCCAGCTGAATACGAGCCAGCGGTGTTCCCAGGTGGCCAAGAAGGCCAGTGGCATCCTGGCCTGTATCAAGAATAATGTGGTCAGTGGGGTCAAGAAAGTGATCGTCCTACTGTACTTGGCACTGGTGAGGCTACAGCTCGAGTGCTGTGTCCATTTCTGGGCCTCTCACTGCAAGAAAGACTATGAGCTGCTGAAGCACATCCAGAGAAAAACAACGAAGCTGATAAAGGGTCTGGAGAATAAGTCCTAGGAGGAGCAGCTGACGGCATTGGGGTTGTTCAGCCTGGACGAGGTTAAGACTTTATTGCACTCCAAAATCCCCTGAAAGGAGGTTACAGTCAGGTAGGGATCAGTCTCTTCTGCCAGGTAACAAGAAACCAGACAAGAGGAAATGGCCTCAAGTTGCACCACAGAAGGTTTGGGCTGGACATCAGGATGAATTTCTTCACTAAAATAATGGCCAAGCATTGGAGCAGTCTGCTCAAGGAGGTGGTGGAGTAACCATCCCTGGAAGTGTTTAAGAAACAACTGCATATTTCATTTAGTACTGTGGTTTAGTTGAGAGGGTGATGTTTAGTCAAAAGTTGGACTCGATGGTCTCAAAGATCTTTTCTAACCTTTATGATTCTATGATTAAACTAATATGATTAAAATAATGATAGTGGGTACTACTCCTGTTCAGTTTTCCTCTCTTCTAGAAGTATTCTATTTTTTTTCTTGGAACTGGCTACATTGCCTGTCTTTCTGCTGCTAAGTACATCTACACAGCTCCCAAAGTATAGCCTACAGGAGCTGCAGGTTTGTATAACAACACTTTCCCAATGTTAGAGAATGTCTTATTGCACTATTGAATTCAAAAGACGACTCTGAAGCAAACAGAAAAATCCCCTTCGCTAGGAGTTTCCCACTGGCACATTTACAGAATAAAAAAATCTAAATTTTTCGAAAATGTGAATTAAAATATTTTTGCCAAACAATTGTGCCTCCCACTTGGTTACAATAACCAACTACTTAAATATTAATGCACACAGGACTTACAAATGATGGAAGATACTGTAACTTATGAAGGAAAGCCTTAGGTACTCTCAGAGAAATTATCATGAATTTATGTGGAAGTGATCTCAGCAAGAACAGCTTTGTCCAAATATACCATTTTTGTTGTGCCAGAGCCAATTGCCCTGCTTGGTGTGGTTTTACTACAGTAAACTCTTTCCATGACTCTTCCCTACTCAGTGCATTACTGGTTTTGATTCTCATTTCCCAAAAGAATTTATGTGATTTTTGTTGGGGACACATGGTCTAACAAAGATGACAGGAGACACACAAGATATAGTTAATGTCCTGGACAGTAATGTATAATTTCAAAGAAAATCAAATCTCTAGACTGAAAGTTCAGAAAGATCCTGGACATAATCTTGTAATTTTTATGGTCTTATTTCCTTGAGTGCTAAATGCTTTTCTTCAAATTTGGGGAATTAATTTGGCTTGTACTCGCACAATGTACTGACAAATAAATGTTTCACATGTGCTGGTTTACCTGGAAACTAAAGTTTCTTTTGTTGGCAGATGAAAACCATTATTTATGTTAGACTAACATCTGTAACACTACAGATAGTATTTTCTCTGTAAGGTTTACAGTATAAGATAGTAAAGTTATTTTTATGTGAATTGCATTTTTAAAATAGGTTCAAATACCAAAAAATATTTATCTATATGTGATTATCTGTGAGGATAAATTAAAGCAAAATCTAAATTCACTTAGATACCGATAAGGAGCCATTCAAAGAGCATGTAAATAAAGAGATGTGACTCAAGTAAATCAGAGATTGACAATGCTTCTTGACAGTCCAAATTTTCATTAAATTCTTTTCTAAGGCCTTTCTAATTATTATTAAAAACTCATTTCACATAATACATTATTAAAATGTGCCATTTTAACAACAAGAAGAGAGATAGTAATTATGTTTATATTTTACATAGAAAGTTTTCAACATTAACTGTCCAGAAATGCATAAACCAGAGTAAAGTAAAGGGATCTCAGGTCCCAGAAGATGATGAATGTCTCATAAATAAAACTCTTTTTTCTATGCTTTGTTCAGCCAAAGCCTGTTTGAAAATTTGTGGTTGAGTTGTGGAGGGGTTTCTTCTCGTTCCCACGTTGGATTTGTGATGATATCTGTGGAGTTTTTTGTACAAACTATCATGGGGACTTTAATTGTAATGAGAACTGGATAGTTGCTCAAGACATCGTTACACCAAAATCAGTGAAAAATGGAAACAGAACGTGGACAATCTATGAAAAAAAAGAATTAATTATGACCCTCACAGTCATTTGAAACAGCTATGCCAAAAGGACTGCCCATCACATTTTCACTAAGTGGACTCAATTTCCTAAGTAACCAATTCTTAAAAAAAAATACATCTTACTCCTTCCTCTGAAAGATATGATGTAGGAAATTTGAGGAAGCAATGTGAGACAAAAATTCCTCCATATATGAAGATTTCTTCTTTTTTTTTCCTATTGATTTCCTTGTCCTGGCCAGAGTAATCCCACAACTACTTCAAAACCTATCTTTCTCTTCCTTTAAGAGGCCTCTTATTTCAGTCTTCTGCCACTCATGACCACATACCTGCAGTCCAGGTGTCACCTCAGTGATTGGGAACAGGGCTAGACTGCTCAAAAGTGTGAGAACAGGGCTTGGGATGCAACAGGAGACCATCGATGGTAACTTTTACACTGAATGGCTATTTTTTTGTCAGTTACAAGGTGGAGTTTTTTCAGATGCACATATGTGGAAGTATGTTTTGCTGGTTTAAAGGTTCAGGATTTTTAGGGCAATTTTATTTAATTTTTTCTATCTTAAAATATTTGATTTAGCATGTGTGACAATCAGGACTAAGCCAGCAAAACAAGACCTTGATTTTATCTCCGATTTACTTATCAAGACATTTATATGTCAGCCGGTATTAAGGTACCTGAGCCTTTCAGGACATCATTAAATAACAAACAAACATAGTGGACACACCGAGCTTAGAAGAGCAGAAGGTTCACTGCTCAATATTAGCAACCAGACGGAAAATCCCTAGAGTTATTTTTATAAACTCTGTCTTGAAATATATGGGACTAAGCCCTACCCTTGGCTATGCATGCCTAATTCCCAGAAATCCCACTTCTATTTGTATATCTGCATACATCAGGCCAGAACTGGACCTTATATTCCCGTCTAGAAAAATTATAACACTTTTCTTGAAGTGTAACTGAGATTGATCTGTTGCCTTGTCTGTTAGTTTTATGAATAAATCTTGGGAGAAAGAGAATCAGACAGTAATGCCACCAAGGAATTAAAATTCAGCTTTTTTGAAGTGGCAGGCAATAAATTACTTACGAATCAAAAAACTCCCTGGAAATGGCAAAACCCTCAGTTTAAAAATATTAAACGTGGTAGGTGCATTTCACCAGGAAAATTAAAAACAACCAAGTAATATCTATATTATTGTATTTAAGGTACCCATGTGAAGTGTTGTCTGTTAAGTCTAAGGAGGTGCCTTTCTGCTGTTCAGAGTGTATTGCACACATTTTTTTGGCAAAGAGATCTCCTTAATTCACATTTGAATTGAAAGGTTATAATCACTGAAACTACAGTTCCCCATAGTGGTAAGATACAAGCCAGGTATTTTGTGAGTGTGGGAAGATGTTATTTTACCTTTTAAAAAAAAAAAAGTTCTGAAAGCATTATAAAGAATTGGTAATAGACAGATAAAATGGTATCAGGACCACTGTGTTTACACAGGCTCATCTGTAGCACTGTTGCTGTAACCGAAGAAGGACAGACTTAAGCTTACAGCATGTTTCTAGCTAATACTTCAGTATATATCCAGGATATTAGTGTTCTTGTTATTGCCATTGACTTACCAGCATAACAACAGCCACACACACAAAAAAAGTGAGAGGTGTAATATTCATAAATGACACCACAATATTGCAGTAAACACCAGCTTTGGATCATCCTTTTATACTACATATGAAGTACAGTTTGCCATGGTCTTTGCTCAGGAATTGAGCATTTTCCTATTCTTTTGAATATGAAACACAATTCACACATGTTTTCCAAAAAGGCTCAATGTCTCTATGTGCTTTGCTGAGCATAAACCAGCCTTCCAGCAGTCATACTTTTAAGAATGTACCTGGAAAGGTGAGTTCTGGGGTTAGAGTGTTTGTGTGTAAAACAGTAGTTTGCAACTGTGAGTAATAGCCTACTTTTATTATTTTATGTTCTGCAGAAAAACAAGAAAATTACCTATATTTGTACTATACAAATTAAGTAAACTTTAAAAACGCTTTAAACATGTTGCAGTTCTAAAATACATGATACAAAATTCTTAGCAAAAATGTGTGTATCTTCATATCTGTATAGGGAATCTTCTATCAGCCTGTATTCGTGAGATGTATAAGAAAGCAATATATGGTTAGAAACAACTGCATTCTGGTAGATTAGTGTTTGGTGGCAGATCAGTAAGCAAAGAATTATCTTACTTAAAGATGTTTTTTAATATATATATATATATATGCACACATATTTTTATATGCAAACACTGCTCATATTTATGTGTTCGTGAAGAGGTTCCAAACACTGGAGCAGTTTAATAAAACAGGGACACAACTGGCAGTGTACAGTTTTTAATTAACAGCGAAAGCAGCAATTTAACAAGCATTCCAAAACCTGTAGAGCTACATGTTCTTAAATCTAACTTAGGTATCCATATAAGTATATGCCCTTTTATATACTCTTTGAGTGCTTAAGTGCTTATAACACTTTGAGAAGGCTGCAGCAGCCTTTTGCCAAATACATCGGATGTAAATAGTATTATGTATCTGGACTTCAACTATTTTATTGAATTAAGGAAAAACACACTAGACCACTGGAGACTGAAATAGGGCTTATGTATTTTTCCAGACTGTTTCTGCTGAGTGCCGGCATGGCAGTGTTCGTATTTATATTTGTCTTCCCTTAATGACAGCAAGAAGAGATATACTGTTAAGAGCTGCTTTTATAATGTGACTAACATAAGAATCATCAGTGGCTTTTCTCTCATATAACAATGCTTTCCTTGAAAAGGAAATTCAGGGTATATTCTCTTTAAAAAAGATCAGTAGGCTTTCCCTTTCCCCTGGACAGTAAATGCAGAGGACGTTTACTTTGAATCAAATATATGCAAAGCCTCTGGAATGCTGCTGTCTCACAGCTGGCTTTGAGAGTTGGTGAAGTCATGGAGATGTACCTGCACTTCTGTACAACATGTGATACAAAAGCATGTCAATATACTACAGTGATCCTGCATTTGTTCATTTTCTTTAGGAAATAGTGCCCTTTGAAAAAACATTGTCTCTCCTTGCATACTAAAATGCTTATTGATTTGGAAGTATATCAATATAAAGGCAAGATGGGCAAGCAAACTGTCTGTCATGTGTACTAGAGTAGGAAATGAAAAAAATCATTCATTTGTACATGAATAGATAAACAAAAACCCCAAGTCTGAGAAGGCACCCCACAAGTGTGAGAGTCACTGACTGCCAGGTGCAGCACAGTGCTTTCAGCTTCATGGGGAACACTGCTCTGCCGTCTCACTGATACTACTTAGGAACTGAGTGCGTGCCTGTTACGTGTATGCACGTTACTTATATGTCCTAAATATATGCCTTTACATTTACAAATCTTAGAATCACAGAATGGTTTGTGTCAGAAGGGACCTTCCAGATCATCTAGTTCCAAACCTCTGCCATGGGCAGGGATACCTTCCACTAGATCATGTTGCTCCAAGCCCCATCCAACCTGGCCTTGAGCACTTCCAGGGGCATCCACAGCTTCTCTGGGAAACCTGTTCCAGTGCCTCATCACCCTCGTAGCATCCTCCTAATATCTAATCTAAACTTGTCCTCTTTCAGTTTAAAGCCATTCCCCTTTGTCCTGTCATTACATGCATTACATACATACATTACATTATAAAACATCCCTCTGAAGCTCTCTTATAGACTCCTTTAGATGCTGTAAGGTGCTATACTCTCTCCTGAGTATGTAAGTATAGACTTGTAAGTATATCTATTCATACTAAGTATATAGAGATAAGTGAATGATTTCTTATGGTAAAATCTACCACATTATGACACAAAATCTGAGTTTGACTTTACCTTGCTCCTGTAAATTTGCTTTGACTTGTCTTTTACTTGTTATTTACACCCATTTTTTTTTTTAGATATCTGCAACCTGCAATTCAAATAAGTAAAATAGGAACAGTAGGGTACCTGCAATTTATTCACTAACAGATTAAAATATTTAATGCAATACATAGTCTATTATTAAGCAGAAATATTAGAAATGTTAGCACATGGAACTAAAATTCTTGGATCTTCTACTGGAAATGCTGTAAGTTTTAATTTTTGTTCCAAACCTGATTCCAGAACATTACTGAAAGTCACCCTCTATTAAGTAGCTCATCATTTGATAATCCTCAACATAAGCTACAGACAGGAGCAAGGGTAGGGAACCCCAAACTAATGAAAATAAATTGAGTCAGGCTACATGATTATAAATCTTTAATTCAGACCTGATTTCCTAGCACTGTTTTTCCTACTAGTTTCTTTGAGGCCAAAGGAAGATTACAGACACAAAAGCCAACATTCCTCCTCTGGGCCTTGCCCCCATCAACCGAATGTGTGCATCAGAACCAGTAACTGCCTAACTAAAAATTAAAGAGGGACAGAGAAATGGAAAACCAAATATGGATGAAATTTGAATTGGAAAGTATGGTTGAGGTTCTCTAGAAGAGTTCATCTGAGTAGTCCCAGCTGAAAGCTGGAGAAAGGCTGACAACACTTTGGAGACAACACCCTGTGTGCATTGAGCCCTACAGTGATGACAGAGAGAATAGAAAAGGTGACAATAAAGGTATGAGATATATGTGAAAAATATGAAATGCCACCCACAGAATAATAGAAACCTAGATTGGAATGAGGGCAGGGGCTGACCTTGACCATGTAACAGTGAGACTGAGAAAGGAAGAGCACTAATGGAAGATTCTGTTGTTTTTTGTGAGGGCATTCAAACTGTTATCATGAACACCAGCTTTCACTAAGAGCTGCAATTTGTGCAAAAGCAGAACAAATGAAGATGCAAAACCCCAAACATCAACCCGGCTTGAAGTCATTTCACTTCCTTTCTCTACAGAGTTTTCTTCAAATATCCATACTTTCATGCAGAGCTATTGTTGGGGACAGAACACAGTACCCAAGGTCACTTAAAAAGGCATCTTTGTATTGATATAAGTCAGTGCAACTGTAGTAAATCCCTTTTCCTTTCCCTTTCAGAAACCCAGTGGGAACCAGAGCCACAAAGCGGCATTTTGTCACAGAAAAGATGCCTTGGGGAACAACTGCACAGCTTGAGATCCCAAAACCAGAGCCATAAATATTGTGCCTTTGCATTCAGAACATCAGAATTAGATATTTCACAGGGAATTGATTTAGTTCTGAAGACATGTACTGAAGATCTGATGACTTTAAAGTCTGAGGTTAGCAAACAGGCCGCAGTTCACAGCAGAGTGTCACTGCCTGTAACTCCATTGTGATTAGAGTATTGAGTATTATCTATTGTGGATGCTTCGCTGAGAAGCTTTTCTTCAAAACCTTAGGGAAGTGCATCCTACTATTCTATAATGTAATTGCTTGGGTAGCGTGGCTTATGACATATCTACAATGCTCTCAGTGTATGAAAAATAACACATCTCACTAAAAATATTAACCTGAGTTGAACCAAGCATGTGAAAATGCTGAGATATTCTTTTCTCTTAAATAGAATGATGTTGGAGTTTGGGGGTGTGCTGGGTCTTTTATGAGGGGAGAGGTTGGTCCTAGGGGATTTTTTGGGAGCTATAGAGGGGAGGGGAGGGTGTCGAAAGGTGTTTACTTGTTCCCTGTCTATATAAAACCATGGCTTTTTTCCCTTAAAAAAGAAAGCCACAGTCTGGGAAATCTGCAGAGCTTTCTTCCCTGCCTCGCTCTCTGCATGCCGGGACCGGAGTCTCCCCCTCCTGCCCTCTGGGGCCGGGGTGGGGAGGACCGAGGCAGCCCCTGTTCCTGCTCAATCTCTCTCTCGGGGGAGACAGGGGTCACCCCAGCTGTTTCCCCATGGTTTCCCCAGGTCGGGAGAGGAGATGCGGTCGGCTGGTGAGGACCCCCTCCATCCTCACTCACTGTGAATTGGCGCTAGGGGAGAGACAGTACCAACAATCGGTGGAGGCTTGGGTGGGGCGCACCGGTGACACTGTGGCGAGCGCGGGCTGCTGCGGTGGGCCTGGGTCCCTCGCCAGCGTGGCGCAGAACGCGCAGACAGGGCTTGGCAGTGCGGCCAGCGTGGCAGCGGGCAGTGGATGGTGCGGAGTGGGCGTGGCAGTGCCGCACCTTATCCCCACCCCGATGGCGGCCGATCCCAGCCTTGCTGGCGTGAGTGACAGCAGGTGCTGCCGGCCCGATGCTGCCATGAAGGATCCCGGCAGGGGGGGTGGGTCCCACAGTCCTGGCCTGGGGCGGCAGCCCTGGGAGCAGCCCCTGCGCAGCAGTGTGGGCCTGGCAGCTGCTCTGGGCCGCTCCTGCCGCCCCACTGCCCTGGGGATCCCNACCACTGCCCTGGGGATCCTTCCTGCGGGGGTCCCTGTGACAGCGGTAAGGCCCCACCCTGGCACCGTGTTGGCGGTGCCCATACAGAGGGGCGGTAGCCACTCCGAGGGTGCCACGGGATGGCCCGTGTCCAGTAAACATGGCACCTCCAAGCTCCAAACACACGGTTTTTGGTGGGAACTGCCATTTTGCCCGGAGTGAAGACCTTGGAAGAGAGGTGGAGCCCGGCACCGCTGACCAATCAGAAGATGGCTTAGCCAGGAAGACGACAGCAAGATTCGCGCGAGACTTGGAGGGCTTAAAAAGGCTGAACACGGAAGTCATCCTTCTCTTCATCTTCCTGTTGATCTGGGGAGCAGCACGGCCCCTCTCCTCCCGGCTTCCAGACCCTGCGGCTTGACTCCGCTCACCTTCATCAACACCAGAGCCAAGCCAGCATAATCGCAAGTGAAAGCTTCCCTGACAGTCCTCTTGGGGTGGGGGGTGCTTTTCACTTCTTTTGTGTTTTGCAGAGACTTCGAGGGGTGGGAGTGATACCATCAGAGAGAGAGAGATTGAGAGAGAGAGAGAGAGGCGGCTCCCTTTTCCTTCCACTGCTTTTCTCAGCCTGCCACCTGGCCTTTGAGAAGCAGTTGTTTTTTGTTTTGTTTTTGTTTTCTGCGTGACATTGTTGGGTGTATTTTTGTGTAAAGTCTGGGGTCCCATAAGTTGTTTCTTCCCCCTGGTTGAGCCTGAGACAAATAAACTGTTACTGGCTGTTAAAATTCTGTTTAGTCTTTTCATCATTGTTGGGCACACCCCTACCGAAAAATAGTGGTTCATACCACCACAAATGATTTCTTTCTTCCCCAGGATAGTTTTGTTAAATGCAACTATATCTTCCAAACAATGCAGCTATATTGCGTTCTTGTTTAACGATTCTTTATTGTTCACTAAATATTAAAAGTAGTGCCTCCTTTATCACTTCTGCAAATATTAGTTTCTTATGCAAAGTCCCTGATATATTTGTTAGTAATTTAATATTTAAAAAAAAAACCAAAGAACAAACCCAAAACCAAAAAGCAGTCATAATGGTACAATAACTTCATGATAGAATTCTGCTTTTCCATAATACATTTCATAGTGTGGTGTTTTGAACCGCTTTTATCACTAGGGGGTGTGCACAACAGTGACAAAAGACTGAACAGATCCAAGAGCAAACAAAAGATTTTGTTGTCTAGGGCTCGACAAGGAAAAACTTATGGGATCCTAAGACGAAATACACTGTATAAAACTTGACAATCTCACGTAAAAAAACCCCAAACCAACCAANAGGAAAAACTTATGGGATCCTAAGACGAAATACACTGTATAAAACTTGACAATCTCACGTAAAAAAACCCCAAACAACCAGCTGGCTGGCCGAGAAGCAGAGGAAAGAAGGGAAGCCGCCTCTATGATGGTACACTCCCGGCCCTCGGAGCCTCCTGCAAGACAGAAGTGGTGAAAAAAACACACCCCCTCCGGGACACACATGGGAAAGCTAGCACTTGCAGTTAGGCTGGGTTGTCTCCTGGTGCCACCACTGGAGCTCGATGGTGTTGTGTTGCGGCCCATGCCGATGGAAGTGGGGGGAAGCCAGCCGCGTGGTTCGGGAGCTGGGAGAGGGGGAGCCATGATCCTCTCAGACCAAGAGGCAGCCGAGAAGAGGGACAGGACTTCCGTGTCCACGGCTTTTATTCTTTGGAAGTCCCGCACGAATTTGGTGTCTTCTTCCTGGCCAAGCCAACTTCTGATTGGCCCATGGAGCCAGGCTCCACCTTTCTTTCGGCATCTGGCACTCTGAGCAAAATGGTGGTTCCTGCTGAAACCCACGTGGCTGGGGCCAAGAGGCACCAGTAGCCTTGCCTGTAGAGCACTCGCTGCTTGCAGGGACCGGCCACTGCACACCTGCTGCCCCAAGGACCCTGCAGGAGGGATGCTTCGGCCAGCGAGACTGTTTATGGCCATCCAGAGCAGCTGTCACGTGGCCACCCGCTCCAGTTGCCTTGGGCGAGGCTGCGGGACCTCTGCTGGGCTCCTGCCAGCTGCCCGCTGCAGGTAGGACCAACACGGACCCTGCTGGGGAACTGCCAGCAAGGGAGGGCTGGTGGGCAGCCTGCGCCTCAGAGCGCAACTCCTGCCAGCTGTCTCTGCCACTGCCGGGACCTACCTCAGGCAACGGGACCCGTGCTGCCAGCAGTGCCAGCTGTTACTCCCTGGCATCGGTCACTCCCGGGTGGTGGGGTGCCGCATGACTCTGCGTGCTTCACGAGGTGCTGGGCTAGACTGAGCAGGATCAGCCACTGCAGCGACTGTGCCACCGATCGCAGCCATGCCGGGGTCCAGCGCCAGTGTTCACGGTGTGTCTCTGCCAGCCACCATGAGCTGGGAGCCACCACCGCCACCACCGCCAGGACTGCACCCCCTGCGCTGCCCCGACGGCCAGCTGAACGTTGGTGCGCTGGGGTCTGATGCCAGCGCTCACAGCATGTCTCTGCCTGCCACCCTGTTCTGCCTGCACATCTGTGAAAAGCCAGAAGTCTTTTGTAGGATTCTGCCAAGTCACTAGAACAGATTTAAAGGTATCAAGACAGGAAAGAAAAGATGCTAGGTTTTGTAAAGAGCTTTCTGAAAGGACATTTGCTCTTGTAACTGGAATTTTATTTTGATTTTTTTTTTTTAAATTTTATTTTATTTCAAGCTCCTTAAGGAGGAAGGGCTTATCTTGAAGGGTTCATGTACACACTACTAGATATCTCTCTCACAGGCAGTCACAGGCACTTCTTTCCAGGTGCTATATTTTGTAGAAATATGTTAACTTTCCTTATTGTTTTTGCTTAGCAACTTGGACTGCTTCAGCAAAAAATTCTTTCTGCTCGGTTTTAACACTTGAAAAACTATATTTCCCCTATATCATCTTTTGAAAATTCCTTAAAACATTTTCTAAATTTAGACTTGAAAACTGTACTGAGGAAAAGAAACTTCTCCATCTCTAAAAAATAAGCTATCTTCTATTCATTCATACTATGATACCCTGTGCAGGAGTGCAAGGAACTTGTAGATATAGTGTTTGCCTTACAAACAGAATCCCAGAATCACAGAATTACTAGGTTGGAAGAGACCTCCAAGATCATCAAGTCCAACCCTTGTCCTAACACCTCGACTAGACTATGTCACCAAGTGCCACGTCCAGCCTTTTTTTAAACACATCCAGGGATGGTGACTCCACCACCTCCCCGGGCAGACTATTCCAATACTTTATTATTCTTTCTGTGAAAAACTTCTTTCTAATATCTAACCTATACCTTCCTTGGCACAGCTTGAGACTGTGTCCTCTTGTTCTATCAGTTGCTGCCCGGTGGAAGAGACCAACCCCCATTTGACTACAACCTCCTTTCAGGAAGTTGTAGTGAGTGATAAGGTCACCTCTGAGTCTCTTTTAGACCAGTCTAAACAGCTCTCACTCCCTCAAATGTTCCTCATAGAGCTTGTGCTCCAAGCCCCCACTAGCCTTGTTGCTCTCATCTGGACGCTCTCAATCATCTCCACCTTCCTAAACTGAGGGGCCCAGAACTGGACACAGAACTCAAGGTGTGGCTTCACCAGTGCTGAGTACAGAGGTAGAACAACCTCCCTGCTCCTGCTTGCCATACTATTCCTAGTGCAGGCCAGGATGCCGTTGGCCTTCTTGGCCACCAGAGCACCCTGCTGGCTCATGTTGAGTTGGCTGTCAACAGGTACCCCCAGGTCCCTTTCCACCTGGGCACTGTTCAGCCACACTGTCCCCAGCTTGTAACGTTGCAGGGGGTTTTTGTGGCCAAAATGCAGGACTCGGCACTTAGACTTATTAAATTTCATCTTATTGAATACTGCCCAGCTATCCAACCGATCTAGGTCTCTCTGAAGAGCCCTCCTTCCTTCCAATAGAGTGACACAAGCTCCCAGCTTAGAGTCGTCCACAAATTTACTGATGAAGGACTCAATACCCTCATCCATGTGATCAATGAAAATATTGAACAACACTGGTCCTAGCACAGACCCCTGTGGGACACCACTGGTGAATGGCCGCCAGCTGGATGCAGCACCGTTCACCATCACTCTCTGGGACTGACCATCCAGCCAGTTCCTGACCCAGCAAAGAGTGCTCCTGTACAAGCTGTGGGCTGCCAACTTTTCCAGGAGTATGCTGTGGGAGACAGTGTCAAAGGCCTTGCTGAAGTCCAAATAGACAACATCCACAGCCTTACCCACATCCACCAGGCGGGTCACCTGGTCATAAAAAGAGATCAGGTTGGTCAAGCATGGCCTACCCTTTGTAAACCCATGCTGACTAGGTCTGATACCCTGGCCATCCTGTAAGTGCTGTTCGATAGCACTCAGTATGAACTGTTCCATTACCTTACCCGGTACTGAGGTCAGGCTGACTGGCCTGTAATTACCAGGATCCTCCTTCTTACCCTTTTTGTAAACAGGCGTCACACTGGCCAGCTTCCAGTCTTCCGGAACCTCACCAGTGAGCCACAACTCTTGGTAACTGATGGAGGGTGGTTTCACAAGCTCATCTGCCAGCTCCCTCATCACCCTGGGACGGATCCCATCTGGTCCTATTGATTGATGAATATCCAAGTGTCTCAGCAGTTCTCTGACTGCCTCTTCTTGTATAACAAGAGGACCACCTTTGTAGGATTCTCAGTGTCTAGGTTTGGTGGACAAACTATTGGTTAGTAAAGTATGGATACAGATGTGTTAAGAATTTATTATATGAGGTAGAAAAAAATAACTTAAAAATATTAAAAATACCAAAAACCCACAGAAGAAAACCCAAGAACCACTTCCAAAAAACCCAAAACGACTCACCAGACACCCATATACCAATCCCGTCGCCCCAGCAGGCTATAAACAAAACAAAGAGAAACTTATTTCCTGTTTGAATGTCTGAAGGTGCAGTTGATTCGAGGTAGATGGCAGGGGGACGTTAGCACTGTGCGAAGCAATGATGAAATGACTGCTGGAAGGCAGATGCTTGCTGTCTGCTGCTGGCTGTTCTTTGGAACACACCACCAGAGAGAAGAGATGACCCACAGACCACATGGTGATTTCCAAGATGGGGGATGCTGGAAAACCTGGGCATTGAGACCAATTCCTTCTCCGATGACTCCCAGGTGCGAAAGAGGAAGAGACCGTGGAATTCTCTGATTATATTCCTCCGACTCTCAGAATCTCCGCCCTGCACGCCTTCCCCAGTGCACCCTAAAGAGGGGCAGTCTTCGCTCCTCGCCGAATCCCCATTGGTCTTTCTGGTCCTGTCCCGCCCCTGGCTGTGTCCCCAGCTCCGCCTCTGGGCCCCACTGGCCAAAAGACATGGCAGCCATCACATGCTGCTGCCACTGCAGCCCCTGAGCCCCCCAGGGGAGCTCGGTCCAGTCACCGGTGCTGCGGGCACCTGAGGGATCTGCCTCTCCTTAGGGGCTGGGCTCGCCAGATCTCCCAGGTGCCAAGACTGGACTCTTTGTGCTGAGGCGGTGTGACTGGGCTCATAGAAGAGTGGCAGGCTGGGGCCACCAGCCCAAGCTTGTTCCAGTGCCATGGGATGGTCAGGGTACCAGGCAGTGCCCTCGGGGAGTCCCCTGCTCTCTCCCCAGTGCTCAGCCCGTGCTGGGTCCACCGCCTCACCAGTGTGGGGAGTGCTCACTACGCGACCACTGGTCTGGCCCCACCACGTCTGCTCCCCCAGTGCTGCTCACTGCTACAGCCAGAGGTGCCGTGGAGCTCAGCTGCATTGGGCCAGGACCCTGACTGGACCAGCTGGGACCCCACTGCCACCGCCCCTTCCATGGCACCACTCCCACTGCTGCCATTCTGCAGCTGTGCAGCAAACCGGGAAACAGACTGAGAACAGGCCTTGGACCATCTCCACTTTACTGGTCTGGGCCAGGATCCCATGTGGCCACACTGGTATCCCTACAGTCCTAGCACCTGCAATGGCAGGTGCACCACCCTGCAGGTCCCCCTGAGCTCCCAGGAACACTCAGGTCCTCCCAGCTGTTCTGATGTCCCGGCACACCCTGGGCAGCCCTGGCCCCCCACAGCGCCATGCCTCCAGTGTGTACTCCGTGCAACCCAGCTGTGGTCCCTGCATGCTGTGCCTCAGCGCCAGCCACCAAGTTCCCGGCTCCCCTGGCCTCCCAGAGTCAAGGCAGCATTGCTTGAGAAAACCCCATGGCACCAGACACACGTGGAACTCGGGAAGACACCACGCCATGACTAGGTGCTGTGAAAACCTCCCTTTCCTGTTAAACCCAGTCCTCCTCCCCCCCCACCGCCCCTGGCATTCTCGGGCATTCCCGGCTGTCCCCGTGGCTGTGAGGGCAGTGCGTCCTGCAAGATCATGGTCTCCCCAAACCCCTTTTCGTCCTTCCCAGTCCCAGCCCAACACATCTCTCCCTCCAACTCTCACCTCCCCCAAAGAAGGGAAAAAGACACATGAACCAAAAAAGAGACAATAAGGTGGGTGTGGGGGAGGGGTGGGGAGGAAGTAGGGAGGGAAAAAAAAAGAATAATCTTTTATTCAACTGGGTTAATACAGGAAAAGTTTTCCCAGCCTCAGCAAACCCACGACACACAGTGACTAAACCAGTTGTGCTGCACCTCCTCCACAAAAATGGCAGGTTCAGGGAACCCAATATTAATTACAGCCCTGTTAAAGAAGAAGGGTAGGCTCATTTCAGAGGGTTATTGCAAACCAAATAATTTTCTGCAGGTACCTAGCTTCTGTTTGCTTTTCTCTAGGAATACATAGTAGACACATACCATAACTCTAGATTCAGCAACCATTCTTCCTTCAAAATACCCACACATCAACATGGATGTGTAAACTTGCATGCATAGGTACACAAAAACTACACACTTTTCCAACAACATTACTATGATATCTTTATGTAACAAAAATCATCTATCGCCTATAGCTCTTCAGGCTCATCTGGTGTAAGGTTAAGTAGCCTTTTTTCCCTTGAAATTCATAAGCGTTGGAGAGTTGCCCCACATATCTGGAAATCTTGCAGTCTGCAAAAGCATATATATAAACTTTTTGGTAACCAGTGAGATAAACATAACAAAAATTACCTCATGAGAACAACTTTCAACAACATTTTATTATGTATGAAACGTAATTACTTGAAGCAGCCATCTGTACAGAAGAGTAACTGTCAGTGACTTATAATAAGATTTTTCTTGTGTTTGTAAAAGTGTATCAGATGATTTTCTAGTATAGGCTCTGAGTTCAACTGGGTCAAATATAGGAGCTTTATATTCTTTGACTAACACTGCAACACAAGTGTCTGTGCATTGGGCAATTTATGTCCAGATAAAGATTATTTTCCCTTTTTGATATGAAAACATGATCTGCTCTCTGTGCCATTGTAAGAGATCATTACAGGTGTCCATGCAAATGGTGAATTCTATTTATTGTCAGCAATGGAACCGACTCCTTTACCTCTCTCTGGATTGCAAATATAGACTCTTCCCCTGAAACAGGGCACTCATCTAACTTCATATGGTGTGAGAAAGGTTCTTAATGAAGTATGTAGCTCTTGCAGTACAATGTACACAGCTGCTGGCTTAAGCAGCTAGTTCAATTCAGTATGCAGTTCTTGGACTGGCTCATTGATCTGATCAGTGCTTGATCAGATCAAATTGAGAATCTTTCTGCAGTCTATAAACATAAGCAAGCTGTTTACTTTGTGATATCCACAAAGTAAATTTATTTCAAAAAAAGGTACTTCCTTCAGACACTCTGTTCTACTACTTTGCTGATTTCTCTGCTCTTTTCCATTGGGGAGACATATCCTTAGTAACTGTTCTTCAAATTACTCTTTAGAATAATTTCTCTAAACACTTTATTTCCATATTGAGTCTTTCACTTTTACAGCTCTACATTAGCATATATACCTTATATTCATTATAAAACTATCTAATATTTCAATTTTTTCTTTTAACCAGGTCTCTAATATTACCATTGAAGGGATGAGGAACAGTGGGGTAATAAGGAGAATGAGTTGTCAAGTACCAATCACTTTTCAACCTATTGTCTCTTTCAAGTTTCAGACAAACATTTGAGGGCAGAAGCTGTGTGACAAAACAGCCAGATTTCTTCATCATTGCAGATAATCCCAAATCCTACCTCAACTCTCTTTCTGTCTATGTACCTGTGATACATATAAGGTGTCAATAAAAGATCATACCTCAGACCTGGTCCTAGAACTTCTTCTGTAAACCTCTCATTTTCCACCACTACTCCATTCTCATAAGAACCCACACGGAGTACTACATACACCTCTGTAGTCCCCCAGAACAAGAAAGAGAAGGACTTGTGAAAACAGGATGAGACTTGGAGCTGTTCAGTCTGGAAAAGAGAAGGCTCTGGGGAGACCATTTATCAACCTTTCAATATTTAAGACAGACTTTTTAACAAGGTCTGTATTGATAGGACAATTAGAAGCTGTTTTAAACTGAAAGAAGGTAGACTGATATTGGCTATAACGAAAGTATTTTTCATGATGATGAGCTGTGGATGCCCGATTGCTGGATGTGTTCAAGGCCAGGCTGAATGGGGCTTTGAGAAAACTGAACTGGGGAAATATTTCCCTGCCCATGGCAGAGGGTTGGAATATACAACCTTTAAAATTTCCTTGCCACCCAAACAATTCTGTCACTCTATGATACATCCACACTTTAATGATGGCTGTTATATGAGAAGTGTAATGTCAAAGTTTTTCCAAAAGGCAGCAAAATTTTATATTCTCACTCCAGCGATCCTGGAGAGGAGCACCCAAGCCAGGCCAGCAGCACCACTTCATCCACAAGTGCTGGCCATAGACCGCCCACTCCTCCCTGGGAAGAGCCCTCAGCACTGCAGGTGCAGGCAGACCTCTGCCTCTTACCAGAGCAGTCTCTTGGCCACATATCTCCTTCCCCCATGGCCACTCCTGCCCTGGCACAACACCAGCGACTCTCTCGGTTCAGAAGGGCACTCAGGGCTCTGCGCAGGGCAGTCTTTGTCATCTGTGGCCCATGGGAGCGGAAGCAGTGCCATTTGCCTGGGAAGAACCTCACTGAGCCTAGGCAGTGTCCACCTGAGAGCGTGGCCCTTGACATGGGAGGGATGGATCCAGGCACAGTGCCTCAAGCATCTAGCTGTGCCAAGGTCACCCTCTGTCAAGACTTACCTTGGCCATGGCTTCTTGAGACCAGCTTATGATTTCCCTACACACACATTGACTTGATCTCATCCATATTTCTAGAACAGATATTTTACCTAGACACTTCAGAATAGAAAATATTTAGTAGATTATAACAGATTATTAGATATGTAAAATAGAATATTGGATATTGGTTTCTAAAAGGCTATAGGATGCATGTTTTTAATAGATTACAGGTTTTCAAAAATTATAGCTTTTCAAAATTACAGGTTTTCCAAAAATTGTTTCATATAGATTTCTAATAGGTTATTGTAGATCTGTTTTTCATAGATGATAGTTTTTCTTCTATAAACCCTTCCATTTCACCCCAATTCCTACTTTGTGTGCATAGGAAAACGGTGATTCAAATATGTTTCTAATAGATTATTGTAAATATGTTTTTAATAGATTGTAGTTTTTCTTCTATAGTTTATAGAACCCTTCCATTTCACCCCAATTCCTAACTTGTGTGCATAGGAAAAAAATGGATTTAAATATGTTTCTATCAGATTATTGTAGAAATGTTTCGCACAGATTATAGTTTTTCTTCTATAAACCCTTCCATTTCATCCCAATTCCTAAATTGCATGCATAGAAGAAAAGTTGTTTCACATATGTTTACAACTGGTTATTGTAGATATGTTTTTAATAGATTATTGGTTTTCTTCAATAAAACCTTAAATTTCACCCAAATTACTCAATTGTGTGCTGTGCATAGGGATAAAATGGATTCCAATACAAAACACTGAGAAAAAGTCCCGTTTTAAATTTCAGAGAGTATTTTTATTACCTTTGAACATGTGAGAGCTACTGCATGTATAAGAGCCATCTTTCTTATAGTCCTTCTGTTTCAGATAGAAGAACTATAAGATATCACAGTTTCAGAGACTTTCTTATATCTTAAAATAAAGGTGAAGATCATGGATTGAGATCAGAACAGTTTCCTGGGAAAAGCAGTAAGATAACAAGCAGTAACTGTAATAGTATTTTTTAACAAAAGGGTAGTATCTTTTTGGTTAAAGTCATAGGAAAGGGAGAATTGTCACAGGTTTTAATTTTCGACTCTTCTCATGAGCATCTGCAACACAACTGGACGAAATATAGAGATCCTACCTACCTAGACATACTGCTCAGATTTTGAATCATATATCCCAAAGGAAATATTTAATTTTCTTGGTACATTTCCATTAAAGAAAGGATTGCATATCCATGCTAGAGATGTTAAATATAACATATATTTTATGTACTAGCTGACATGATGTATAACTCACTAACAAATAAATGGCAAATGCCTTGACAAGAAAAAAACACTTTTTTTTTTTCTTGGTACAGAAATTTATACACTTTGTTAGTTGTCTTGATATTTAAAGTAAATTTGTATATTTTTAGTTAGTCAATTTTATTTTATATGCTTTATTATTCCTTTACTGTAAAAGTTACTTTGCAGTCAGCAGTCAGGTTATTTCTAACAACTATGGATTTACCTTTATCCAGAGTATTTTACTTGTACTTAAATTCTGCATCCAACTCAAAGAATTGTTTTTTCTAACAGTGTTTGAAAGAGCATGATCCATAATATGTTTTATCTATTAGCTACAGGGTCTTTTTATTATTAGCTTATTAAATAAAGCAATTAAAAATTGCATCATTGTCCAAGTTTAGAGATAACTATGTGATTTAAATTTGGGGATACAAGACTACGAAATGTAGAAAAGGAGATTGCCACTCTTTAATTAATATATATATATATATAGATAGAGAGAGAGATTATGTATTTAAACAGTAGAAACACAGGACACAAAAACAATATTTCTGAACAAAACCGAACAACTTGTAGGAAACAGGAGGAAAACACTGTTCCCTGTTCGAATTTAATAAGTCTCTGCCTAGTCTCTGTGGCCACAGAAGATTATGGGAGCAGTCTCGGACTCTCAGCAAGCTAAAGTGGGGCCATGGAGGGGGGAAGAAAAACAATCTCACCAGCTCTTTGGGTGACAAAGAGGGAAGACCAAATCTCAATACTTGAAGACATTCTCCAGTGAGTTTGGGCTGAAATCCAGGCAGACAGCAGCAGACCTGCTGCAGACACTAGGATAGTGAGACTTAGGTTGACTTCCCCATCCAAGCTGTGTGGAACAGAGAGCCTGTGCTTCTCCCTCGCTGGAACACACATCCTCCCCTGCACACGTGCACTTTAGTCCTGGGCACTGCTACCACCTGAGCCTCAGTGCAGAACTCCCAACTGCAGTGGAGGGAACAGCAGCAGGAGCAATGGAGGTAGCAGCAGGAGCACGTCCCTGGCTGAGCGGGAATGGGAAGGAGGGCAAAGCAACTCCCCCAGCTGCCAGCCCCACAGCTGCTCTGCCACAGAGCTGCCTGCTCTCACACCCTGCCACAGGGAAGGGAAACACCAATAGTCAAACCATTACAATCATATAACACCAGATCTTGAATTAGGCAGCATTAGCTGTGTTGCTTTTCTATGATCTTTACACCAACACTTCTTTGAAAAACATTCTTCATTATAAATTTGACTCACTGTGGATCCCATTGCAGGGGAATGGCCTTATTAATTTCTTAATTTAGCTTCATTATGTGGTTTATAACCATACAACAAAAGATAGTGGCACAAATTTGTTTGAAAGCAATAAAAGGATATGATCATAAATGCCACTTTAAAAGATATTATCCATGAAGTCATTCTTTGATATAGGGAAATTCTTTGGTTTAAACACACAGAAAAACTGCGCTCTTTAATTTATGACATGCAAAGCAAGTGCTGTATCTGTGGTGGTTTAGCACCACTATATTAACTAGGGGGTACTCTTAATAGTGACGAGAAGAATGAACAGAATTAACAACAGGAAACAGTTTATTTGTCTGAGACTTAACCAAAGAAAAAGCAGACAGTTTATGAGAGTCCCAGACTTAACACAGAATTAAACCCAACAAAAACCACACGAAAGGGAAAGAAAAAA
>VXBA01001339.1:232911-255295 GCA_013399895.1 Serilophus lunatus
GCCTCCAGAGCCCACCGCCGACATCAGCCGAGCTCCCACTGGCCCCGCTGCCTGCAGGTGCCGTGGGGGGGGAACCTGCACCCCTGCCGCCTCCGCCTGGCCTGCCCCGCAATCCCGCACTGGCACTAGGGGCTCCCGGGAACACTCGCACACTCCCGGGGCCTGCCCACACGCATCGGGATCCCGGCCCTGCTCCAGGCACTGCAGGCTCCGGGTCCCGCCCCTGTCCCACCCACCCTGCGCCGGGGCCGCACTGGAGTTAAACTGTGTCCCGGGTAAAACCACTGATGAGTTGGGGAAGGAAGTGAGGGAAAAAAAACTGAAAAAAACCAGGGTTTATACCAAAAATGGAGGATCCCTTTCCCTTCCCCCAGCTCTCTCTAAGAACCCCCCAGCACCCCCTGTGCACCCCTCCCCTTTCAAACCCCTACAGTATCTTACATGAGCAGGTTGCATGATCTAGCCTCATGCATCCACACCATCTTAAACAAGAACAAAATTGCATTCTAAGACGTTCCAGAAATGTAATAACATTCCAGAATTGTATTAAGAGAATATACAAGAAATGATACATTCACCTAATTCTTAGCAGGAATTAAAATGCTACAGAGAACCTTGAAGCTCAGAATTAGAAACAGCTGTTTCAAATTCTTACAAACACAAAGACTATATTATCATAGTCAAAAATTGTAAAAAGTATTGAACATTCTATTGAACATTTCCTGCCTTTAGCATTATTTCAATACAGATACATAAGCCTAGTGATGCTTTCAGCTAATTCATTTGCCTCTCTACTTAGATGTAAGAAGAAATAATGGTATTTTAAGAATCACCCTAATTTAAAAAATAGATTTACAGTACTTCCAATGGAAAGTCCATCAATCCATTATTTTTGAGGTAACTAAACAACAACAGCAAAATATAGTGCAGTTGTTAAAAAATATCAGCACAAGGTAGGACACTATAAGAGGAGGGGGAAGAAAGAAGCTAAGAACTACTGTATTTGAAAAGAAACCTTAAGATAAATGTGTCTGCTGTAATCTTTTTATTAGTGTACTTAATAAAAGAATACCTTGGAAAGTAGAACAGTAGATTATATTGAGTATACAGAGACATTGCTGGGGAAAAGGCTGGATATGTCATTCCCTTGAAATGCTGTCAGTCAAAAAAAGAAACCAAAAAACAAACATTTACCTCATGGATAAATGAAAATTTTGAAAACTCCACCAATCCTTGAAAAATTGTGTTCAAGAAGGATTATTCCTGTTTTCAGCTGCAGTTGCTCAAAGCTAAAATGGATGACAAACACTTACATGTATAGCCAAAATCAGAATTATCTTTAAAAATTGCCAGATTAAGAGAAATGGCTGTATTTGACAGCAGTTTAATCTCAAACAATGCAAATCTCTTAATTATTTATAATTAGTTTTAGAAAGAGTTTTTGTATTTTTAAAGTCAGGGCTACACTTCTCAGAGAGAAACAGATCAACAATTTCCCTGAGAAAACAGAGAACAGCACAGCTCCTCTCTAGGCATCCAAATAGGCACCAGAAGTAAGCAAATGATGCATCCAATTCCTCCTCAGCATGCCTGGCATTTGCTATCATGGCTCATGGAGCCCATTGCTCTAATGTCCTTGGAGCAATATGCCAGCACAGGGGAGGGATAAGAGAAGTATCTGTACCTTCTATTGTAACTTTTTTTCCCATGTGAGAAAGAAAGAATATCTCTCACTGTCTTTCCAGTTCTTTATACCATGAAAAGACCACGCTTCAGTTTATATTAATTTTTCACCGTAACGTCAGATACTGCTGGTATCTGGGACTCAGCAACAATAGGCAAATGCTGACTTTGCAATGGCTTCTGCTTTAGTGTTGTAGTCAAAACCATGGTGTGTGCTCAATAAGCTGAACATTCCCTTCTGTTTTCACTAGATATGCCCTTCATCTTGTTATTTGTGGATAAAATACTTTTAACATGCAGACCCACGAATTCTACTAGAGATTCTTAACTCTAAAAGCATCTCCCCAAGAACAATAGGATGTGGGGTGAGACACACTAGAACTCCTGTGAGGAGAGCCCTTGCCTCATCAAATTGAAAATAAACCTTATAGAAACATCTTGTGTGAAACTACTTGGAACTCATTTCAGTTAAGAAGCTGGAGATTATAAAAACAGCTAGAAACCCTTTAGCAGATCACCTTTAAAGGGGAAAAATACAAAATAGGTCATGAAGTTATATCTTGACCTAAACTATTTTATTGGACATTGTTGGAAGAAGCTCCATAGGTTGTGGGGCTTGCAGGTGCAAGAGCGGAACCTGTATGGAGATCTTATGGTTTGTGTTGCAATGTCATAAGTTAGTGGGAATGTGGAGTGCAATGAAAGCTGTGTGGTCTCGTTCTTCTACCTGATACCCAGAAATGTTTTGTACAAATCGAGTACACCTCCTACCAAGAAGTGGTCTGTACAACATGCCCACAAAGAACAGAAGATTTGGCCCGGTTTCACTCATAGCATTTTGCACAATAATGATGAATGAAGTATAAAAAGTACTCCAATTTTGCACCTAACCAGGGAATCAGATTTAAACATGTAATTCCAGGAACAGATCAACGAGTTTGCCCTCCTCACCATCCCCAGAAGGAAAGCCTTTTGGTAAGCTTTGTGCCTCACCCATGCTGGGTGTTCACCTGAAATATTATGATTCAGATTTCAAACTTATTGTTAGTCCTATATATAGATACTCTGCAGTTAATGTGCCATCACTAACAATTCAAAAGACCCTTACATGTTGCATTCTAGAAAGTGTGCTGTTATGGATCCAACTGCCTTTTTTTTTGAATGGCATTGGACCTTTAATTATGTTTTTGCAACAGACACATCATGTAACATTCAATGTAACAAATAACTGAAGGTAATAGTATTTTCAAGGATCAATTACAAGGCTCAATAAAAGAATGAAGTATTTATTTTCTGTTCTAATAGTAATTGTGAGGCTTAAAATTTAATACAATTATATCAAAAGCATTGTAAAATGGAAAAATGCTAAAAAAAGCAGAATTTTTTTATGAAATAAACTTTTCCAAATATTTTGATTATTCAAAATAATTCAATTTATAAATAAAATATTTCATTCTAGCTTCAGTTATAATATTTGCAAACAATGGAACCTTACATAAAGTTTTAAAATTGCATTTTTTGAATTGAAAATTCTACTACTTCCTTCTAAGAAGCCAAAATGGACCAGTCCAAATTTTTAAAGAAATTTCTCTTCAGATTGCTACATCTCCACATAAGATTTCAGTTTAAATGAATCAGCATTTTCTAACTGAGTCATACTGCATCAGAAAGTTTCTGGTCAGCTCTGCTCAAAGCAACATGCAAGAAATTCTTTTAACTAATTTAACAGGGATTGCCAGAAAATCGAATCACTATAGAGAGCTCCATCAAGCAGCCAGCACTACTGCAGCTGAGCCAGCCTTCCCATCCACTGTCTGTCTTCCACTCTTCACCTGCCTTTTCAGTGCCCCCTCCCCCCGTGTTATGGGTTTAAACTTGGGATTTTTTTCTTGAGGGGAGGGAAAAGGGATGTTTGTCTTTTAAACCCTTTTGTTTTGCTGTTCCCAGGAGAATGAAGCAGGACGAAATGGCGAGACCCCGGCACAAAGGACCTCCAGGCCATGTGGGGCCCACCCAGTGTGCAAGACCCACCTGGCCCAGGCTGCGTGGGGGCATGGAGTGCCTTAGGGCCCTGTGGGGCCGGTCCCATCCCTGAACCTTGCAGGGCAGGGATAGGGGCTGCTCTCAGCAGTTCCCCCACGGCTCCATCGGGCCTAGGCCAGGGATGGGGGTGGGGGCAGCATCGGCTCAAGGCGGCTCCACCGGGCCTCAGCCCTGGGCAGCGGTGGAGGCAGCACCACCAGCCTGCCGGGAGCAATAGCGGCTCCCCCCCAGTGGCCCAGGGGGCCCTGAAATTGAGGCTGGTGCCCCACAGTGCTGGTGGACAGGGTTAGTGGTGGCCAATCTTGTGGTGGCCTGGCGGCCACTTCAGACACCCACAGATGGTGCTGGCAGCCCTTGTGCTGCTGGCGAGGTGCACAGCAGCGGTTTCTCTCTCAGTGGGTGTGGTGTCTGCTGGCCCCGGGGCCCCTCCTGGGGGTCCCTGTGGTGGTGGCAACGTGGCAGTGCCGGCCCTCTCCTCTCGGCAAATGCCGCCTCGGGCATTTTGGCGGGAACACCATCTTGCCTTGTGGTGAGATCTCAGAGAGGAGGGTGGTCCCCCACACCGCCACTCAATAGGGAAGCAGCACGCTCAGGAAGGTTGACACGAGAAAACGCAAGAACAAGCACTCCATAAAAGCCAGAGAAATGGAAGTCCTGTTCTCTTTTTTGGCTTGCTTTCATGCTGAGAGAGGCACAGCTGCTCCTCCTTGCTCCCTTGCAATGTGGCATCATTGCGGTTTGCAGTCTCATCTCCCCTTGGCATAGGCAGCAGCGTGGTATCCCTGGCATTCAGGCAGTGACAGCAGGAACCACCCAGCGGCAATATTAGTGTGTTATCTTTCCCTTGGATCCCCTGGGGTTGCTTTCACTGTCCTCTTTCAGCAGCTCCTAGAGTGGGACCAGGACCATCCGTGGAGCAGCTTTCCCTCCTTCCCTTGCTCCACAGCCCAGCAGCCAGCTCAGAGGAGCAGTTTGTTATTATTTCCTTCTTGTGTAATATTGTAGGGTCATTGTTTCTGTAATGGGTTTGTGCTTTAGTGGGGTTCCACAGATAGAGATATAGATATAGATGGTATAGATATAGATGATATAGATGATATAGATATATGCACTGGTTTGAGGGGGCTGGGATTTCTCTGAGGGGTGGTCAAAGTGGGCTTTGGGGCTTGGGGGTGTTCTTGGACTTGGGATGGGGGGAAGAGTGTAAGAGAGCTATTCACTAACCTGTTCATAAAATTCCGTTTCCCTTAAAAAGCTGGGGGAGGGGGGAAGCTGAGATCAGGGCTGGAGCTGGGACGGTCCTTGCTCCTGCTGTTTCTTGGGGGTGCGGGCCAGGACAGGGCCGGGGCTGGCAGCAGCAGCTTCTCATTTCCCCCGGGGCCATCTCGGGACAGGCAGTGACGGCTCCTCGGCCCCCTGAGTGCGGGATGGAGCTGGGACGGGATGGTGCCATTCCCACCTGCCCTCCCCTCCCTTGGTCCCGGGAGCACGGGCAGTGGCCAGAGCCAATTCCCCAGGCTCGGGGGCAGTGAGGGACCGGAGCAGGGACAGCAGCAGGCTGCTCACCCCCCCCGCCTCCACCGTTCCTGGAGGAAGCCTCGGGGCAGGCGGGGCGGCATACGGGATGCACGGTCATTGTCCAGGTCCCTGGCACANTGGGGGTGCGGGCCAGGACAGGGCCGGGGCTGGCAGCAGCAGCTTCTCATTTCCCCCGGGGCCATCTCGGGACAGGCAGTGACGGCTCCTCGGCCCCCTGAGTGCGGGATGGAGCTGGGACGGGATGGTGCCATTCCCACCTGCCCTCCCCTCCCTTGGTCCCGGGAGCACGGGCAGTGGCCAGAGCCAATTCCCCAGGCTCGGGGGCAGTGAGGGACCGGAGCAGGGACAGCAGCAGGCTGCTCACCCCCCCCGCCTCCACCGTTCCTGGAGGAAGCCTCGGGGCAGGCGGGGCGGCATACGGGATGCACGGTCATTGTCCAGGTCCCTGGCACAGGCGTGGCAGCTCCGGGCCGACCCCGGCCGGGAACCTGAGCATGGCCGCCGCTTTTGGATGGCAGCTAGGGGCCGGCCCTGGCACCATGTTGGTGCTGGGGCGTCTCTAAGATGTCGCGGCTGTGAAAACAAAGATGGTGGGCGGGACCAAAACTCATGATTCTCTCAACGGAATAACACCGGAAACCAAGGCAGGGCTCAGCCCCGCTGACCAATGAAGAGATAGTTTGGCCCGGAAAAAGGCAACGAGGTTCATGCAAGAATGAGAAGTCTTAAAAGCGGAGAGCAACAGCCCTTCCGGGCTCTTCTTCGGCTGCTCCGAGGGGAAACACATAGCTCCAGTCCCCAGCGCCCGCAGGCCCCCACAGCGTGGTTTCACCCATTCCTCTCAGCAAGCAAGAAACCCTTTGGGAAGCTGGTGGGAGGGAATTGTTTTCACTTCTTTTTGTGTTTTTCAGAGAACTTCAAAAGCCAGGGAGTCCTTACAGCAGAAAGGGAGGGATAAAGTAGGCTTTTCCTACCCTTCCCTCCTGTTTTCTTCAGCTAGCCAACAAGCTGAGGGAACAGTTCCTTTTCTTTTTTTTTGTTTTCTTCCCTTATGTGTTTTGTTTTGTTTTTTTTTTTCTTGTGTGTCAAGTGTTCCTCTCAGTGTAATTTTGGGGTCCCTTTGGGGTGTCCCACCTTCCCTAATTTAAACCCCCTGTAATAAACTGTTCACTTGCTGCTAATTTTGTTCAGTTTTCCATCACCTTTATTGAACCTGCCCCTGAATGATAAAAAGTGGCTTAAACCACCACAATATAGATACAGATGATATAGATATAGATGATGATATAGATATAGATAGATATACAGGCCCTAGATAATAAAAGGTTCTGTTGTTGACTTCTCTATTGAGTCTCTCATCATTGTTGCGCCCCCTAGCGTCCAAATCAGGATACTCTGTCATACAAAAATAGGGCACTAGAAGAGTCTTAATATGAAGAGTACCAAATCAAGGCATTCAGAACAGAGGTTTGGCAGGGAGAAGCATCTCTGTTTCTGTAGATTCAATACCAGTAAAAAGCTTTCTTCGGAATGGGACTTGTTCTGCCGAGGTGATGGCTGTCCTAACAATTGAGCTGTGAAATGTGGGAGAAGTTTCCACAAGAACCACTATCAAAAGGCAAACATAAATTGCAAACTGTGAGCTTTTATAATAGCAATAGCTGATAAAAACATATGAGAAAGGCTACAGAAACATCCAGAACAGATACCAAATGGCAGGCTGTGATGTTCCAGAAGCAAATATAATTCTGCAGCTTCTAAGCAAAGTGGAAGAGAAAAATCTATTCATTTTGAAACTCATTAAATCTTAGGACGGCATTTAAATCTATTGCAAAAGAACATAAATGCATTGATTCTGTCTGATGCTGGATTTTAATCTCTGCTATTCCAAGAAGGCATTAGCCACACAATTCCCATGAAAAGCAGTTGAGTATTTGCAAACTCACACTGAGTGAGAGGATTATGTCATTACCGTATCAGAATACATGCGCTCAGATCTCAACAAACATGCAGCAACATATTCATTTGCAATCCTTACTTTAAAATACACACTGCAAAGGGTATCTTAATTCATGCTTCACAACTTTAGGTGATGTTTTTCCTTTCTCTGCCTGCAATACACATTGCAGTGACATAAAAAACAAAAGGCCTTTAGATGAAACACACAATTCAGTGTTGTTAAGATCTAGACTGTTATCTCCAGAGCCATTGCTCTGGAAATAACTTTGAAGTACCTTAAAGCTACAAACCCAAATTCTATTTTATATCAAGTACACGTAAATTAGAAGTCACTTGAAACATCCATTAGCAGACTGTGCTAACCCCGCTTTATGACATATTATCCCCTCTTTATTAAAATAATTATATAACTCAGCAGTCCAGTTTCAGTGTCTCTGTGTGATGTATTTTTTGACTTACTGGTTTTCACGTTTCTCACAAACTCAAACACTTGATTCCCCCTAATGTAAAGTCTTAGAGAAGGGAAGCTTTCATCTTTCTTATGTAATCGTTCAGGCAATAAAAGAAAATTTCTCCTAATCCTTTTCTTTCCTGTGCTTCACAATAAAACCTTTCAAATTTTCTGAATCAATCCTTTTCCTGGGGAAGTGGGAACAAATACAGCCCTTCCTTCCAAACCCTAACATCTACCAGTGACCTGAGGTAATTTACCTTACAGCAGAATCCAAGTCCCAGTTCACTGATGGATCTCTGCCTACCTAAATAAACTGCAGACAGTGAACTCTAGGCTGTAACTCTACTTCTCACAGGGCACTAATTTGTCATTTTGCCATGCAGCTTGTGTTCTCAGGAAAACATTATGAGAGAAAGGAATGATGCTAAAAAAAGAGAGAGTTTAACCATCAAAAGCTATGAAAATCTGGCATTTAACCACACAGAAACTTTCCTAGGTCTCACACTTCAGCAAAGTAATACAATATACTAAAGGCCCCAGCCCACTATAAGCATGGATATTGATGGCAAAATCCTGATAGATGCATAAAAGTGGAGTAGGAGGAGAAACGTTCTCATCTTTATTGCTCAAAAGGTCCCTATTTTTTTCCTTAATCATCTATTTTTGCTGTTAATAAGAAATTTTGCATATGAACATATTTTTTATAGAAACACCAGATATGTTAGTTGTGAGAGCTCTGTGATGATACCCTTATTTTCAGTTTTATGGCATTTTTCACTTGAATAATTTCTAATGGTACAGTACAATTACTATAGTTCTAAATAAGTACTTAACACAAGCATTATGAAGCCAGAGTATCTTGTTGTATCTTAGGTTAGATCTCTCTAGCCTACCTCTCTCAAAACTGCAAACCTGTCATTTCACACAGCCTCCATTTATTCCAGCTAACATTATGGAAAAAATTTGCAATTGGCAATCACTAAAGAAAATAGTTTAATTGCATTACTTTAAATTGAATTGAATAGGATGCATAAAAGCAACAAGGCTCTGGATTTAAAGATCATTTTTACCTTGGACAATTTCAGCGGAAAATTGGTTAAAAATCTGAAATTGACCTAAAAGCAAGTAGCTGTCGCCTAATTGCTTTTCTTTTGCATACCTTCTTATTTAAAGAAGGTAGTATTTAAAATTATTCTGCATTTCAGTTTTGCAGGCTTCAGGTCAAAAAGTCACCCTAAACACAGGCTATTTTATAATATAACTGATGGAGTATTAATCTTCCTAAAACTACAGTTTTGAAATTAGAGACATTTATCACTCCATTTAACCAGCTACGAAGATATGAAAAACTGTTTAGTCAGTATTTCCAGAATTCAATCACACCACCACGACATGTTCTTTCCAAGCATTAACAGACAGCTTACTGGCCCTGTCACCTAATGCAGTAGAATGCGATTGACAGAATGACAAATCTTTTTCTGAGGAGTCTGGGTCACATCAAATTAGTCACACAGAGATGGTAGTAACATATAACCTGCAAAGATGTAATGTCTTTCTTATTTTATACTTTCCATGTCGTTATTCAGTCATTGCTGCAAAGGTACAAATAGAATGTCTTTTTGATTTTAAACTACTCCTGGTACCACTTGCGCAAAATTTAATGATTAGTTTTAAGCTAGGGCAAAGAACTCACATAATATCTAAAGATATGAAAATGCATCTAGCAAAAATTAATTTACACAAATATAATGCTATTTATTATACAACAACTTTCTTATATACAGAATTTCCTTTAGCTTCAAGCTACAAAATCAAACCTCAAAGGCAGGATTCTTTTAGTATATGTTCCAGCTGGACAATTATATCCAAATTATGGGATTCTTATTATAACCTGGTCTTGCAAAGCTATTTGGAACTCTCTATTGAAATGATATTTTGACTTACAGTAAAGGTGTCTCTGCTTCAGAACAAATTTATAAACCAAAAAAACCCTCAAACATAAAATCCACACTATGATCCCTTTACCCCACCAGCAGTTCTGAGATACACAGTTAAAGCACAGTGTCAGTCTCAATGGTGTTGTAGCTTACTGGAGAATAAGTCTTTCTGGCTTCATTGCATGGTCAGGCTTGGGTTCTGACATAAAGATATCTGCCTAAGGACTGATTTTTTTGTTTAGCTGAGTTTCAGAATAAAGGGAAGGAGTCTGACTGAGGTTTCCCATCACTTAACATGAATCACTTCGGTTTTGAGTACACAGTCAGCCAACACTAAACAGAATGGAACAGTAGGATAGGCTAAGAATCAAAAATGTGAAGTTAGATAATTGTTTATTGTGATTGTTATGATCTCAAAAGGACTTAAGTATCTTTAATTGACTCATACACATGTCAGTCATTCTAAAAATACTGCTTTTGTCATTTCAGAACACTTGCAAACATTAGTACAGCACAAAATCCACCACAGGTCTTACCTCTTCCTTTCAAATACTTTTGCTACAGTGTTTGAGATCCTATAAGTTCATTTTCAAGAACTCCATTCTGAAGTCCCAGATACTCCTGTGCAATGTCCTAAGAACAGAAAGCACTTTGGATACTCCATACAATGTTGAAGGGGTGTGATCTATCCTTAATAAAATCTGCACTTCTGGATTTTTGCTGTGGTTTTTCTCTCTCCTTCAGCTGTTTGTTCTCATATCTTGCTTATGCATTTTGGAACACAGTGCCAGGCAGCAACATTACATTCAGCTTTTAATGATTGAATTCAAGCTCTGAATTCTCATACATACTCCTTTCCTCTGTAAAGTGCAGCATTCCTCAATATATCACTGCACTTGCTGTCTAGAGAAGCAGTGGATCACATGGAAGAAATAAACTTATCCTGCAAGCTTTTCCAGACTGTGGGCCCTTACTTCTATGTATCTATCATTTCTCATGGAAATATAAGGAATTGCATATCTTTGAGGTTTCTAACTCTCTACTGAATTTGGCTGAAGACAACAGAGCAATGAAAAATTATAAAAGATTACCTCATTGGTTTACACACTAGCTGACAGAGAAGCTGCTTTAATCTTACTACTTTGGAAATATGGCATTGGTACAAAGTCCTATGCAACAAGGAATATATGAAACTTGTTACTAAAATATTAACATTCTCTTACTGCTTTTTATAGTAATAAACCTAAAATTTGACCCCAAGTTAATACACATTTCTTTGAAGTATAAGGATACAGAAGACTTGGTTATTCTTTCCCATCCTGCCATTCATCTGTGTTTATTTCAATAAGACATCTAAACTTTCCCTTATTCCACCTATTAAGCATTGGATTTAAAAAAAATTATTTAAGGCATCATCTTATTTTCCATTGAAGTATTCTTGGCCCTCCAAGTATTGTGCTAAATTTTGACGTCAGTATTTGGACTCTTAAGCAATGCCTCTAAGCTCTCAAGATAATCACAGCTGAACCTTGAAGCTTTCCCAAAGCCACTCAAGTTGAGGGTAGAATGTGTCGCTGCCAATTGAAATTATTTATCTGCTCATATAATTCAAACTACAAACTGCTACATGTCAGTATAAACAAATTTGTTCACAAAATACGATTGCATCCAAAGTTAATTTGTATTTGCACAAAAAATTTTATTTCTAATTTGTGTGTGGATTTTTCAATAATATTCTTGATATTCTGCTGTTAAATTATGTATTAGGTTTTAGACAAGTAGTCTCATCTTTATTGCCAGAGAGGTGAGATCAGGAATGACAAAAATGATTTTGCCCATAGCTATTATTTATACTGGTTTAAATGAAAGTGCATTTTGTCATTTATCCTTTTCTATGGCATTGTGAAATTGCATAATGATGTATGATAAGAGTTATAAAAAGGACACTGTCATCTTAAAAAAATGAAGCCAATTGTTGAGACAGCTGTGAATGACTTCAGCAGCATTGAAGACAGCCTCTACTGCTTTAGTCTTCTGTGTACCTCAATTTAGCATGTAAATGCCCAACCGTAACTTAATGTTGAAAAACTTGATAGTTTTTTAATTCATAATACTTTATATTTAAATATACCTTTAAAATCTTTTTAACTGTCCATGAAACAAAGGAGCATACTCTGAGCATAAAAGAACGATTGTTTTTATTTTTTTTTTACATTGCATTATTCATAGAAGCAGCCTCATCCAAACATTTTGAATCCAATTTCTCTGTCTCTGTGCAATGTTTATGGAGAGCTTAGTGATATTTGAATGTAAATTAGAGTGAGGTTTTACAGTTCATTAGAAAGACTTGAGGATTGAATTTAGTTTAATCTAAGCTTGAGTGCTCCCAGTATACACAGCACATACACGGTGAAAAAGAATTAATACAGACTCAAAGATTTAAGATGAATATCATGCTTTGCATCCATTCAAAAGAGTCCATCCAGACTGCAAGACAGACACTCGTACCTAACAGCCAAATGGAGTTGAATTAAAAATAATTGCATGTAATTGATTAATTTCCAAATTAATATATGTTACTTCATTTTTCTTTTTCTCCAATCATGCCTCCCACAGACAAACATGTCCCCCATCCTGCTGGTGTGCGCCAGGCTCCTGGCTGATGACAACAAGCTCCTGCCTCCTGCAGCATTTTCCACTTTATCTGACTACAGATGTATTTGGAACTTTAACTGGCAGAAGGAAGGGTGCTTCCCAGCCTGCTAACAGTAACACTGCTTTAGGGCTTTAATGCATCCTGGAACTAGTGAGAGTGACTCTCTTAACCAGAGCACCTGAGAGACTGAGTTCCATGCGCCTATATACTGCGAGCACTCCATGGGCTTATAGTATGCAGGAAATACATCACATACTGGCTCATTGGAAAAGCGCATATCCTTGAGATAATCAACCAAAATGCCCTTCCTCTCAGAAAACACCTCTGTAGAAACTTCCTATGATTTCCCCTTGGCTGTTGGTTTTCTATTCAGGTTTACTTTGCAATGCCTAAAAATATTCATGGTATTAATTCAACTGATAAGGTTTTGTTTAATGTTAAATATTAAGTGTAATTGTCATGTCATGTTGCACTACTTGCTATAGAGAAGCCAGTTTTCTCACAGTACTTTTCTCAAATTATCTTTAGATGTTAAAACAAAGGGCCAGAGAAGATCTCATAGAACATGCAGCAGCTCAGCATGTGGAGGCTTACTGGAACATATCCACTGGCTGCATTCGGATGGGGTATGAGGGGAATGGGAATTTGCTGCCAAGATCTCTCTTTTAGGAGATTATACTAGAGCATATATAATTCAGGGAATGTATGTAAGTGGATATACATGCCTTACAAAAATGTACAGTAGAATTCACAGTTTGATGCAGAAAGATACATGCTGCAGGAGAGATAGTTGATTTTAAGAAGGCATAAGGTCCTAGAAGAGTGAGGATAATGTTGCCCTAAGTATATTTGTGGCTGTGGCAAGAATAGAAGGACTCAAGTGCTTCCCTCATGTGGTTGGAGCATGGTATGGAACTACCATAGATTCATGTGTTCACAGCTGTGTTGCCCCGGCTTTAATCATCTGCAAAAAGTGGGCTGGGTTTCGCTGCTTTGAAAACCCTGGTATGGCTTTGTGTTAAGTTTTTGCTGGCCTAAAAACTGGAGATGATAATGAAAAAGTTGGCGGATCCTTTAATTATAGAGGAGCAAACAAAGCCACTGGAGAAATGTAAATGAAATCTAATAATTACTTCTTTATTTTGTGGTTAAAGAGCTAGCTGCCATAATGGTAGTCATGGGTAATGCCTCTGTCTTGAGCAGTAAGATCTACAGTGATGTTTTTGAAAAGTTCCCCATTTGTCTCTCTCATGGGAGTTTACAGGTGAAGCCTTGCCAAATGAATCAAGAAAAAAATAGGATAGATGTAAATGCCAGAAAAAGAAACTACAAAGAATACATTGAAAGTATAACATGGCGCATGGTTTAATGAAATTGTGATTTGTTGATGTTGTAAGTACTCTCCAGAAAGGAATATCATGCTAATCAAAAGCTGTCCAACTTCACCTTATTTTCAGTATGCAAACTTTAAATGAGACAGTTCAGGATTTTGATTTCTGAAGGGTATTGGATCACATTCACCCGTAAGGCATTTAAATATAAAAGCCTATTTATATGCAAATTCTTTAGTATTTCATGTAAAATGGACTTTTACAAACTGACCATTCAATTATATAAGTTTTCATGTTGATAAAACATCTTCAGTAGAGGCAAAATGAAGGAAAAAATAAAAAAAAGCTTAGTTAGCTAGATCCCAGACTTTCTTGGGGCATTCCTGTGAGTTCTTGAAATGTGGAGCTGTAAATTTAACAAGTTGTCTTTCATAGAAGGACCCAGGATGAGAAGTCTTCAGAAAAGGCTTGTTTGATCACTGTCATCCTAATTGGAGAGAGAACTAATACTTGGGAAAGTTCAGAATATGTTGCTCATAAGTCAAAGGAAATGAGAGCAGGTTTTAGGCTTTTGCTACTGAATCAAATCCTTCGATTTTTTATTTATTTTTTTTTTAGAAAACTCAGGCCAAATAACCTAACGTACAAATTTTACTTTGTCCAGCTTTTGTCACATAACAGCCTTTAAACAACTGTAGAAGAAAATGCTTATCAGAGAGCAACTGTGGCTGCAACAAGGGAACATTTGCAATAGGCATTTCTTTTGATAACAGTTTCAATGTAAACATGCAATTTGAGATGGGAGTATGTTTATTTTATTCATCCACTGCAAAATGTATTAGAAAAACTGAATATATATTGGTACTGTCAGAGTTTTACTGACAGACTTTTAGAACCAGCACAGAATGCTGTCATCCACCGTCATATTAACATTTCTAAACACAAAAGTCCTCACATGCTGAAATGAATGCCAGCATTCCAACTTTACTTGAAGCCCTCTAGTATTAAGGATTATTACACCAAATAGCTGGATTCCACACCTAATCTTCTCTTTGGATTTAAAAATACACTAATCTATTGAAAGACTTTGACTACACTTTTTTTTTCTCTAACTTCCCTCGAGTTTTGAAGGCATCAGAACATTTACCCTAGTTCTGCCTTCTGGAGCTTTGCAATAATCTGGCTGGCCAAGATGAAAGGAGTATGATATGATTAGCTGAAGGACACAGAGCAGCTGAGGTGCTTAAGAGAGAGAGTTTTGTGATCACAGGTCTCACCCCCATCTTTGAAAGGTTACAGACATGATAGCAAATTCCTCTGAACATGCTTGCTGTGACTATTTGTTTATTTAAAGAAGTTACATGTAATGCATGTAATAGAGCAGTTCTTTCTTTCCCTGGAAGCCAGTTAGCGTTTCTTTACATTGTTTATCCCTCCAAGGTTGAACTTGGGGACAGTCTTTTAGTAATCATGAAGTATTACAGGTTGTGCTGGATCTGGAACAATACACAGAATTGACCAATTAATACACCATCTGTCTTATAAAGGGTTTAGTACGCATTATTACAGAAAATGACATCATTTGTTTGAGTACTAGTAGCGTTTCTGGCAATAATACTGCATGGAAAAATCAAGCATATTTGTCTGACACAAACAATCAAAGTTTTCTCCTAAATTTAACTAATTATTTTAAGAGGTTAGAGAGAACAGGCAGGTGACTTCACGAATTTAATCCCATTTAGATAAAAAGACATTAGTATTATTAGTATTTGTTCATAGGAATTAATATTATTAGCATTATAATAATATATTATTAGAATTCAATTGACAAAATGAATGAAAAATGTCATCTTTGCTAATTCTTACTAGTGAGTGACAAATGTGATATTTGAATTTACAGTTTTTTTAGTAATTAAACTTGGCTTTAGTAGGTCCAGAAATGACTACGACACCAAATGCCCCTTGTTGCCTCTTAATTGTTCTTACAATTCATTTCTTACTTGCATCTTTTAGATTTTGTTGTGGTATTACTTTGAAAAATTAAATATTTTTGAACAGGTATGCTTTATCACTGATTGATCTGGCAGAAACTGTACTTTTTACATTTGAGTGAACACTATTCTTTGGTAACTTTTTCTCTTCAGTAACACATATTAATAACACATTCTTCTTTATTATTATAAGTCAAACAAGATAACTTGTGGAAATTCAGTGCAGTTCATTAAAATTATGAACTCATGTGACTGTTTATAATTTCTGTATGTCTGTATTGTATTCATGAATTCATTAATTTCTTTTAATGACACTAATTCTTTGGAAAAAGATCTGCCAAATTATTTATTTGATGAATGCAATCTTTTTGTTTCTTCTAATTTTCTACAAATAACATATATCATCTATGAATTAGTTCACAATTCCCAATTATTCCACTACTCTGAATAGAGACATTTTATCCTATCAATTTCTCCTCAATTTCTTGATAATTTTTCTACAATCCTAATTAATTTCATCACTAAAGCAGCAGTGCATTTTGTCTCCTGATAAGCTAAAATTTATATCTTTTAGTATAAATGGGTATTCTAATGTGAACTGTGTTACTGATATTAATTTTAATGCAGAAGTTCTCTGCAGCACTCCAGGGAACAGAAATGTACTGCTTTAACACAAAAAATACAGCCTGTGTCAACTCTTACTTTATGAAGCAAGTTTACCTTCAAATATTAAAATGAATAAGTGTGGTGGTTTAAACCATCACGTTTTATTGGTGCCCAACGTGGGGCCTGACAGAACACTAACAGAATTAGCAGCAGGTTCTAGGTCACTCCCCTGAGGTGCAGAAATGGTTCTCTCCAGCATGGCTCGTTTTGCCTGGCAGGTACCCATATGTTTGGCCTTCCCCTTTGTAGACAATTTCATTGGATTGGGTGCCTTGCCCAAGATGGTTTTAGCCATCATAAAACTCAGCTATTGTCTCCGAGGTTGGGCAACGTGGTCACCCACTGTTGCCCTGATGAAAACATATGGATGGTTCAAAGGGTGCTATGCTTTCAGCACTGATCCTTGTGGATACTGGGTCAACTCCACATTCATGGAGGACTAGAGCAGGGCCCCACCATCCTGCATGGCTATGGTTTTTTCAGTTTTGACACAGTTTGGATGCAATTGCATTTGAAGGACATTGTGTTTTGCCTCATGTTCCTTCTGTGCATGGCTTCCACAGGCTATTCCACTTTCAGGGATAGGCTGGGTGGTTTTTCGGTGACAGTGACTGGGGACTGTGAGGCAAGGAATGATGAAGGCCAGGGATCCAATTCTGGCAGCTAGTGGGCCCACATCCTGACGCAGGGTTGCCCCTGTTGAGGAGCTGGCAGACGAACTGAATAAACTAAAGGATGAGATTGCCAGCAAGGTGGCGGAGAACATTCAGTCCACCATCTCTGTTGCCCCGGTCCAGGCTAGACAGCCTGTAGCCCATACTCGACGTCCTCCAGCCACACAGCCGGGTGTCATGACGAGGAGGAACCTTTGATTCTTCATCAAAGAGCACATTGAGGACATGAGTCGGTGGGATGGGAAGCCCTCTAGTGACTTAGCTGGCAGGGTCCGCAGAAGGAGGCCAAGAAACAGACAGTCCAAGTGAGTGCCACTCCTGTAGTTTGTGGCAGGAAGAATGGCCAGAGCTGTGACCCCTCCAACTCACAGGAAAAGCAGGATGACAACGCCGCAGTGGCCAGTGACGAGCAGGATGACTGCTAGAGGGGCCCAGCCTCTAGCCAGGTAGAGGAATGGCATAATCGTGCTTTTTGGAATGTTTGGGTTTGATGGCCAGGAATGTCAGAACCTTGGAGGTATACAGCGCTAGTGGACATGGGGGCCCAGTGCACATTGTTGCCATCAGAAGAAGTGGGGACTGAGGTTGTAGCAATTGCTGGAGTGACTGGGGGCTCCCAAGAATTGACTGTGTTAGAGGCAGAGGTGAGCTTGACTGGCAAGAGGTGGCAGAGGCACCCCATCATAACCGGGCCAGATGCCCCATGCATCCTGGGAATTGACTATTTGAAAGATGGGTACTTCAAAGACTCAAAGGGTTACAGATGGGCATTTGGCATTGCAGCCGTGGAGGTGGACAAGGCCACGCAGTTGAGTGCTTTGCCTGGCTCTCTGACAACCCCTCCATTGTGGGAAGTCTGCAGGTAGAAGAGCAGAAAGTGTCCATTGTCACAAAAACTGTGCACCGCAGGCAATATTGGACCAACAGAGACACTGTGATCACCATCCACAAGATGATTCCGGAACTCGAGAGCCAAAGGGTGTTGAGCAAGAGGCATTCGCCGTTCAACAGCCCCATCTGGCCTGTGTGTAAGCCTAATGGGGAATGGATGTTGACTGTGGACTATCGTGGCTTGAATGAGGTGACCCTGAGTGCTGCTGTGCCGGACATGCTCAAATTGCAGTATGAGCTGGAGTCCAAGGCAGCAAAGTGGTATGCCACGATTGATATTGTGAACGCTTTCTTCTCCATCCCATTAGCAGCAGAATGCAGACCACAGTTCGTGTTCACCTGGAGAGGAGTCCAGTATACCTGGAACCACTTCCCTCAGGAGTGGAAACATAGTCCAACTCTTTGTCATGGACTGATCCAGGCAACGCTTGAGGAAGGTGGTGCTCCTGAACATCTTCAGTGCATTGATGACATTGTTGTGTGGGGAGACACAGTTGAAGAGACCTTTGAGAAGGGCCAGAAGATCATAAAGATCCTGTTGGATGCTGGTTTTGCCATCAAGTGCAGCAAAGTCAAAGGACCTGCCAGAGAGGTACAGTTCCTTGGTGTGAAGCGGCAAGATGGATGTCACCAGATTCCAACAGAGGTGATCAACAAGATCACATCCATGTCTCCACTAAAGAGCAAGAAAGAGACACAGTCATTTCTGGGAGCCATTGGGTTTTGGAGGATGCACATCCCGGAGTACAATCGAATTGTAAGTCCTCTCTACCTCATGACACGCAAGAAGACTGAGTTCCAGTGTGGCCCTGAACAGCAGCAAGCATTTGAGCTGATCAAGAGCGAGATTGCTCATACGATAGCACTCGGATCAGTCAGGACGGAGCCAGACGTCAAGAACGTCATGTATTCTGCAGCCAGGGACAGAGGCATCTCCTGGAGCCTCTGGCATAAAGTGCCCGGAGAGACTCGAGGTCGACCACTTGGGTTCTGGAGTTGAGGCTTCTGAGGATCTGAAGTCAACTACACCCCGACCGAGAAAGAGATCCTCGCAGCCTATGAGGGAATCCAAGCGGCCTCAGAAGTAACAGGCACAGAGATACAGCTCCTCCTGGCACCTCGACTTCCAGTCCTGGGGTGGATGTTCAAAGGAAAGACCCCATCCACACATCATGCTACCGATGCCACCTGGAGCAAGTGGATCGCATTGATCACGCAGCATGCCCGCACAGGAAGCCCAAATTGCTGTGTGGAGCCCAACACAGAAAGTTGCAAAAGCAACTGACAGAGAAGGTGGTTCAAGTCAGTTTGCTGAGCTGAAAGCTGTACAGCTGGCCCTGGACATGGCTGAAAGAGAGAGGTGTCCAGAGTTGTACCTCTACACTGATTCGTGGATGGTAGCCAATGCACTGTGGGGGTGGCTAGAGTGTTGGAAGAAAACCAACTGGCAGCGCAGAGGCAAACCCATCTGGGCAGCTGACATCTGGAAGGACATTGCAGTGAGAACTGAAAAACTGAATGTCAGAGTTCGGCATGTGGATGCCCATGTTCCAAAGAGCCGGGCCAATAAGGAGAACAGGAAAAACTATCAGGCCAACAGGGCAGCTCAGATCAAAGTGTCGCAGGTGGACCTAGACTGGCAGCACAAAGGGGAGGTATTTCTAGCTCAGTGGGCCCACAATGCATCAGGTCACCAGGGCAGGGATGCCACATATAGATGAGCACGTGACTGAGGGGTGGATCTCACCTTAGATGTGATCTCACAGGTGATCCACGAGTGCGAGACGTGTGCCAAGATCAAGCAGGGAAAGAGAATCAAGCCTCTGTGGTATGGTGGGTGATGGTCAAAGTAGAGATATGGAGAAACTTGGCAGGTAGACTATATTACCTTGCCACAGACTCGCCAGGGTAAGCGCTATGTGCTTACCATGGTGGAATCAACCACCGGCTGACTGGGGACGTACCCTGTCCCACATGCCACGGCCCGTAACACCATCCTGGGCCTAGAGACACAGGTATTGTGATGACATGGGCGCCTGACAGAATTGAGTTTGACAACGGGACTCATTTCAAGAACAGCCTGGTTACCAGCTGGGCTAGAGAGCATGGTATTGAATGGGTTTTCCATATACCATACTATGCCCCAGCCACCAGGAAAGTTGAGAGGTATAACAGACTTCTGAAGGAGACCTTGAAGGCTTTGGGTCAGGGAACTTTTAAAAGTTGGGAAAAGCATCTAGCCAAAGCCACCCAGCTAGTTAACACCAGAGGTTCCGTTGAACAGAGCTGGCCCAGCCCAAGACGAGTCCCTCCACACCACAGACAGTGATTGAGTCCTTGTAACTCATATGAGAGGCCTCTTAGGAAGGTCAGTCTGGGTAAAACCTCCCTTGAACAAAGATAAACCCATTTGTGGCATTGTCTTTGCCCAAGGACCTGGATGCACATTGTGGGTAAAGTTGGAAGATGGAGAGACCCATTATGTACCTCAGGGCGACATCACCCCCGCATAGGTCCTCACCCTAGCGCAGCACTCTCTTTCATTATTCATCCTGTCTGTATATAGTTTTATGTTAAGCCAAGTTCCCAGTGTTGAAATGCACAGTTCCAAGTTCAATTCCTCATTGTGGATTAAGGTTCCTGGTTCCAGGTTTAGTGAATAGGTTTGAGTTAAGGAAAACAGAATTTTAAGGGATGGAATATGTGGCCATTTGAAAAGGGCTTTCAAGGGGGGGAAGGGAGTGTAAGTGAGCCACTCACCTGTTCGTAAAATTCAGTTTCCCTTAAAAAAGCTGCGGGGGGGGGGACAGAAGAAGGTGAGATCAGGGCAGCCCTCTTCCAGATGGGCAGTGGCAGCTCCCCATACTCGACTGGGCCGGGATGGGGTGGTGGCGGTGGCTCCTCATCCCCGTGGGGGCCAGGGTGGTGGCAGCTGCGGGGGGCTGATCACCAGCCTCTGGCACACGTGGCCCTGGGGCCATCTTGTGCCGTGTGTGGTCCCTTGGTCCCAGAGCCGGGACGGCCCCATTCCCGCCTGCTTCCCCCTCCCCACACGGTTTCTCATTTCCCCCTGGGAGTGTGGGCTGGCGGTGACGATGGTGGGGGGAGACCCGGGTGGTCTGGGGGGCAGTCTCGAGACAGCGGAGGCTGCTCCTCAACCCCCCCCCCGGCCCCCTCGGGAGTGGGGCTGGGGCGGGTGTCAATCCCCATGTGATGGAAAGGCAGCGGTGCTGCTCCGCAGCCCCCGGCAGCACGGGTGGGAGCCAGGACGGTTCCTGGTCCTGCTCTCTCCCTGCTCCCCACACGATGCACGTGGTCCTGCCAGGGCAGGGTGGTGTGGGGGGTGCACGGTCATCCCTCAGTCCCGGACACAGGCGCACGGTCTCGGCCGGGGACGTGAGCATGGCGGCTGCTGTTGGACAGCGGGGGGGGCCAGCCCTGGCACTGTGTTGGTGCCAGGGCATCCCCAAGATGACGCGGCTGTGAAAACAAAGATGGCGGGCGGGACCAAAACTAGTGATTTTTTCGGTAGGAAAACACAGGAAAAAAGGTGAGGCTCAGCCCCACTGACCAAAGGAAAGACGGTTTGGCTCAGAAGAAGGCAATGAGAGCCACGTGAGAATGAGAGGGCTTAAAGCCGAGGCAACAGCCCTCCCCTCGTTCTTCTTTGGCTGGTGCTCTGAGGGGAAACACACGGCTCTCCTTCTCAGCTCGCAGGCCCCACGGTGTGGTTCCACCCATTTCTCTCGGCAAGCAAGTAACCCTTCGGGGAGGTGGTGTGAGGGAGTCATTTTCACTTCTTTTTGTATTTTTCAGAGAGCCTGAGGGGCTGAGGAGTGCTTCCAGCAAAGAGGGAGGGAGAAAGACGGCTTTTCCTACCGTTCCCCCCTGTTTATTCAGCAAGCCATCTAGCTGAAAGAGCAATTCCCTTCCTGTTTTTGTCCTTTTTTCCCTTTTGTGTACTTTTTTTTTTCTGCATGTCAAATGTATCTTTATGTAATTTTGGGGTCCCTTTGGGTTATCCTTTCTTTCCTATTTTAAACCCCCTGTAATAAACTGTTCACCTGCTGCCAACTCTGTTCAGTTGTCCATCATCTTTATTGAACCTGCCCCTAGATGATAAAGGGTGGTTTAAACCACCACAATATGCAATATAGGGAAGGCTGAGGCCCAATTGAAACTCAAGGTAATATTTATGATTTCTCAACAGACTGAAGACCTGCTAAAATTTTTAAAAGATCTGTTCAACATTTTCATTGGAAGCTCAATCAAATTTCATTCAGTTTTTGATTTAAAGATATATTTTTGCCTGTACTACATTGTGTTTGTCCTAGTTTAGACACTAGGGGGCACTACTAAGTGACGAGAGACATACAGAGAAGACGACAACACAGTTATTTATTGGACATGTGGAATTGTGGTGGTTTAGCACCACTATATTAACTAGGGGGCACTCTTAATAGTGACGAGAAAACTGAACAGAGATTTTGAACAACAGGGAAGCACTTTATTTGTCTGGAGCTCAAACAAAGGAAAACACAGTTTAAGGGAACCCCAGAC